>CM076657.1:6553588-6618192 GCA_038496675.1 Rachycentron canadum | reverse complement strand
AAAAAAAAAAAAAAAAAAATCAAATCAATATTAGCTATGACCACCCTTTGCCTTAACTTTATACCTGCACACGGTTCTTTTAATGTACTTGGCGGGTAGGTTGTTCCAAGCATCTTGGAGAACTAGTGCTAGTTCTTCTGCCACTTCAGGTAATCAGCTCAGGGCTCTGTGGGGGCCACACCACCAACTGCGGCTGTATGTTTGCTGTCATTGTCAGGCTGCAGAATGAATCTAGGACAGATCTGATAACTGTAGTACTGTACACATACAAATAAATACACATACATGAAGTGGAAAAGTTAGAAACAACAACAAAAGTTGGATAAAATATTTATTTTTGGGTGTTTGTTGTCCCCTAGTGGTCACAGTGAGGAACTTCAATACTTAATAAACTGAAATCATGGCTAACATGTTGACAAATGGTCCACAGTTCACAGACATTTTGGCTTAATTTCAAGGACAGCAATTGAGAGTTTGAAGTATTTTGAGTATATTGAGTATTTAACTGTTATAAAAGTGCAGCAGCATATGGGAGATGATATTGCTATTAAGATTGTTCTGATAACACCTGCGCCACTGCTCTCCAGTGGACACAGTGAGGAACTACAGCATTATATAAATGAATGCACTGTTCTTACACAGTCTTCATTAGTTTCAATATGTACAAGTCATTATTTGTGTAATAACAGTAATATTGGTTTTAGTAAAATCTTTTTGAACAGATTGTCATCATGTCACAAATTTACATCTACTTTTATATACAGTCTATGTCTCACGCGATGACAAATTTTCCTACAGATCCTTTCAAAAATAAATGTGACTTCACAGACAATGAAGTAACTTTCAATAAAGGGTCATATAACGATAGACTGGCTTTTCCCATTTCCTAATATTATAGGTGTTCAAATCTGGCTTCTCTTGCCTTATTTCTTGACACGTTTAAAGTCAGTCAGATGAAACCGAGTCAGGAAATAGTCTAATTTACGTAAATCTACCCAAGAGATGTTTGTTTTAAAACATTCACTGTCTGAAATGGTTATAACGCCAATTCATCTGTTAGCAGTCCAGGTCCCCATGCTATTGCTGCTCATGATTTACAGAGGAAGGGGTTAAACCTCTCGCTTTCCTGAAGGATCATTGGCACCAATTTAAAACACGTGCGCCAGGTGTCGCACACCGTTTCTCAATAAATTATTCAGATGATCCGATGCCGGGATCCTCTTTTCACAAATTTAAGACTCAATCAGATATAAGACTTGTGTTTACAAGCTGGTGATACAGATTAAAGAACTAGACTTTGTTTAGTAATGTTAATTTCTTTCTCTCTCCGCCTCCAAACATCACGAGCCTGAACGGCTAGAGAGGCTGTTGCTATAGTAACAGCGGTACGATACAGGCGACGACGTTTGTCAAATTGAAGGGATTAATCTAGATTATTACCGGAAAAGTGAGTGTTCTTACTTCAAAATAAAAGAATAAAAGAAAAGTGAAAACATTTGCTAAAATGATCTTGTCAAAGAAGATAATATTCGTCTGATGTCTTTGGTCGAAAATAATAGGCCAGGCAATGCATTGCTCTCAAATGAATTTATGAGACGTGTTACTTTATCTACATTAATTAAATTGATTAAAAGGTTGATGTAGGATGCTACTGTGTGGTAAGAGACTAATAATTTAAAATTAAATAAAAATCAAAAACAAATTAAAATCCAAACTAAATTCACTCTTAATGACCGTGTGTAAGGAAAGTTTTTTTTTTTCATCTGGAGATTTAAATTTTAATATAGGAGGAAAGAGCAGCGAACAGCACAGTGACTATTAAAATATTTCACATCCGCCATAACTCTTATTTTGTAAGCAAAACGCGGAAGTAAAGTTTTTTCATGTAGTGTGTAACTTGGCACCGAAGAAGGAGCGGGAGAGAGGGAATCGAGGCAGGTAAAGGTGTGTGTGTTTGTCTGTTTATGAATGTGGGGGAGAAAGGAAGGGGCGACGGCGTGAAGAGGACGCCCAGAGGGGTGGAAGGAGGACAAAGGACCGGACGGAGAGGAGGAAGAAGAGCAAGGGAGAGGGACGGAACAAGACAAGAGGGAAGGATGTCGGAGAGGATAGCTTCGTGTGGGAGCCTGTATGACAGCACCAACCTGCTGCTACAGTACTGCAACAACGGTTAGCTGCTTCTCATCTCACTTCATCACACACAACAGAAAAAACGAGCCCCAGCCTCCCATAGACGGCCCCAATGCCCAGTCACAAACCTCTAGAGGTGAATTTGCATTTATTTTTGGACGGCGCTGAAGAATGTGTCTGTTAGATGGATGCAAAGAAATCGACCCATAAATGTAGTTGACAATGACAATTATTATTCGGTGGAAAGAAAAATAGGGGGAAGAATCTGACTGCATCACATATGAATACTGCTGTCTTCATTCATGGTCACGACTTTTAGGCTTTTCATTTCTTTAACAAATAACATGACATATTGAGAATGTACGGCGGTTTTATTTTTGCTAAAAGGTTATTTTTCTGGTTAAAGTTTAACATGTTTCTGTGAAATGTTTTTGAATGGGACGCCCAGACAGACTGAATATTTTATATATTGTATTTTTTAATTTATTGTGGCTCCTATTTAATTTCCTCTAACTTTTCATTTTTGTTATTGTGGAAACTAATTTTAACTCTTGGAGTTGTTTGCTGTCTTATGTTCTGACAGCAGTGCTTTTAGAGTTACAGGGCGAAATATATTATGCTGGTCTTCCTTTTAAAGAAAATGTGAGGCGACTAATGTTCCTACTAGACCACAGCTACAGAACACTGTCTAGAAAACACATCTCTACTAGGTGGCTGGATAGTGGTTGTCGCTGTGATTGGGGGAAACTTGTCATAACAAATCGCCATCTTCATCATATGAACATTGTGAGTATTTGAATAGATTATGACGCCTGATGGTTATTTGGCAGTTTTATTTGCGTTTATTCTCTCACTCATGCAGCCGTGTGTCCACGTATCTGTCATGTTTTACAGATATAATGCAAACACAGACCTGATCATATCTGTGGTGACTGTTGAGAATTGTGGCTGGGAAAAAAAAAAAAAAAAAAGCATTCCTGTCAGCTATTTCAAACAAAGTAGATGCTGTGTTTCTGTTAATGTAACACAGTGTAAACATCATAAAGAGTTGTAAATGCGTGTAAGGTGATGTTGTTATCTGAGAGAACTGTCTGTGGACTGACACACCGTCCCTGCAGGCTACTAAACTTCACAGACAGCCATATTGAGTGGCAGGTGGAGAGACAGCAAGGGGTCATGGGAGTTTAATCAATTCTGTGATGTTGGTTATCCAAGACTTAACATGTGCCATTCAAACCATTTGGTGAATATTTTGGTCCAAAGCCTCCTACAGCTCCCCAGTCAGACGCACAGCATCTGAACCAACAAGTTTCACAAGAGTGAAACATGTTAAATTAAAGTGTCAGACATAGGTCACTGGAAGTGCCTTCTCCTAGTATTTTTAAATTGATAAGGTAACATGTTATTTAACATTGTTTTCCAACATAAAAAGTGAAAAAAATGAAAAAGCTTATTTGTGCTTACTTCCCCATTGAGAAATGTGGATCAGGCATTGTGGCCTGCCTACCACTGCTGCTTGCACTCAAACAGTGATTGTGGCTTGCGCGCACAATTGAAAGCTAACTGGTAGTGACTGACACAGTATTGGCTGTGCTAATGCAAACTCTGTGTGTGCTGACAAGGTATAGCATAGTCACCATCTTTTATTTGTTTATATTGTTTGTTAGCTTGCAGTGACAGGTTGTGCTAATGCTAACTCTCTGTACTGACAAGGTTTCAGGTTTATTTTGCCTGCCTCCCTGTCCCCACAAGAGCCTTGAGATAGTTTGATGCCACACAAATAAAATTGACTTGACTTGTCAGCATTGCTTCGTTAGTAATGTTTATATGTATGAATCCTTGGCTGTCTACAGAGACTGTTATTGGTTCACTGCAGTTCCACGGGAGAAATGGTCAACCATGGCATTGATTATTTCACTTAAGATATGTCTTGTATTACAAAAGAAATATTATATGGACGTTAACAAGGTTAAACATTGATTTTAACTGGAGGGGGAATTTAAGGACATTTCTGACTTGAATTCAATCTAAATAACACCTCCAGATAGGGAGAGACAGATCCTTGGACACTGATTCCTCAGGCTCACAGGGAGATTAATGAGGTGTATTGTGGTGTGTGAGGTGTGTTGCTGTGTTTCTGAGCATAACTGTTCTCACAGGAAGAGATGAAGAAAATGTTTTCATTTATTTTCATACCTGTAAGTATCCAGCTCCAAGTTGAGGCTTGGTTTAGGGTCCATTAACTTGAATTACCTGAAGGTAATGGGTCAGAGGATGGGTCGATCAGTGAAGGTCCTCACAAGACCAGGAAAACAGGCCTGGATGTGTTTGCTGACATTTCCAGAGATTGTATTGATGCCCAAAGGAAAAAAAATGTTTTTCCTTGCCTTCCTATACTCAGAGGTCAGGGGTCAAACTCTCTGGAGCTGGGACGGATTCAGCATATTATCAATGGCATTAGAGACTGAACTCTGAAGTCTCTCTGCTTGGTATGACCCACTCCTCTTTTTCTGTCACTGTCTACTGTTTTGCACATAAAGATTCCTGTGCTAGTGACCTGCTGTGCAGTGTTGTAACATGTTGAAACCATTTGCACACCAGAGTCAAGCTATTTTCAGCTGTACATCTTGAATCATGAGACAAGAATAAGAAATGGTAGGTGCTGAAAGTGGTGCTGAAGGCATCTGTGAAGTGTTAACAAGACCTGAGAATACCATGAAGTCAGTTAGGGAGATGGTGAAGAGCTGTTTGACTGCCGTGCTTCAGCTGATATAGACAATACAACAGAGCAGTTCCTGTTTGTATTTGGAAGGTATAATTTTGTGTTGCATGTGTCCATCTTCCTTTCTTTCTACCATCTGTGCTCTCACTGTAACCAGAGATCCTCCATGTTCATCACATCCACTCTCCTTAGCCACCTGGCCAGTTCTCGGGCCAAATGCATGTCTTTACTGTAGGTAGGGGGTCCTGTGTCACGTAGGGTCATATAATAAATTAGTTTACCTTCTCTTCTTCTGACAACCATCATGGTTTTATTGAAATGATCTCACTAAGGTAAACCTTTCCCATCTGGGCGACACTTTTAAATAATTCTTTTACTCCTTCCTCAACAAGCACCACATTGAAAATAAAGCATGTACTAGTGTTAGCATGCTAACACTAGTACTGCAGTGCAGACTACAGTATGTTCTTTCAGTTTTGGACTGCTGATTGAGTCAGTGGAGTAAGACAACAACACAAGCTGTCAGTCATGGCACATGTTACTGCTGCCCTCCGATTTACAAACTTTGTATGTTGTGGATGAAAGGAAAAGAAAATTACATCTGGGAATTTACTTTAATGCCTTTGTTACAATTTGATGAAAACTTGCATCTCCAAGGTATTAAGGCCTTCAGTTCATTATTTCATTTAGTTATTCTTCTGCCTCCTTAAGTCATGTATGAAAAGTAGTTTATTTACTGTCCCTCCACTTTTCTGCAGCTTCACAGAACAGAAGCAACTCAGTAAACTGCCTGAAACAAGTGGTGTGTGTGTGTGTGTGTGTGTGTGTGTGTGTGTGTGTGTGTGTGTGGTCAGGCAGGCAGGCAGTCATTATTTGACTCAGTTGTTGCTGTCCAGTCGATCATTAACGTCAATGTGTTTTTATAATAGCTTGTAATAGTCTGCTGTTGACTTCAAGGTTTTTACATTTTCACATAAGATTGTTTGTGAGTGAATGAACACGTGCTTGTGTCATTGATCCTGGAGCCCAGCTCTGCAGCATCTCTTCCTGGTAGTGCCTGGTTGTACAGATGCAGATACTGCTGCAGTGTGTGTGTGTGTGGCTGGACCTAAGCCAGGCTCCACCCCTTCTGGCTTGGTTCTCTCCGCCTATAGCTGGTGGGACAGGAGGAGGAGACAGACAAGAAATGGAAATGAAGGAGCAGATGAAGAGGAAAAGAGGAGGGGATGATGGAACATGGAGGAGGGAGTGGTCCAGGAAGCAAGGGAGTTTGTAGAAAGTGAGGATGGAGGAGGGAGGGGTTCAGCAGGAGAGGATGAGAGATGAGAGTTTGTGTGTGTGTGAGGGAGATTGTGTGTGCAAAACGAGAGAGAGTGAGAGTGAGAGAGAGAGATCAAGCACTGTTCACAGACGGGGAGGGGAGGGAGGGAGTCAGAGTCCAGAGCCTCCAGGGAAGGAAAGTGAGAGCAAGTGGACAACCTGACTGAGCGATTGCTCTGTGGACTGACTGGTTGACTGACAGGCACTCAGTGTGGCACGATGGCAGGTAGGCCAGACTAGCTCCACCTTCCTCATCACTTCACTGCCACATGAATATTTCAGCAGCCTTCATTTTTCTTATTGCCCTGCACCGACCTCCCATTGGCCATCTCGCTGTCTTTCTCCAGCAGCAACACACACACACTCTACACAGCCCATCCCCTCTGCATTTAATTTCATCATCCATGTCTTTACGTCCGTCTCTCCTTCTTTTTACCATTTCCTGATAGCAGTTGTGTGTGTGTGTCTGTCTGTCTGACCTCCTGAATAAGGTATAGATATGCCATCTGGTTTTATAAGGAGATTAATGAAATATCGCTGAGGTGTACACATTGCTGTGTGTGTGTGTGTGTGAGTGAGTGAGTGATAATTCAAGGGCAAATTGAAAAGTAGCATTGGCATTGTTTTTTAAACAAGTGTCCTGACAGTAGAGGAGATAAAGGTGAAACCTGCATCTCTCCATCTTGTTTGCTCTCTTTCTCTTTCCTCTTCTCATATCCTAAGTGTTAGAATTCATACTTTGAACATAACAATACTTTGATAACAAGTTTTCCAGTTTTATATCATTTTTTATTTTTATTAGGTTTTATGTACCAAATGTTCAAGTTGTGTGATTTCTATGATTCACAGACTCAGTGTTCCTCAGGACCAATACGGTCGACATTTCAAACATTACATATCAAAAGTTGGCATCCTAACATCACTTCACTTTTAGGATGGTGTGACCAGACTCAGTGGATTTTGTTTACAGTAAACAAATATATTAAACATGCAATCAAGCGCATGTTACAGTGTTTCCCAGAGATTTAGATTCCATTTGTGGTGGAGGCTGACGTCAGTTATTAAATAATTCTGTATGTAAGGTCCCAGTATGATCCACACACAGAGATGGCTTTTATTCATGGCACACTGATGCACCAAGATTACTGCTGATACTCCTGATAGCCAATTGGCCCATGTCAATGTGTTTCTGTGCAAGACAGTGAGAGCAGGGCAAGGAGGGGCTGAGCGAATCAACACACCGTGTGCAGCCCCACAATAAAATAAGATTTTACCCATTTGAAATAGTAAACAAAATAGTAAAACAATATGGTGGTCCATGTTGATATTGTGTATTAAATCAATTTATGGGAAACACTGTTAAACATCTATGCAAAATGCATAGAAATGGGTGACAGCTGACAGTGTAGCCTGAGCCCAACAACCCAACAATGGTTTTGGCAACATGACCATCTCTCTGGTGCCACCCTCAGGGCAAACTTTCTTTTTGTGCTCCACTAGTAGTAACAAAACAAAATAATGTAGCTCTTTCTTTCTGGCTGGCACATTCTAGCATATGTATTTCAAGGTTGTATCCAGTTGTTACTGCCTCCTATAAATATCTTATAGGTTGTATGTAGGAGCAGCTTATTTCATGGTACCATGGTTGCTGCTCTGCTTGTTGAGTCCTCTAGCTTTTTGACATTTTCAGGTATCTGTTTCAGGTATAATGGATACTGAGTGTAGACACAGACTTTGAAGAGTAAGAGTGCTTGTGTGCATATTTGTCTTTCATTAAGTGTCTATGCTATCTCCTCCTGATTTCAGTTCATATGAATACGATTATTGCTGTAGTCAGTTAAAAATGAATCATTCATCTCTCTTTCTCTCACTCCTTCTCTCTGTCCTTCCTCTGTTCCTTTCAGCCTGCCTCCTCCCACCTCCAGTCTGTCCTCTTCTTTTTCAGTTAATGACCATTTCATATGATTGTTTCACTCTTGCTTGCTCATTCAGTTTGTATTTGAATATCTTATATCTTATTGTTTTTATTCACATCCCCTGTATTTGGTTATACAGACTCTTGGGACTTGGTTTGAATCAGCTCACAGGTAATAGGGATGTTAGAGTATTTAGGACTGTAATGAATAAAAGATTTATTTATGTAATATCTTCCTTCAGGAGGTAAGACATGACTTTATTTGTATGATTTTACGATAGAAAAACTTTGTCTTAAATGAAATGGATCAAATTGGAGGCCATTTATAAAAAGGAGGTGCAACCCTTATTTTCAAAAATAAAAAGGAAACTCGGGTACACAGTGCCAGGATTCAATTAATTATTAATTTATGTAAAAAGCAGAAATGTAATAATTGACACAAGCTCTTGTTTTGATGGTGGCTGATTTCTGCTGTTTTACAAGAGGCTAATGCCCAGACTATTCACTTATCAGATAATTTGGCTGAAAGTTGGAGAAATGAAAAAAGAGAAACAGTGATAAACATGATGTTAACGTTGTGCTCTCTGTCCATCAGGCAAGTCTGCCATGCAAATCTTCACAGAGCTTGTTTCTGTATGCAAACCTAAAGCTCGATTTCCCTGTGGCCCTTTCCTCTCTCATTTGACTGCGAGGTGAGACATGATAACAGTTACAGTTCTCACTGTGTCCCCTAGCTCAGCTTGCAGTGCTGAAGTGATGCATGCTGGGAGGATTGTAGAGTCCACTGAAGCTGTGTGACCCGTAAAACCCCTTTTGGAAGTGTGCTTGTTAAAGTTTAAAGTGAATACTTTAAACTGTTGCAGCTCAAAGCTTTTAATGGTGTTAGTTATTGTCACCATTGTACCTGTACTTTAGATTATTTTGATCAGTGCTTTTAATTTTGTCTCCATAAGAAAGCTAAAATATTTTATCTTTCATCCTGAGACATAGACACTCTAGTGTCTATAGTGTTTAGTTTAAATTATTTAATATGTAATATTAATGTGGAATGTAATATTCCATATTAAAATGTTTAAAATGTTATGTTAATGATGTCATGTCTCCTATGGTCATTAGTTGGATTTCTGGTTTTCTGCCAGAAGCTGATTATTTACTTTTATCTAGTTTTAAGGCACTTTTTTAAGATAAATTTTTTACACCTCGTTCAACTTGTCATTGCACGCCTAGATCTTGTAGTAAAATAAGTTAAGCAGATGTTGGACAGTTCAGCTCCCGTCTGCTCCAAGACGCCATGTGTTTGCTTAAGAGTTTCAATGAATCACTGATTTTTAACATAAAGCAGTAAAGCAGCTTCATCTGTTTAATCTAGTTTGTTTTGGAGAGGAGGAGACCTCTGTGAATAATTTAGCTTCTGAACCACTAACACTGAAGGAATCCAAACCAAAGGAAGTTTGCGGCAGTGGTGGTGATGACAACCACGGCCACGACCCCTGCTATTTCATGATGTCACCCAAGGCCGTTTTTTTTTTTTTTACTGCAGGTAACAATCATGTTAACTTGGTGTGTTACTTTAACAGTGCTCATATTGGTATTTTTAGTAGTTACTATTACTGTTGCTATTTTCACCAATTTAAAAATTGCTATTTTTCATAGAAAATATTTCAAATTCAGTGTGCAGTTCCTGGTTGGACATAAAAATGTCTACAACAGATAATTGACCTCTAAAACTTTCACCTTTGCACTCAAAACATCTACGATACATCCTTTTGAAATAAAGAATTAATTGACAAACATAGTAAAGATTGATCAATTTGGCATAGGAGTTGCTGTTTTAGTAGTTAGCGCACAACTTTGACTCTTGATGTTTAACCACTATCTGCTGACATTTTAAGTTGTGAGGAGAATGTAAGGCCAACATGTGATGGTGTAAGGAGATGTGGAGGGATGTTGTTCTCTTGTATGTTCAAGCATTTCTTTTTAAGAAAGAAACAAGAAATTACATACTGACTACATTGATTTGCAAGGCTGAAACAGATAATACTTTCTGTCTCAGTAGGTGTACGACTGTGGTGTAACTGTCTCTTTGATCTGTGTTTCTGATTATGAGGACATGGTTGTTGCAGAGCAGGTTTTATGACAGAACAGATCGGGTTTAGAATTTAGGACAGACGAGATGTTCTCTCCAACCAAAAACTTGTTTCAGACTTTATCTGGTCGTAATCTGTCAATGTCAGCCTCAGATTAATAATCCAGGGCGCTGGGGAGTTTGCTTTAGATAATCTGGTTTGCCCCACGTTAATGTCATCATGGTAGAAGGGAGGATGGTGAATGATTAGGTTGGAAAGAGTTCAAGTTAACAGGAATAAAGGCAGAGAACTGAGGGATGTTTGAGGGAGCTGGAATCAGACACAGCATCATTAATACAGTGTGATTAAAGGATTTATGTTTATGTACAAAAACGAATATACAGCAACTGAATTTGAAGACTGTCTTGCTTTGGATTCAAACCAATTTGGTTGTTCAAATACACCAATTTGAACAAACATTAGAGTGTGATGATCTCTTATTACATAGTAAAACTTTGCAAGTGACCCAGAAATTAATTTTAGAAACAAAAGTAAATGAACAGAAGTGTGCAGATATTTTTTATGAAGACTGTATTTAGAAATCTATGCAATCAAGATAGCATTTGACATTCAGGTGTTCACTTTTGAGTATTTGTTTTTCTTACCCAAACTGACTGCCTTTCCTAATAGCCTAAAACAGGTACTCCTTTTTTTTTTTTTTTTTTTTTAAATATTTTCAAACCTACATCATTTACACCTACAAACAGTTTACCTACCTACATTTGCATTTATGCCGTCTGCAGTGAGCAGGAATAGTGATGTAAATAAGCTGGTAAAACTACACCACTAAAATGTGGACCTGCTAATCAACATGTTTCTCCAGTGGTGGTTGAAAACTCTACAGGGCACCTTTAAATGATGCATGCCCCATGAATGCATGGGAATACAATGAAGATACAGCTTTGTTTCTCAGTTGTTGACAACACTGTCTCCATCCCACAGTCTTTTTTTTTTTTTTTTTTCTCCCACACTGTCTGAACAAAACAACCACACATCCTGGTATCGAGTTTTCTTTTCCTTCTCTTTCTCACTGATTCACACTCACAGACACAGAGTTTAAATAATTAAAACCAGCAACGTTTCCTGCCCTGCTCTTATCCCCCTGAGAAACTCAAAACCACTGGAAGACAAAGCAGCAGTAGATATCCATCACACTGACCTAAGGCAGCTCTTCGATGTCCAAATAAAGAAGTCTATATGTTCAACTATTCAGGCAGCATCTTTTTCACATCTACATGCAGTCAAGTTGTCAATCTTCATTTTGTAGCTGACATTATTGCTAAATGCTCATGGAAGTAGCAATTTGGAGTCCAATTCAGATTCCTCTATAAACAATACATTAATCTCATCATTGCTGTTGTTACTGATCACGGCAACCACATAAATTCAACCATCACTCAAACACTGTAGGTTGAACAATGATGTATGATGATGTATTGTAGTTTTATTTGTGAAACACACAGTGTGTGGTGAAAATTGAAACTAAGGCCCAGACTTCCTGTCCAGATGACACAGTGTCAGCCAGCAGTAACATGGACATGGAGGACCGGGTCTCCCACCTGGAGCAGAGGATACAGCTGCAGGAAGATGAGATCCAGCTGCTGAAGGCGGCTCTGGCTGATGCCCTGCGCAGACTGGGCTATTGTGAGGAGCAGAGCTTGGTGACGCAGCCAGCAACCGTCCACAGTGCTGGGAGGAGATCTTTGGCCAGCACAGCTTCAGCACCACCTACCAAGGGTAAGTAAAGCTTTGTTTTGACTGGGGAATTTTTTTATTTCGCCATCCCTGCTTGGGGGTTGGTGTTGAGGGGGTGTACTTTCTGAAAGTACAGTGGGATGGAGCATGCAACCCTGAATGTCTGATTGGTGAAGTAGTCCACCATTATATTTAGGATACTGGTTTGAAAAATCTGCAGCTACATATTAGAGTTTCATTGGGCTGCACACATGAACATGGAGAAACCATAAGACACAAATGCTGCCTGTCTGTCACTATATATTGTTATTGTTGTTGTATTGTCTTCTGTATTACTGCCACCTGCTGGACTGGAGTGGAATGGCTTCTTGTAGCCTTCAGTTTTTAATATATAAGCTAGTGAATTTGCCTAATGTTCCCAGGTCCTTTGTGGAGAAGCAGGCAACCAGTGGTCTGAAAAAACTTTTCAGTTCCTTGAAAAACATTCCTGACATTAAAGCTTCCTGGTACTTTTGGTCAAAATGCATCTTAAAGCAACTGGTGATGAAAGAATCAAAGTCAAGCCCTCCATCTTCATTAGTTACTTTTCTCATCAGTCATGAGTCTCAGTCCCTGGTATGGTGTCAAACCCTTATTGGAGCTGCACACTGTTGAACCGATTCTGTCTTTGTCAGAGTCGGGATTAAATCCCTTTATTGCTCCAGATGCTGATTTATCACAACACTACACTTTATTTGTTGTTTTGGGGTGAGATTACATTATCATGTATCTATTTAGAATCATACACTTTTAATGTCAAACATGGATGGATCTAGAAACTTTACATACTGTCACACTACCTCACACACAGCACAAAAGCACAATTTGTGACTCTGACTGAACATCTGCCAATACATAAACTGTTTACGAAACTGTTAACATCCTCTGTTGATTTCTCCTTTGATAAAGCTAACTTTTTTTTTATTTCAGTGCGTCAGCTTCTGCAGGCTCTTCCCTCCAGACCGCTAAGTAATGGTCACGTTCAACAGAAACGGCTCCTTTCCTCCCCTTCATCTCCCAAGAAAGAAGTGCTGCAGTCCATTAAGAGGTATATTTAAGAAAGGACAACAATTTGTGTATACCAACACATTGTTGTCTTATCATTCCTGCATTGGAACTTTACATGAATTGATAGCTAAAGGCTCTCCTTTCCACCTCTCCTCTCCTCTTTTAGGAAGAGCATGTCCACAGAGCGTCTCACCCTGGTAAGGAGAGAGATGGGAGCAGAGAGTCGTAGTCGAACCACCTCTTCCAGCAGCTCCTCTGGTGGCAAAAGGTAACCAGTGTCTCCCGAAATGATACTTTTTTTAAAATTTCTGAATCTATGAACAGCTCATAATACCTAGACACTCTCATTACTGTGTAAATAAATAAAACTCATAAACCTTGTAATCGATCCTGATCATTGTTGTCACTTGTATTTTTAAACTTCTGTACAATGTTGTTTCAGTGAAAATGTTGGAGCAGGAACAACCTAAAATTGATCAGATTTTTAGACGTCAAAACTATGAAAGTTGATGTGTCCTGTCTCTCTCTAAATGCATGCTAAGACAGGGTGCAGCTACTCTGATAAAAGGGGATAGAAAATGGAAAGATGCGGTATTATACTTACTTGGTACTGAAACCTGGCATTAGTCTCTCTGTGGTCTGTTTTTCACACTGGTCTGGATACGTTCAAGACAGTGATCTTAGGTTGTTAGGTATTAACGCATTTAACATTGATAGGCAAAGGTAGATATTCAGTGACCAAGATGATATGCTGCGTACAGTATGGTGCTAAATAAATAAAAAGGAAAGGACAAGAGGAACAGCTGCTGCTCCCCACTGATCGGCATGTGTTTCTAATTCGGATGAAGGTGTTTCATGTTAATAACTTACAGCATGGGAGCTGCTCTGAGAACTGATGGTCCAGAGTTTCTAAAATTCAAAGTATACTCACGATGTTGGAAAGGTTTGCATTATTCAGATTGTATAACAGGACAGAGATGGATTCTGTACAGCGTCATCAACATCATGTGTGTGACACTTCCACAGTCAGCACTTTCTGTTAGCCTGCAGTATCTCTGAGATGTCACAATGCATCATGTTTTACAGTTAACAGTTACACTCACATGTGTGATGGACAGTGAAGTATCCACGGGTCACGACTGAACACGACTGAATGTGGCATGTCCTGTCCTGTCATCAGTAAATGGGTTTATGTTGTTGTTGTTGTATATATTGTATATGTGGCTGTATAGTACAGACACAACTTTTACATTGTTATTAGTTTTCTTGTCATTCTTCCATTGTGTCATGTCTTTCTTCTAAAGCCATCATTTCTACAGCTTCTACATCTTTTCATTCTATGGAGCCCCCTTTCACTCCTCCTCTCTGCTGTCTTTCTGCTGATGGATCACATTTCAAGCAGCTCTTGGTAAAAGGAGGGGTTGTGGTTACCAGGCAGAGGGGGTGGGTCTTTACAGTCAGGAAGTGTGTTTTGATTGGATGGTTGCAAAGCTAACCGTTTGCTTAGTGAAGGAGGAAGTTGGTGAGCTGTTGTGGCTGTGGGACGGGACAGGATCCACTCTGACTGCTCTCCACTGTTGATTGTTACTGTAACGGAAAGCTTGCAGACATGAAGAGATCCTCCAGGTAAATTTTAAAGATTCATGAGTAAAGGGTTTTAAAAAAGATCTAAATCTATTAGGCTAATTCATAGCAAAAAAGCGTAGTGTAGTCAAGTAAATATAAGTTTTTTGTGAGGAAAGTTGCGTAGTTTTCGTCTTTGATGACCAGATGAAAACAGCAGTTTTCATAATACACATGCAGGATTTAAAGTCTACTGGATGATTTTCAGAAAAAAAGTACTGTTTTCTTTCACAGCCAGATGGACTTGTGTGTGTTTAACTAATACTTGAATAGATTATTAGATTATTATATAATGTGTTCAGGCATCATCTGAAGTTTTTCGGTATTTTAGTCTAAACAAAGTCTGTAGTCAGTTGCTTGGATCTGTCTTCACAACCTGTGACTGCCTGAGGAAGTTGTGCTGTTTATGAAACTGTTGTCATGCAAACTGTTAGATGTGGTAGGGTTGCCTGTCTGTGGGGCAGTTTGTGGCTGTGGGGAGGGGCTAATGAGAGTCAATTGTGTTTGTGGATGACAAATCAAATGAAAACACAAAATACTAAATGATGTTTATTTGAGAAAAATCAGTCATAGTTTAATTGTGTAGTTCAACATATAAAACCTGCTGTTGATTTAGAAAGGCTTTGTGTGATGAACAGCAGTTAGCTCATCTAATCTGACTTTTATGGAGACAATAAGGAAGTAAATGTGGAGTCTCCTCCTGTAGTTGACATCTTATATAAGTCTTCTCATCGTGTCACACTTAAGTTGAATGCATTTATGTGTCATCATGTCATCATGTCATTATGTGGCTCTTTTGTCTTTGGGCTTCTGACGACTGTGAGAGCAAACACACGTCATGGTTGTGTTCGGCTATGAAACGCGCAAATGGGATGAATGAATGTGAGCTGACAGATGAACGGTCACACTGCTTAGCAGTTCTGTCAGTTAAGTGATTGTTCTGTTAAACTGTTTATATTATGACAGTGAGAATATTAGACATGTTCAGATTTAACTAACTTCGTCACATCACCTGTTGTAGTTTTGGTACCTGGATTAATATGCATTTTAAGGGACTGACGTTATGACAACCACTTCTGCTCAGCAGAAGAACCACTGATAAGATTGATTGGACTTCCTGCTTAACATGCAACAAATATATTGACCATGTCTCTCATGGCACAGACACATTTTGCACCACTAAAACCAGCTCAATAAAGCATGACTATATATCTACATTAAAAGTTAAGGATAATGTTCCTTAAAATCATGCATCATTCATGAACATGCTTAAATTTATGTAAATACAATGAATATAAAAATAGAAAAAAGATTTCTATGATGTTCTCTCTGACACATTTCTGTCATCTCAACTAGAATTAAAAGCTTTCGCTCAGGCATGATTTGAAACCATGTAAATTCTGATAAAGGAAAAGATCAAACTATCTGCACCATGTTAAAAAGATTGAGATCTTTTCCTTTTGTTAACTCAAATCATCCTCCCCCTCTCTCACTACCTTTCTCCCCCTCTCTCTTGTATATTTTGTCTAATGTTGACACAATTATGTAATGATGTTGTATCAGCCAAACTTCAGTCTCTTTGTGTATTTTCAGTCAAATATGCTTGTGTCCATTAAATGAGCCACTGCAGCACTTCAGTCATAATGGACCAGAAAATTGATTCCCACCACTCACATAGTTCAGGAGGCTATAGCCCATCACGTAGTCCACAGCATCCATCTTCTCTCTGTCCACATCGCTGTGACCACTGCAGTTTCTCCCAGTTGGATGAAGCAGTATCAGCTCATATAAAACACACTGATAAGGAAAGCTCTCTTAATCAATTTGTGTAATTTAAAATACATTTATTGTTCAAACAAAATCGACAGCTGAAGGTTCAACAAATGAATAGAATTGATCACATGGACTTAGAATGTAACTATTTAACATGTTAAACATTACAAACTAACCAGCATTAATATAGAAGACTACATCGTCATATATCATGATAAAATTTGTATAATATGACCCAAGCACGAGCTTTGTGATGTTTTAAAGAGGCAGTCTCTTTCAAAACATGGTAAACAAGCTCACATAAAAGATTGATTATGACGTTCCTTTAATGTTTCTGCAAGAGGTCTGACAGTAGATGCTTTGTTGAATCCAGTCAGGAGTGAGTGGTTCAGAGAAATAGGACAGTGAACAGCTGCATTTTGGATTTTAATGGAGCTGTGACACTTCTCAAACAGTGCTGCAGAACAGCAGCTATGTTTCCTTTTAACAAAAAAACCTTAACCATAGCTGCAGGGAGAGTTCATGTTGATGTTTTTAGACTAGCCCATCAGTTGCTGGATCTGTCTGTTGGTTGAAGGCTGATCTAATCACCTGTAGAGCTATATCTGTGCCCTCTGGCATGGCTCACAACTCAACCTTTTGCTTAAGCTTTAGATTCAAGGCAACACCCATCAAAGAGTCACTGGATCTTGCTGACAGTTGCACAAAACATAAATGATGCAGGATTTCACAGCGGGACCCTGACAGGTCCTTGTTGCTCATTAGTGCCCTCTGGTTCTTACAAGAGCCCGTTGTGTTTTCAGAGTGTGGACGGGGACAAAATGCCAACAATACACTCAGCACTCCATGTTAATGAGAGGTCTGTTTGTGCATTCCCTCTCCCTGGATGCCTGGTGACTAGGACTGCAGCCACATGGGTTTTAGATCCAAAGTTATTTGCCCTGTCTGGCTGCCAATTACCCAGCATGCCCTGCACTAATTATTGGCTTTGGATCAATCTTGTTCTCTCATTGGCTAGAACCAGGCCACGCCTCATCTTCTTGGCAGACCAAACACACACACACACACAGCTGAAGAGACAAATGGGCCTTTATGTTCGTTTCAGAGCCGACACCCTGCCTGGTAGCCTCCAGTTGCCCAGAGACACAACAGACACCAGTCAGGTTCTCAGCTCAGTCAGTTTACTCTGTGGTCTCTCTTTTCTTCTTCAGATTTTTCATGTTGTGTTGAAACATGGACATGCTGTGATCTCTTCTTTTTTACCAGTGTCTTTTGTTGATCTGTTTAAGTTATCTTGGCTAACTTGCCTGTCTAGTTAACTCCCTGTTAAACAAATGTCAGCAGCAGTTGACACACTGGGCTCACACTGGTTCATGAAGGCATCTTGTGGAGCAGTCCGTTTCACACCAAAACACACAGTTTAATTAGAGGTACAACAAGTGTTGGATGTATTTCCTTCTTCATTAATTAAAGCTGATTTATTTGAATATTTTCAAACATGTTATCATCCCTGTTCACTTGCAGTAGTGTCCTTCCACACTTATTCAATGTTTTTTTTTTTTTTTGCATGCTAACAACTGTGGATCAGGCTTTCAAAGGAAACTAGCATCTGAATCACACACTTCAGAGGGATGTACAATACAAAACGAAACGGAGACCCACTGCTAGCTCTGTAGAACAAGCAGTGGTCATATATCTATAAATGTCAGCGTTTACTGGTTAGCCTTCATTTATGTAATTGCATAGGCATCATCATTTCTTGAATAGAAACTTTTGCTTCTTATATTTTAGATTTTTTTTTAGTTTTATTATTAATTCATTCCCAATTAACACACTTGATACTCAAGTCACAGCAGTATTCTTCTGAGAAAAGACCTCTGTGTCTGTGAAGAGACTTTAGTAGAAGTGTGTGTACCCTGCTGCTGCTGTGTTTTCTCTCTTAATCCCTTCCTCTGATTGCCCTTCTATAGAAACACACAGGAAAGTCAAAGACATCTTTCCACACTTTCCTGTTTGCGGAGCAGGGAAGAGACAAGCCTTCACTATTCCTGTATCTTATCAAGCCTGACTTTTACTGCTGTTGCCATGGGAATACCCACCTGTCAGCTGAGGCAGCCTGATAGTTTGATTGGTTGACAGTTTGGGTTGAATAGTCAGCACGCACTCAAATGCTCAGCATGCAGCTCTGATTGGTGGACAGAGAGCTGATTCAGGATCAGCTGCAACTGTAGCTCAGCTGTTGCAAACTGATGAGGCAGCGACAGGTTCTGAGTGACAGGTCGATGCACATCAGGCTGAATCATCCCAACTATTTAAAATAGACACATTTAGCTTTTCTATGTGACATGTGGTAACAGTTGTGATTCTGCACCATCTGCTCATTATCTATGAATCATGTTGCCACATCATTATCACATCACATACTGTACATTGTGCACAGCAGCAATGTGTAGTCTGCTGGAAGAAACAATTGAGATATTCAGGAGCTGCTAGCTCAGTGCCAACAGGAGGAATAAACACTTAAAATCTTTGTGATAGAGAAAATTCCTTCAAAATGTACTCAAACTGCTTCACTTGTTCTTTTGCACTGAGTAAAAATGCATCAAATTACAACAAACCAGACTGTAAACCTTTAAAATAACAAATCAGAGTCTTGATCTAATTTCTTCTCCACCTCTAATAACTGTTGGGGAAATGATGCTCACAGCATTTTAAAATGTCAACATTTTCTACCTTCAAAACATTTTACACATTTTTCTGTAAAGAATTAACTGATGTGCAAGCTAAACAGTTAAGTTCATATGCTTTATGCATATGTAAAGAATATTCCAGAGTACTGGGGAACTTAATCCTGCCTCTAGACTACATCATCTCAAACAAGAATTGCAGGCGGATCAGAGGTAGCTTCCAAGCCTTTGATTATACAGTATGATTCATGGTCTGAGTCTTCTTGCCGACTGAAATCTGCCGCTCCTCCGCAGACGTCCCTATTGTTCAGTTGCTGTGAAACTGAGCGGTGAGGGTAGCAGCATGCAGAGCAAACAATAAATAATTCAGGATCTTATAGGAAGACTTGATGTTATGGAACAAAGCCTCGGGAGCTGATTATTGATATATACTGTGTGTATTGTTTGATGTTCTTGCTGGTGCAGAATAACTTGCATCATCTTCTTTCCATTATGGATGACAGACCCTGGATCGTTTTATCAACCTTTTTATTAATTTTTTACTTTTTTTTCTCAGCAAATCCAAAGAATGCACCTTCAATGCAGGTAAGAAGAATTTTTACCACACTAGTGCTCTGTATGTGTGTGTAAGTCTTTGTATAGTCTTTGTATTTGTAGAATGTCTCACAATGTCTCTAATTACTGTCACACTTCAATTTGGTGTGAAGAGGATGACGACCTTCGTTGTAAGCTACTCGATTAGCCTTCAGGAGTCCTTGAAGCACTGTTTTTAACCAATGAAACCATCTCATTAGAAACATTGAACATGCAGTAGACACACTGAAGATTGAACAGAAGTACTGAGTCCTGAAGCATCTTGTTAACTGGAAAATCTGGAAAGAGGGATGAACTAAAGAAGCACAAAAACCAGCAGCTTTGTTTCTAAAGCATCCATCTTGATTAACAGTTAGAAGGTTCTTTGCAGACACAAGCCTGTCTATGGATTACCTGATCATAGTTTTTTGTCCCTTTTTTTCTGCTTGGTTTCACTGAAGAATGCAAACAAGCTATTTTCCAGAAAACAAGAGCAAATGTCAGAGAATAGAGAAATTTCTCAAAAAGCAATCTCCCTTTGGCTGTACTTTGTAAAACTGGCAGGATTTCAGCTGTGTACTTTGTGGATATTATCAATCCATGATAAGTTTTTATTTCATTTTTTTAGATCAGATAGTACCCCTTAGCCTTGCTCATTAACTTCAGTTAGTTATTCTCAAAAAGAGGCCTGTTGTCGACTATTTGAATCTTGCTCTTACACTCACAACTCAACACAAAGCTAGAGGATTAGATAAAAGTAAATGGAAGTCAAGTCTGTGTGTTTCAGTTAAAGTCTCATAACCTTCATTTAATGCAGTTTTGTTATTTTTCTAAAAGAATAATCTCTTAGTTCTGTCTCGTCCCCTTGACTTTGAATCTTGAGTTATAGTTCTCTTTTCCTTACCTCTCCCTTTTAAACCGCTACCTCCTTTTTTCTTTCCTCCAGAGGACGGCTATGTGAGGATGTTTCTCCGAGGTCGTCCTGTCACCATGCACATCCCCAACCAGCAGAGGGAGAGCTACAGCCTCGACCACAAGGTGGTGCTCCCTGACCGCAAGCTTAAGCTGCAGTGGGTGTATCCTTCAGACTGAGAAACTGTTTGATGTTTGATGGATTGTGACAATGACAATGGATCGAGTCAATGAATTGTGGATACATTGTTAACATTGTTGACTTTTTATCTGTTGATAATCTAACACCTGCAGAAGGACAATAAACTTCAATTCTTCTGAGATATCATCAAATAAACTCTTAGTTATAAGCACTTGGTGTTCTTGCTTGTTGGTCTTGTTCCTTAACTTAAGTATGGACCAGGTACGGCTACCGTGGTCGTGACTGCCGCTCCAACCTCTACCTGTTGCCCACAGGCGAGATCGTCTACTTTAATGCCTCTGTGGTGGTGCTGTACAACACTGAGGAGCAGCAGCAAAGACACTACCTGGGCCACAACGATGATGTCAAATGGTGAGAAGACAACAGGCTTATCATGGCTGTGTGTGTGTGTGTGTGTGTGTGTGTGTGTGTGTGTGTGTGTGTGTGTGTGTAGTATTGTGCAAAATAGTCTTAGGATTTGTTGTTTTATCAATGCTATAATGACCTTATATAATTATTATCAGTCTCTTTATTAGAATACAACCACAAAATACAGGAAATGTGTAGCAGTATTAAAAAAACAGGAAAAAAATCAGAAAAAACAGCTTCTACAGGTGGCAAGTATTTAGTGTGACCTCCCCTTACACTTAAACCTAAATGGAATGGAGCCATAAATAATGTCATTGTTAACACCTTTATTTGTATTTGACTATTTCATGTCAAAATGATGCTGTGAAAAAGGTCCATTACACCAGGTTTGTGCAAGACATGCTTGAGCACATGTTGTATGAGTTTAACTCGGGAAGCTGCTAATATGTATAAGACTAACTTTCAACCACATCATTCCATTCAAAATGCCAAAGATCACAGAATTTGACAGACGACATAATTTTGCATCAGCAAATGATTTGCCTATGTACTGAAAACACGTTTCCTGTGTAACCAGGCTTCTCCCATTTATCTGGATGTGTTGCTGCATGTACTCACACTAACATGGGCCGCAGGCTCATTGATAGATTTACCCTCCACATCCTGTGAGTCCAGCACATTGGTTTAAGAGAGGCGACTCTTCATATGTAACTTTGTCAATATTCTGAATGATTTCAGACAGATTTAGTCAAACCTGAAGCCCAGATGCTGGTAGGTTCAACAGTTCATCAGTCATTGACAGCTTCATGCAGCTGACTGTGTTTATCATTAATGGGAGTTTTAGTTTACTAAATGATATCCTGAATGAGCACTGTGACTGGAGCCACTGGGATGTAAACAAACTGAATACCACTGGGGCATGCTGGGAAAACTACTTATCTCTACAGGGAAATGATTGTGGTGTCCTCTCCCACGCCATCATCCACCCTCCTCTTCTTCTGACTGTGAAGAGGTCTGTGTTAAAGAGCAAGATTCTGTGTTAACTACTGTAGATTTTTTTATGTGGTGCTTTTAGTTTAGAAACACAAAATAATAAAAACATGACTTTGGGTTTCTAAGTGACAATGTGTTTTTAAAAACATGTTTCAGGCTTTCTATTTCAAAACTAAACTTGTGTATACACTTTACTGTATACTCTGTATACAAAAGCTGTGACCCAAGTCAGGGGCTGCATCCTTGAGAGGATGTGGCCTACGAAGTTGTGGCCCCTCTGGCCTACGTAGGATTTTCACTTTGCGTCACCAGCTGTGCCCCCTTTGCTGTTGTGTGACAACAGCGTGGCTCCTGTCACCTAGCAACCCTTTTACATTTAAAATTGTTATCCTCAGACTGCTCTATTATTTTCATTACTTGAATCTTGGCATAGGTTGGGCCATGAGGGATCTACCCATTGGAGCTTTCATTGCCTAGACAAAGAAGAACTGCGACACAGCTAGTTATAGCTACTGTTAAGGAAACAGCAGAAAATTACGTTAGAGCTTGAAAAATACGTATTTCCATTTTCACAGTGATGCCTTCACTTGCACTTCACTTGTGCTTGAATCTGAATCATCTCCACTGGGATTTCGCATCTTTTTACCATAAAAGCCAGAAACAGGAGGGTGAACATGAAAATGAAGTAATAATTTATATATTTCCTTTTAGCCTGAGTGTGCACCCTGATATGGTTACCATAGCAACGGGGCAAGTGGCTGGAAACTCTAAAGATGGAAAGGTGAGTTTCATTCACTTCTAACAGACAGAGATTGAAGTTGTGATCGAATGTTAAGAATATTAGGGAAAATGTTTTTATGTGTAGCAGATGCTTTAGCATTTTTTTTTTTATGTAACTTTTTTGTTTCTGTGAATCAAAGTTGTTTGTCTAACACCATGTTTCTGTCTCTTCTTCAGCTGCTGGCTCCTCATGTCCGTGTTTGGGATTCTGTGAGTCTCAACACGCTCCATGTGATTGGGATGGGAGTGTTTGACAGAGCAGTCACATGCGTAGCTTTCTCCAAGTCAGTAAGTGGCTCCACGACTTATAGCATTCACTGAGGGCATGAAAGTTCATTCAACTACTGGCTGTTAATTTACAAGTTCTAGTTTTAATAAATGTATGTTTTTATTATTTTTGCTTTATGAAGATAGTTTTTTTTCTTTTCAGAATGGTGGCGCTTTCCTGTGTGCAGTGGATGATGCCAATGATCACATTTTGTCAGTCTGGAACTGGCAGAAAGAGAAGCAACTGGCTGATGTCAAGGTATCAAAGAACCTAGACCTCGACCACCTGAGCTTTATCCCATTTACACAGCTCCATTATGATTGATACTACTTCCAAGTTTGAAACGTAAAGGATCAAACACCACGGATCACCAAAATGGACAAAAGGGTTATATTATTTGAAATTGTAGTAGAGATTTGATGTTTATGTCTACATGTCTCCTGTTTCTGCAGTGCTCCAATGACTCTGTACTGGCAGCTGTGTTTCATCCCATGGACGCCAACCTGATCGTCACCTGTGGAAAATCTCACATCAACTTCTGGACAATGGAGGGCAGCACTCTGAGCAAGAGACAGGGCCTGTTCGAAGTATGGCCATAATAACCACTGCTCTGTGGTCCACAAATATAACATTGACAAATCTCATTAATCCTTACAGTGTTGTCTCATTAAGCACAGTCTGCTAAAACAATCTGATCTGCAACAGCCTCGCAGTGAATCTCCTCTTTTTCTCTTTAGAAACATGAGAAACCAAAGTATGTGCTATGTGTGGCGTTTGCTGAGAATGGAGATGCCATTACAGGAGACTCCAGTGGAAACATCTACATCTGGGCCAAAGGTAAACTCTATATATCCCAATGCACTCAACTCTTTATTCAACCTGTTTAAAGATGAACTCTCTCAACACTAAAAACCTGGTTGGTTACTGTGGTATGACTGTTTACGCAGCAGTGGTGTTCATGTGAGAACATGGTTGGATTTTTGAAAAGAAATCTGTAAAGATGTGGGGATACAACTAATATGTCATTGTTTGAAATTGTTTTTCTGCTCAGCTAAATACAACTTTAAGCAGATTAAGTTTGTAGAGCAGGTAAACATCTTCATCATCAATGCACAGTTGTCATTTGTTTCTCTCACATATTGAAATTTGTGAAAATAGATAGAAAAAGATTTTGTCTTCCAATCCACAGGTGGTAACCGCATCAGCCAGGTGGTGTCAGGGGCCCATGAGGGCGGGATCTTCTCCATTTGTGTCCTGAAGGATGGCACCATGGTGTCTGGGGGAGGGAAGGACCGCAAGGTGGTGTTGTGGGACCATGGCTACAGGAAACGGGCTGAGATGGAGGTTAGAGTGCTGAACTGTCCTGTGTATGTGAATGATAGAATAATCCTGAGGCAAGAGGAAGTCTCCTTTCTTGGAAGCTGTTTTTTAAACCTTGTGTGTGTCCAGGTGGGCGAGTCGTTTGGTCCTGTCCGAGCTCTGGCTGAAGGAAAACCAGGAGAGCTGTTTGTTGGAACTACCAAGAATGCCATCATCAGAGCTGCCTTCCCTGATACATTGACTCCTGTTGTACAGGTGCACACACAATGTACCTGTGTCATTAAGTATCATCAGTGTCTATAATAAAACACACATTTTTAGTTTCCATGCAGAAGTCTGTTGTTATGTTTCAGGAAATGCCAATTAATGTTAATGGCATAAACCCTGCAGGCTCAGGATATGATAAATAAGATGTGTGATGTGTCACAGGGTCACACAGATGAGCTGTGGGGGCTGGATGTTCATCCCTCCATGGAGCAGTTTGTCACCTGTTCCCAGGACAAACAGGTTCACCTCTGGGACACCAACTCCCATCAGCCCCTCTGGAGCAAGACTATTGATGTGAGGAGTAGGATGAAGTTTTTTCATGAAGCATATAACCTCAGGATATTAAGCACTGACTTGGCAGTGCCTGAATAATAATTGAATCCAAGTCAGTTCTGTCTTGAATAATGAGAGTTCATTCTCTGCTCTACTCCCCTCAGGATCCAGGGAGGTCTGCAGGTTTCCATCCCAGCGGGACTGTTCTGGCTGTAGGGACCATGACTGGAAGGTCGGCCTCTCAGCTGTCTGAAACATGTAGTTCCCACACTCACAATTTAAAAATGAAACACTAACACAACATTCAAAACCTCTGGAACAGCTGGGATACAAGACGACAGCTCTTTTTCAAGTCTCAACCACTTGGTGGTTTGTTCTTTCATATATATTTGAAATATAAAATTCAAAATCTGCTTATAGAGTTCTACTTCAGCTTTAAGTATGAAGCAACAACTCTTTCTCAATTGTCATTCATACACAAAAAACATCAGATCAGAAATAATAATAAACTAATAGAGGCATCAAAAGGTTATTTTAATTATCTTCTCTTTTCTGTGTTTTCCTTCTTTTTGTTTTTTCTGTTTTATTGATATAATGTGATTTTAATTATTGTTTATTTTTATCTGTTTCTGTGTATGGATCCCACGAAGACTAGACACCACTGTATAGAAGCTAATGGGGATCAAAATAAAGAAATCAGTCGGTGTAGAAAGAAAGATAAATTAGGTTATTTATTTGTCAATCAACAGAAAAATTACAAACAATAAATAATTCTGTAAATAATTTCAGAATATTCACTGTTCTATTCTATAAATGTGAGGCTTCCCTGCCTCGTATTTTGTAAACATCTTTGGTTTTGCAACGGTCATTCAGGTTCTGTGAACTTGTGATGGACATTTCTGCACATCTCGGGTGTATGTGTGTTGCAGGTGGTTGGTGCTGGACACTGACACCCAGGATCTTGTTTCTATGCACACAGACGGCAATGAGATCATCTCCAACGTCAAGTACTCTCCAGGTCAAACTTCATCTGTTTATGTTACCAACCCACATCCAAAAAAACACTTGAATATCTCTATTATCTCATCCCTGCCAGCAGCACTGTTAACTCTGGTAACCTTGTGCCTTTAGATGGTAACTTCCTGGCTGTTGCTTCCCATGACAACTTTGTTTACATCTATGCCGTGTCAGAGAATGGCCGAAAATATAGCCGCGTGGGGAAATGCACTGTAAGTCCACTTTCCTAAAATAACCACCATTTTTCACAATTAATATCTTGGCTGTCTTAAAAAAAACTTATTTAAAACAGCATCAGCAGAGTTCTGGCCATACACAGGCTCTTTATTTACAACCCTACACACAACTGAGGTTGGAAGATTAATGAAATATCTGATCACTTCTTCAAAACCAAAATAAATTTCTCCTTAATGTGTCTCTGTGCGGTCTCCTCCTTCCCCAGGGCCACTCCAGCTTTGTCACCCACCTGGACTGGTCTACAGACAGCCAGCACCTCGTCACCAACTCAGGAGACTACGAGATCCTCTTCTGTAGGTCCTACCTCCTGCATCTGTTCACACTCTCTTGTAGTTTTCCCTTTAATTTTATCAGAAGAATTTCCACTTAAAATAAGTAAACTCATATTCCAAAGATAAAGTGGCACTTTGACTTGTTGCACATATCACAGAGTTGTTTTGTTTTTTTTAAGGGGAGGCATCCAGTGGTAAACATGTGACCAACATGGACACGGTGCGGAACCTGAAGTGGGCGACTTTCACCTGCACTCTGGCCTTCAATACCTTTGGTAGGTCGATAAAACTCACCTGAAGCCTGTAACCCAACATGAGATCAACAAACAGACCTGTACTGTCAGCTGGTGAATGATCGGATTCATGTAGTGTTTTAGTTGGCAGTTAGCAGTGAAGACAAAAAGCAGAAAAAATTCAATCAAGCGCACAATGGCAGCGACCAGCAACAACTGATCTCGGTTTTTCTAAAACTTTGATTTAGAATTTACCAACCTGAACAGAGCTTTCTATGGGTAGCGTAGTAGTCAGCCATAGCAGATGGGAAGATGTTTTTTCTACTGTGTTTTAATTTTTTTATTGGTGGAGAAATGTCAATATTGACCGTTCATCAAACTGCAGCATGGTGATTTGAATTTAACTGCAGCCTGTTTGTCTAGTCCACACTTGCACTAACTCTCTCTCTCTCTCTCTCTCTCTCTCTCTCTCTCTCTGTCTCTCTCTGTCTCTCTCTGTCTCTCTTAGGAATTTGGCCAGATGGAGCAGACGGCACAGACATCAACGCTGTGTGCAGGTCACATGACGGATCCCTGCTGGCCTCTGCTGATGATTTTGGCAAAGTGCACTTGTTCTCCTTCCCCTGCTCTCAGCCAAGGGTCAGTCATGTTCACTCAGATATCACATCAACATCAGTGCCTGTGTGTTTGTGTGCACACATGACTTTTATATTGACATCGTTTATGTACTGAAGGGATCCAACAACTCATCCCTTAGCTTTTTTTTTTTTTTTTTAGCCGTAGCTCTGTCGGTCACAGTGACCGTCACTCCTCCAGAGCCGAGCAGCCACACTGTTCCTCTCTGCCCACGTTGTGATTACGTTTTAATGAACACTGTAAAACACAATGAAAGCTCAGCAGAAGTAACAAAGTAGACAAGCACCAGACCTATATAATGCCCCAATTTCTACCAGGTGTTTATTTTGAGCTCACAAATATGTTGCTTTTTTTTTTTTTTTTTTTTTGTTTTTTACATTTTGGACTTCTCTGTTCAGACAACCTGCCTACCATTACCATTAGAGAAACTGCAAATAGTTACAGCAACTGTATTGTGTTTTCACTGTAAAACTGAACAATATAATAAAATGTAATAGAATATATGTATCACCACATCTGACCACTGCATTACTTTTCTATGTGCTCCACTCAAAATTACAGGCTCCGAGCCACGAATGCAGTGGCCACAGTAGTCACGTGACCAATGTTGCCTTCCTGCATGACGACAGTTACCTGATCTCCACCGGCGGGAAAGATACCAGCATCTTGCAGTGGGTGGTCGCCTAAGCAAAAGTGAGCAGCCCACATCTCTAATCCCCACAGGCAGGGACCAGCATCCTATCTGACCCCTGTCACCTCTCCACTGTCTCATCTTGCCACCCGGGGGGAGCACGTCCTCTGTGCCTGCTGACAATTACAAAACCACAACTCACAACTTGACCAGGCTGCACAAGATGAAATAATGAGAATAATTGTAATAAATTAAATATTATTTAGTGTCCAGCTGTTTGTAATAGAATGTAGAGAAATGACTTGTCCTGCAGGAAGGAAATGTTCCCAGAAAAAAATCAACTACCAAGCTGCTGCTGGTGAAACACAGTAAACCTTTGATTTTAGCATTACTATTAACTGTGCCTGAACTGTATTTAACCCCTTTGAATGGGAATTCCACTTAAAGGACAGGTATGTTTCCAAGTTTTAGCTCCTTAATTGCAAATCATGTGCACTTCAGTTTTGTTGGCCATGTAATGCATGCTATACGATTAGGGTTTAATTCATATTTTTTGGTTTAATTTTAGGGTTGGTTGTTTTCCATTCATTTTCATAATGTTTGAAAATCAATCTTACTCTAAAATCTTGCTTCAGGTGGATTAATAATAGCAGACTTATCAAATCAGTGTGACTTGAAGGCCATCACCACCTAAGCTAAATGTTAAACCGACAGAAAATTAGATTAGATTTTCATATCATTGAATGCATAGAAGCAATTATTTTCAAAGGATTATTGAAAATGCATAAATAAATATAATACACCTTATGTATAAAACAACAGTTTGGTATGCAGTGTGTAAAGTATACCTGTATACAGGGGTCCTTTAAAAATGTATGGAATGGCTGCACTTCAGGAGAATGTAGTGGATAGTTGTGATTGTTATACTCCTGTATAACCTGTTATCCTGAAGCCAAAAATGACTCGAAATTAACCTTCAAATTCATTTGCAGGGATGTAGTGATATAGAATGTGGCCTTGCCAAGGTGTGTTACTCCAAGTCTGTGTTCCTGTTTCTTAGCTTGAGGAAAGGGTGATATCTGATCTAACAGACCTATCTAGCCTATCCTGGGGCAAAGGAAGATTGTATTAGAAAACCGAAAATCGGTGGTATTTCCCTTTTAAAAAAAAAAAAACAAACAAACAAACAAACAAAAAAAAACTTACCATAACCCAATGGCCTTCTTGTATTACAGTTTTCCATCACTCAAATTATTACAGATTGTTGTTGGAGACTGCAAAATGGTACTATGAAGTTTTGTTTTGAGCCCCTCCCCCTCTGGACTGCTGTGTTTCTGATGTACTACTGCTGTTACTGTACTGCGAGGGCACTAGATGGCGCTACGATACAAGAGAATAAGCATGACCGAAGCTGTCCTCCTCCTGTAGATGCTGTTAATGTTGCAAAGGTCTCTAGAGTAAAAATTATATATTATGCAGTATATCCGAGTGACTGTTATTTTAATATTTAACTGTAGCAATGATGGATGTTATTATTATCATTTTTGTGGCACTCTTAGCAATTGACAGAAGGGTAATCTTGGCTACTGTGCTGTAGAAGTGAGCTTGAGCTGTGCTTTGCCTTCTTCTGTTTTGTTAATAAAGTTTTTACCCTAGTACAACTGAATGGAGGCTTTTTGTCCCTATTCCTTAGAAAAAAAGGATCACTGATGATCCTGGTAGAATCAAGGTAAAATATGGATAACAACCTTTATTATGTTTTTCTTTGTGTTAGTAAATGTTAAAACAACTGAAACTTGATTACTATCGCAAAATATTTTGGTGTTAAAATATGAAGTAAATACAGGAACTTGGGAGTTTGTTGTGACAGTTGTATGAGCCATTGACATTCAATATGTGTGAAGTGAAGGTGAAGAGAGTCAGTTTGTGGCCAGAGGTTCAAATACCCAGATCACACAGGGTTATCTGGAATGAGTTGATAGTAAACAAGAACTGTGTCTGACCTCTTTAAACAAGATGTGGTGTTTTTGTTCAGTGACCTGCAATAGGAAGCTGCTCTTCTGTTAAGGCCCCCCCGTTTCCATCAATAAGAGTGTGTACCTGGTCAGCTAGATGGATCAGATGAATTAAATAATGGTTTGGGTTAAAGGAGAAAACCACAACATTGTGATATTTTCTGCATACTGTTGTGGGACAGAAGAAAATAGTTTTTCTGAAGTCAAAAGTCAATGGAAATGCTATGGAAAGTCCAGAAGAATATACAACTAAAGTGTCTTTTGAATATGTCAGTGCTTTGAAACTAACTGATGATTTTATTAAGATGTGTGTGTCCAGAATGTGTGTTGAATTTAAATATGACTTTGATTTAGTATTAATATTATACATTTCATAGTCTTGAATTAAAAAACTAATACACCTAATAAAAATTTAAGACAAGCTAATTATTTCAGTTATGATACTGATTCATTATTTTTTAATATAATTATTACTTAATATTATCCATTATAGACCTCTGTAGCTTTAATGGTTCTCCAGTTCCTCTTATATTCTGGATCAAGAAAACTATTCTCTCTATAATACAAGAAATTGACAAGAATTTGTTTCTGTAGCTTCTGTGAGTTTTACAGGACACACGGAGACCATGACCATCACAAGGACAAAAGGACTTCCCCTACAGTACAAAGGAAGAGCATGAGACATATGATACCCTAAACTTTAACACAATAAACATCGACCTTCAGGACAGGGGTGACACAGAGGACACGGGGGAGGAAAAGCAACAACACATCTTAGAGGACAGCAACACCTCTTGTAGGTGGAAGATAACTGTGATACCAGTATGTTGGTTTTAAGAAGGTAATTTGTGGTGTGTTTTTAATCTTCCCTGAGACGGAAGGTAATGCACAGCATGAGGAGTAACTGGATTCAGGACCTGACGCTAAAAACACGTTGGTCAGAATTCTTATTTCATTTATATTCATCATTATGTCATCCAAAGCCAGCCAGAGTCAGTGCCACTTTGTCCTCATTGTGTGTGGTTTTTTTTTTTTCTACTGCAGCAGCAATGCCACAGTTTCCTGAGAGGTATAATGAGGTATCTTATCTTGGGAGGGGATTTAACAGCAGTATCTGAAGATCTGAAGCTATGTCTACCCTTCATTGTTTTCATTATTTTCATTTTTCGTGTTTCTGTCCAAGGTACATAACTGATGTTTCAATGATGCCTTTTAATGTAGAGCTCTTGGTAAAATTCAGAACAGAATTTAAAATCCTTCTCCTCACGTACAAAGCCCTTAATGACCAACTCCATCATATCCTAAAGAGCTCATAGTTCCCTCTTGTACCAGCAGATCACTTTGCTCTCTAAATGGAGGTTTACTTGTGGTTGCTTCAGTCTCTTGAGTAGAACAGACTGCTGGGGGATGCACCTCTCTCTTTCTTGCTCTCTCTCTCTCTCTCTCTCTCTCTCTCTATCTCTCTCTGTGTCTCTGTCTCTGGTGGGATTTGTTGGGTCCATTTAAATAACTTTATAAAGAGTTTGGTCTGGACCTGCTCTATATGTAAAGTGCCTTGAGGTAACTGTTATGATTTGGTGCTATATAGGATAAATAAAATTTGATTTGAAAGTCAAAATCAAAATTTATATTCTATGAATTTGTGAATATGAATATGATTATGAATATGTTTTTCCTCAGTCGATGTGAGGGTCTAAGGGCAGAGGATGTTGTTATGATGCTATGTAAAGCCCTTTGAGACAAACTGTTTGTAAAAATGGGCTATACAAATAAAATTGACAATTGCCATTGCCATGAATTATTTAACTGTCATTTCAAAAGCATTACACATACCCCATCAACAGAACACCAACTGCATATGCATATTTAATGGGAGCAATGACACTGACAGTGGCCAACCACCTGCTGTTGGGAAACTCTATGTGCCAGTGGAACAAGAGTGGCAAACTGCAAGAGATCGTGATATGGCGCTGAGGGGATCAGCATAAACCACTCCACCTTTAGTGGCATATGACTTTTCGATCTTGGCATCCCTGTGCATAAGGCAGTGGTGATATCACCACAAGAATGTGTGGTGGTCTATGCTCCTCAAAAATACTCCGGAGTTTGGCTTTGAACAAACTTTTAATATTTCCTCAACAGCTCCACTAATGTGTTGCTGCACAACACTAGTTTCTATGCTAAATATTTCCACTACATCTCATGTGTTTCACTGTCTCACGTGTTTGAATTGTATGTGACATTGTTTGAATAGTGTGCTCACTTCAGCATGTCTCTGTCCGTGTGCACACCCTGTACCAACTCTGTTGAGACAGGTGCAGCCTGTCAAACCCTGAGTGGATCCAGACCAAACCTGACAGAATAAAGCACCACACAGAGATAAAAGGCAAAGTCTCATCTTCATCGCTTGCCTTCACACTGCATTTTTAGAACTTTCTCAGGACAACCAGGTTGAGTCTCTGTGAGATGGGAGAGCCTGGAACAATACCTAGAAATGCAGGTTCACTGGGGTCCCTTGTGGCTCCACCTGGTTACATACCATTAAGGCTCAGTCCAAACTGCAGCAGCCTGGGTTTGAGTCTGAGCCACTGCCTTTCGCTGCATGTCATCCCCTCTCTCACTGCCTAGTTTCCTGTCTCTCTCACTGTCACTATAATAACGCCCATATAAATGCCCAATAAATGCCCCAACTAGGAAATTCAGCATCCACATCTGCATCCATGGACAAGGGTGTTTCCAGACCCACCACACACTACCCTTTAGTTATGCATTTCATTCTCCCATGTCCTGTTTCATACACTGTCTGCACTGTGCAGTCAGTCAGCCCATCATTCTTGGTTGACACTACAATTTCTGAACAACTGTGACGTACATTTTGGTAGAGATATTCATGGCTCCCAGAGGATAGATGCCAATCACTTTGTGATCAGGGAGTGAAAACAACAGGTCAGTGTGTTCATTCATTCAGTGACATGTGTCTCTTGTTTAAGTCAGTGTCACAGCTGTGTGTGTAGCTCTTTGTCTCACTGTGTAAAGCAGTGTGGCTGCAAACAGTTTACTGGAGGAATTTACTTTGTTGTATTTCTGCATTTAGTTTGTTTAGGTTCACACTGCTCAAGTTCCAGGCGGTCTGCCCTGCTGGAAGTCAGATTGACTGACACAGACAGACTGTGGCCTTCAATAAAATATTACATTATGTTGACAAATACGCATTTTCCATCCGAATTACGTTGAAAAATTTAAGGCATCTGTGTTTTAGGTGTGGAACGGGAAAGTTATGAACTTTTTGGAGGGTCAACAGCCATATCTGCCAAAAGTCACAAAAACGTAAGATTGAATGCCCAAAGTTTAAATGTTTAAATGTGAGGTGACCTGCCTCTGTTTCTGCATTTAATGTTCATGCAACAGTTACTTTGTTGGACAAGCGCTCTGTCGCTCTAATGGCTTTTGTAACTGCAGCCCATGGAGACCTACTGAAGATAAAATGATTCTCATGTGGGATTCTTTCCCCTCTGCAGGATGACGAGCAGACAAACCGCTGTTATTCAGCAACGCCCCGTACATCAACAAGTTGCTCAACAGGTCGTCGACAGCAGCTCAGACACCCTGGGGTTACGGAGAATAGACCGTTAGAAACTAACTACATTCTTGACCTTCTCCCTGTGCTCCTCCTTTCCTCCACTCCCTCTTTCTGACTTTTTACCCCACCCTCTCCTCAGTTTCCTCCATCTTTTTTATCTATTTTCTTTCTCTCAGCAGCAGCTGCAGGGAGCAGCTACATAGAACATTAAGTGTTGCATTTAAGATGTAAGCTACATGATGCAACTTTTACTTTAAAAAAAAAGAAAAAAGAAATACTCAGTTAATTAATTTTAATGGTTTCTTTTTTCCAAAATAATATAATAAACATGTCACCAAGTGGAATCACATTTGCATCTACATCTGGGCATATTCCAGACTATAGCATTTCTTAATATTGATGTAACCTTGAACACTAATGTTAGTGCTAGTTTCTAGGTTTTGCCTTAAGTTACATGTACATATACATATAATAATAGGTCGTAGCTCATCCTTTCATTTCTCATACTTTATTGGCATTTCATTACCAATATAAAATACCATATATTATGTAATTTTGGAAACACTGATGCTGAGCCATGAGAAGTGAGACAATGGAGGATTAGGTGTTGGAGAGATATGTTATGATGTCTTAAATTATTTTCACCAGAACCAGAATAACTGAAACATACTGCATGCCACCACTAACAAGGTGCTGCTTCATGGCCACTACAACAATTACATTTATTCATATTCAGTTTTGATGAGAACTGTGAAACTAAATACAAATATCAGAAATGTTATGCAACTTAATGTAGAGTAAATGAATGATGCTACATAGTTTATCATAAAGCAAACACCCAAAAACTTGAATGTACTTCAGAATAGATAAAACAGTACACTTAATAAGTAGCCAACCAAAAACACTTAAAAGTATACATTACAGTTTATGGGTGGGATGTCCATTTGACTCTTTCTCTCTCAATCTAATCTTGTTATGAAACTGTGTCTGTAATATTAATTGATGTTTGTATTATTCCAAACACAACATCTTGGCAGATGCTGTGGTGTATTAACTAAACTGCAACACATGTTCTGATGATAAACTATGGTGTGGTGCAGAGGTTTAGTGTGTGAGGTGCTATTAAAACCTCCCACAAGTCAGGCTATAAGATCCAGATTTGCGATTTCATGAGCTACATCAAGCGGTTACATACAGCACAAACTTAAAAATGCTTCATCGCATTTTATTATAATGTGAGAAAAGTGTTATCTTGATCTAAATTTAACCTGTAGTCAGTATCACTAAGTAGTGTTTGTGGTGTTTATCATTGTGAGTCCCTTTCGCCAAAGAGCTTTAAGTATTTTTAAGAATTTAACTGTTAACAACACACAAGTGTTGTTCGTAAAATGACAACGACTCATGTATCGGAAGCATCAACTGGTATCACGTTTGTTGATACAAAATCTCAAACCTCATTATGACCTTTAATGGAATACACACATTTTTTGGAGAGATCTTGGTCAACTCATCAGACATGAACATCGGTCTTCTTGTGTTTACTAAAAAAGGATAGCTTTAAGCACACAAATCACATGTCACAGCTCTGTGGGGGAGGCTTTAATGTTTTCATAGGAAGTGAAAATGGTTGGCAGCAGAAGACTGTATACAACAAAAAACAAGACAGAGATACGTTAAATATATAAATATATAAACAATGAATGTGAAAATGTTATGTTATGTATGTCAAGGGAAGAAATCTGTAAGTTTCTGTTCACTGAGAAAAGAAAAAACAGTTAAAAATGGAATGATGAAAACTTAGAAACTCATTTAATTTTGTTTTAGCCTTAAGTCAGTATTGAGCGATTGAGTGCTGGGGTAGGGGTCACTTCTTCAGTGGGAACATATGACAGTGGGGACAAAAATTGAAGACTGATGGAGGGTTAAGACTTAGTTTTAGAGTTAGAATTTGGTTTAAGTTATGTTTATGTTTAGGTTAGGGTTAGGCATTCAGTTATGATGGTTAAGGTTACAATAAAGGTTGAGGGAATGAGTTGAGTCAATGGGTCAATCCCAAAGGAACAGTGAAACAAGTGCGTGTGTGTGTGTGTGTGCGTGTGTGTGTGTGTGTGTGTGTGTGTGTGTGCGTGTGTGTGTGTGTGTGTGTTGCCTCAGGGTTGTGCATTCTGTGGTTAAGACCCCAGACTGTCAGAATCTTCCATCCTGTGTTATTTGATTAAGTGTCTCTGAGAAAAACTGACTGTTTTCTGTTCTCACGACTCGTTTCCCTTTAGAAAAAATGTCTATCTGTGGAATCTTTGTTTTACTTCAATCCCTTAATTTTTCTCAAGACAAAACGGGAATGGAAACTAAAAAAGGCTTTTGGCCCATTGAATGACCATTTGAAATTTGCAAAGCTGCCATCTACTCATTTTATTTCTGCTGTTGTTTCACCCCTTCAGACCTCCACTGAGCAGTTTTATGCCATTATGTCATTCTGTTGGTGCTAGTCAAGGTAAACTGCATTAATCTTCTCTAATGTGTTGCTTACTCCATCCTCCTGTTGTCTCAGTGAACAAAATGCCAAAGGGAGCAGACTTTTCTCCTCACTGTTGATCAATAAATTACAGCCCAGATCTTGACTGATTTGCATTAAATCCGCCTCACTGCTGTGCCTCCCCTATTCAAAATACAGATTTCTTTTATCTGCAGCCACTCCACAACACTATTACCACCTACAGTCCTGTCCTATTCTGATCATTTTGAATTAAGACATTTATCAAATAAAGACTTTGTCCACACACCTGCTTCCATGATTCAAACCTGCAGTATACCTTTCCCGGCTTCACAACCACTCCTCGCCAGTTTGTTATCTCACTTTCAGTGGTAGAGTAACTTGGGCTGCTTGCTTGTTGTGTTTATGCTCTCCTCCTGTTTTCTTTGTGCTCCAGGATCAGACTCACCTGCTTGACTGTCCGTGTCTGTCAATTCACCTCTGCCGGCCCCATCTGTCTGCTTCTCCATTCTGCCAGCCTGGTTCTGGACTCATCCTTGTGTAACCTTGTCAATAATAAACCTGAACAAACCTTCTCCAGACTACCTCTCGCTTCTGTTGTTCCTCACTTTGGTCCACCCGTCCCCTGCGTTCTTGTAACTATCATGGCTGGATGGCAGGCGTAGAAACAGGTCAATGTTGTGCGTCTCCAGTACTCCAAGTTTTCCACATCTGAAGGGAATATGGATGAACATTTGTTTACATAAAATCTCCCATCTATGATTTTTATGAAAGTTGAGGAGACACAGGAACATGCTGCTGGCTGCTGGGGTAACTGGTTGTTCTCTAAAAAAAAACAAGTATGTTGGTATGATTTGAGGCACCTTTGAGGAGATGTATTGTTGTTTAACTCTAACATAAAAGGACCTATAAACAGTATCTGACTCATACAAGGTGCAATTCTGGTCCATTTTGAACAGACTACAGTGCTTGTTACCACATTTTGGGTGGCGTTAAAGCTTCGATGGGTTTGTCTGTTGATTGGGGGAAGAGAGAGAGAGAGAGGTGCTCGGTGCATCCCCCAGCAGTCTAGGCCTATAGCAGCATAACTAAGGGATGGTTCAGGGTCACCTGATCCAGCTCTAACTATAAGCTTTGTGAAAGAGGAAAGTTTGAAGCCGAATCTTAAATGTAGAGAGGGTGTCTTCCTCCCAGACCGACACTGGTTCCACAGAAGAGGAGCCTGGGAGCTGAAGGCTCTGCCTCCTGTTCTACTCAAGAGACTCAAGGAACCACAAGTAAACCTCCATTTAGAGAGCGAAGTGATCTGCTGGTACAAAAGTGAAATATGAGCTCTTTAGGATATGATGGAGTTGGTCATTAAGGGCTTTGTATGTGAGGAGAAGGATGTTAAATTCTGCTCTGAATTTTATCGGGAACCAGCGCAGAGACGCTAACACAGGAGAAATGTGATCTCTTTTTCTAGTTCCTGTCAGTACTCACGCAGCAGCATTTTGAATCAACTGAAGGCTTTTCACAGAGTTATAATCTAATAGTCTAATAATAGTGAATTGCAATAGTCCAGTTTAGAGGTAAAAAAATGCACAGACTAGTTTTTCTGCATCTTTTTAAGACAGCATGTTTCTAATTTTTTAAAGCTGTCCCAGAAACTTGTTTAATGTGAGGGTCAAAGGACATGTCCTGGTCAAAAATGACTCCAAGGTTACTTAAAGTGGAACTGGAGGCCAAGGTAATACCATCCAGAGTAACTCAATGATCTAATAATGATTCTTCTGACTGTAGAAGAGTCAACTTGACTTCATCCTGATGAAGCTGTCAGTTGCTGAGCCAGGTCCTTGCTGGATATCTTCCAATCTCTCAAAGAAGAATCTCTGAGAAACTTCCTATCAGATTTTGAAAGTTTTCTTTTCTTATTCCAGTCCTTCTTTTGTCCTTGACCTCTCCTGATTTATTGATAACAGCTTGAATAACACATCTTGAGTATCCAGCTTGTTTGCTGATTTCCCTTTGAGAGTGGCCTTGCTGCTGCAAAATTAAGATTTTATGTCTGTCAAATTCTGTGATCTTTGGCATGTGTGGTCAAGCATGTCCTGCACAAACCTGGTGTAATGGACCTTTTTCACAACATCGTTTTGACATGAAATAGTCACAAATGCAGGTGTTAACAATGACATTAATTATGGCTCTATTCCATTTAGGTTTCAGAGCCAGGTTCCTGCTGTTGCTCCAGTGTAAGAGGAGGTCACAACGAATACTCACCACTTTAGACCACATAAGCAGTTCTTCTTGTTGTATTCTAATAAAGAGACTGAAAAAGAATTATATATGGTCATTATAGCATTGATAAAACAACAAATATAAGGGTGGCCTAAGACTTTGCACAGTACACAATACACAGTACTGCACATTTATATTGTATTAGAATCACATTCATTTTTTTAAAAATAAAACAAGATCACATTAAAACATTTATGGTGACAGATCAAGGAGAAAAAAAAGAAACAGGTTCAGCCCCACAACTAAACAGAAATTAAAAGAATGAAGACATTTTCTCTGCAGTGTGTCTAAATCACTCAGAGGCTCTGCCTTGCTCAGATTCCATAAAAACACAGAGTAAATGAGCTGGATGGTGTTTTAATGTGTCTTAATGGGACATAATGAGTTCACTGCTGGGAGACGTTTTACACCAGCAGGCTTGGCTTTTACTTAACTGTTGTTTAGATGTTACACACACACACACACGCACACAAACACACACACACACTCTCTCTCTTTATCTCTTTCTCAAGCAGATATCAGAACACAAACTGTCAGAGTCAGAGAACAATATTTGCAATACAGGCAACGGTCTACAGTTTGATGTCAACACTGTTCTCTCCCACAATATGACACTTATTACACTAGCTAACACAACATTTCCAGAGAAAAAACATTCGGCACTGAGTCAGCAAATAGCTGTCATGTACAGCTTTACATGAGAGAAATGACTCACTTTGCTGCAGGTTCAATCAAACGGATGATTTTATTGATAACAAACTGACAAAAGAGAGGGCAAACATCAAATACAAGAAACATGGGGCCCATTCTCAGAAACATGCAGTTTATCTGCACTGGACTATAGTCAAATATAGTTGAGTACTTATAGTATAAGAATAAGAATTGATCAATAAAATAGTTTGTTAGCAAGGCTATACCAGACTGGAATGAACACAGACTACTAGAAATATCCCAGAGAAAATCTAAATCTATGAGGGTTGTTATATTCTGCTGTTGTTGAAGCTGTTGTAGACGGGTACTTGTTGAACTGTACTGTGGTCAGTGTGGATGTTTTTTCTCCTGCTCTCTCTCTCTCTCTCTCTCTCTCTCTTGAGGCAGGTGCCCACCTTTAGCCTGGTTCTGGTCTCTGCCTCTTATAGGAAGTTTTTCCCAAGTACTTGCTCATGGTGGGATTTGTTGGTCCCTTTAAATAATTGTACAAAGAGTTTGGTCTAGACCTGCTCTATATGTAAAGTGCCTTGAGGTAACTCTGTTATGATTTGGCGCTATGGAAATATAATAATAATAATAATTCATTTGAATTTAGATTTTGATGTAATATTTGGCCTATTCTCAATGATGTAAATGTGGTGGACAAAATAACACCTGCCTATGACACGAGGTTCAGCTTAGTGTCCCTAATAAACTGGCGTCTGAATGTACGTTGTATTTTAAGTTTATCATCAGTGAACATGTGAAAACACATAGAGAGAGAGAGAGAGAGAGAGAGAGAGAGAGAGAGAGAGGTGGCACCCTTGGTGACTGGTGCGCCCTCCCTCTCTCCCTCTCTCTCTCTCTCTCTCTCAGTCTCGGCCGCTGTCTCTCTGCTCTCAGCGCCCCGCGCGCTGGCGGCTTTAACCATCACTGCTATCAGCTGCAGCGGCCGTTTCGTCTCGGAGGCTGAATGAGATTAAATGACTATTTTCCCTCTGGACGGTCACGCTCCTGTCTGTGAAGGTGACGGCCGGAGAGCCCGCGAACCTGAGCGTGAGTACAGAGCTGGGTCTTTACTGAGCTGAGTCTCTGCTTCCTTTAGATCAGAGAGGGAAGTGTGAGCGAAACTGTCACCTGCTAAATAGACATAACGTATTTTTAGACTAATTACAACACGCGCCTTGAAATACATGGTGTGGAGGCGCCTGGGGAATTGTGGGTAAGTTCTTCATTTATGCTCCGTATTTAAAAGCATTTAAATAAGACTGCTCATGCATATGGAGCCTATTCAAAAACATCTATCTATCTATCTATCTATCTATCTATCTATCTATCTATCTATCTATCTATCTATCTATTAAATAGGCCATAGCAACATGACAGAATAAACCATCAGACACCAAAGAGAATAAAATGAAGTAACTGTAGTTACTGGTCTCCTCTGCTCCTTCCCCTCACTTTGAACTCAGCTTGTGTTCTGTTTCTGACATCTCCTCCTCTCCTGCCCGGCAGGCTGCTTCTTGCTCTCATTAACTTGTTGCAAAACCAAGTCAAATTGCATTAGTAAGACGGACAGTGGGTTTCGCTGGTGGCAGCACTGGGGTTACACTACAGCAGCCACTTGTGTGTGTCTTGTCTTGTCAATAAATCATGAGCGTGAACGACTAAATCAGCGGCCTTTGTCAGCTGTGTATTGTCAGTGTAAAGGATATACAGAGGTCCTTTTGGACGATATGTGAAGCAGAGGCAGCTTCAGTGCTACGCAGAACTCCTTGAACCAGGCTGGAAGAGTTCTCCATCGAGTCGAAGAGCTTTAAAGGAGACTCTGGCAGTGGCAGTCCGCAGATCTTAGATCTCTACCTCTTAAGTATGAGGAAGGTTCAGTTTTCTCCACCTGTCAGATTTCGTTTGCCGTAGCAGTGATTGTATGATCAGTTGCTGGTGGAGCAGTTGGATTCATTTTCCTTATTTTGTGGTGAGGTGTTCATGTGTTTATTTTGTCAGAAACAAAAGATAAAAAGACATAAGACTCTTTGTTGTTCCAACAACTCAGAATTGAAATACATGGATGTGAGAGGTCTATACAGTGTCACGTTTTTGATGTACTATTTTCTGGTTAGTCTTTAGCTTGTAACTGTTATACAAATGTCTGAGTGGGAACAGGGGGAAATGGTATGGAAAGGAAAACATCCCTCTTTAAGGAAGACGAATTGAATCTGAACAAATCAAACTACAGATTCATATTCACTGTGATGATAATCTCACACAATGAATGTTGATTTTTATGCCATACTAGAACAAATAGCAGCCAAACGTCCACAAGGCTTAAGAACAGCAGTGACTTTTTATTAAGACAACAAAGTGTAAAAAGAGAGCTTTTGTTTTGACGCCACCTCAGGCAGGGAAAGCATCATGCTTCACTGAGCTGCAGGGAAATGCTTCAACCTTAATGGTCATTTTAGTAAACCATCGGCACAATGAAGCCTCTGTTCCTCCTCCAGAAATCCTGCTTTCAGCTCCAACAGTTGTAATATTAAAATCAGTAGAATCTCTTCTTCTTTCTGTCCGTTTTCTCTTCCCCTCCTTTCTCTCTGTCTCTTTCAGCCCACTGTGAAGAAGCCAATTTGTCCTCTTTCTTTCATTTGATTCTTTCGTTCGTCCCTGTCCCTTCTACTGAACTATTTCTGACCTCACAGGAAAGATTATCTGTGCTGTTTTTTTGCTCCGACCTTCAAGTCAGAAAGATGACTGTGGCTAAGAGCCCCAGCTTTACTTACCTGACGATTCCTTTTACCACTCCCCAAACAGTCTTTCTCTCTCACACACACACACACACACACACACACACACACACACACACACACACTGTTTGTGCCAGCTAACCTTGTTGGGACATTGCGCCTACTTTCATTCATTGTGGAAACCATAACCAGTTCATGCCTAACCTTAATCTTAACCTAACCTCAGTTCACACCGCAGCCCTAACATTAACCAGGACCTCAGAAGTGAGGTTTTGCCTCATTAGGACCAGGCTTTGGTCCCTGTAATGACTAAACTGGTCCTGACAAGGTCAGTGTTTATACTGGAAAATGTCTCAAAGAGGTAAAAAAAAATGCATGCACACACAGAGCTTTAGAAGAGGGTGAATGTGAAAGAGAAGAGCAGTGATGGTGTAATAGCTCTCCAGAGGAGCTCTGATAAGCAGCACTTAAGAGCCTCTGTGGTTAAGTAATCACTGTGATTAAGGGCCAGAACGGCTGCAGTGATAGAGAGCGGCACTAACAGCTTGCTTGACCGGAGGATCGACACCCACTGCACAACAGGATCACATTATACTGTAACATAACACTGATGTCAGGTCAAAATCAGATTCTGGTCTTTTGTGACACACTGGATATAAAGTAGTTTCACAGTTTGACGTCATCCACTTTGCTTCAGATGCTATGTTAAGATTTCCACCAGGTTTGATTGACAGAGAGAGATTTTGTAGCTTTTCTGGATTGTTTGATTTCATATCTGTAATGTATAGGGCCCTAGGTGATGGTTGACAGCGCTTTTGTGTGTTTTTCTCACATTGTGTATCTAGCTACACTTTAGATTTACTTATCAAGTTTATACACAACCACAAGAATTACATTGTCATCATCATGATGTCAACCATCATCTATCAGCAGCAAGTGGGTGTTTTTGGCGTTAAACTTAACTTCTCTGGTTTCTTTTGCATCATTCTTGTCATTCACTCTCACACACACATACACAAGGCGAAGTGATCTTTTCTACTCCATGTCTCCTTAGTTCTGGACAAAATAACTTTAACATGGTGCTAGAGTGTAAGTGTCTGGCTACAGCAACTGTATTGTATGTTATAATGTCAGTGGTGAGAGCCAGCAGAATAAATTCACCAGGGAAATTATCAGTGTTTAATTTGCAACGCCAGGCTTCTGAAAACAAAACACACATGCACGCACACATGCACACATGGTGAGGTGAAGGATGGGCAAACAGACGTCAACATCCAGGCTCTTAGCTAATTGGATAATTGGACCGAAGAGGCTGAGAGGTGTCATGATACTGTCTTTCAATTAAACTTATGACTCATAAGTCAGCAAAGGTGACTGCGGTTTGAGTCACACCCACTGATCTAGCCATCTACCCACACCCAAACACACACACACACACACGCACACACACACACACACACACACACACACACACACACACACGCACAGACACACACAAATCCAGAACAGTCCAGTGCTAAGTGTAGTTACAGGTTTAATTGGAGGTCTCAGAGCAGAGTGGTGTTTTTGTGCCAGTGTGTTTTAACGTGGGCGACTCCGCTTTTGTTTTCTCAGAGTTGAGAGCTCATCTGCATCAGCAGCAAAACCTCCTGCCAACCTCTGCTTTGTTTGTTGTCACAGCGATAAGATAATTATTTGTTTGCCTAAAGATCAGCTTCAGTGAATCAGAAACACCAGTTAACTATGAACTGCCCTGTAGCGTTATAAACATTAGTGATGTGACATCTTACTGCTCCATCACTTGAGTAATCTATTTTGTAATCTAAATCAATTCAAAATCACTATATATTGTTTTTGTTTGTTTGTTTTTAGCTCATTTATGAAAATTTACTGGACTAATTCTTTGTTCTGACCGAGGCTCTCTTTTTTACTGAGAACTACTAGATTATAAATCATGAATCCCTGGGAAATTTCTATCTTCCTGTGAAGTCACAACAAATTTTGTACAAATGACTAAACTGCAGCTGGTTTTCATGCTCTCAGTTCCTACCAGAATTTGACAATCACAAATGATGTCCTATGACAGTTCAGTTGTAATCTTTCTCTTCTTCAAAGGGAGTGAAGGAAGAAGAATAAAACTCAAATAAAAGTATGTAAACAGTTTTCCACTGTTTGCTTTAAACACTGCGACTTAAAACTCCAGGTTTACAACAAGATCTGTTCATGGTGCAGGGGCCCATCATCACCCTGAATGATAGGAAACACTTAGGAACTGCAATCTGCAAAGAACAATCTTTATTCATTTTTATTTTCATTCATTTTGTTAGTCTTATAGCGTTTCTAATTAAATATTCTGTAAAGGGAAAGTGAGGCTGGAAGGTGCTTGCGGATTAAACACCAGGTGTGTCTTAGATGTTGTCATTAGGGTTGTCACGTGTTATTTAAAATCAAAATTATTTTGTTGTCCACACTAAAAGAGGCAGCTAAATGTTTAAAGATCCATTCACTCTGAAGACTTTTAAAAAAGCTGTTTTTATGTGCGAAAACATTATAGAGTACACAAACGTCAATACATTTTCATGTTGCCCGTTCAGGCTACATTCAGACAGACAAAGGCCCTGCATAAAAAAATGACCCTGACCTGATATTTTTGTCTGTCTCATATTTGCATTCAGGTGTGAACACAAACAAGATCTAGTGAGGATTGATCAGTCAGACTACATTCTTTTCACAGTGTGAATGCAGGTGTGTCCTGATCGACATTAGCAGTCCTCATCCACTGACGTCCCTGCTATGTCGAATTACTTGTAGAACAATTTCAAAATATATTTTACTATTTGAAATAAATAAAACCTTATTTCATAATAGAGCTGTGAGCTGCGCAATGGCCACTAAATCCCTCTGTTCCCCACACACATTCACAACAGAACCTTCTGCTGGTTTGGCTAAAAACAATGATGCATAGGTTACGTGTTGTAAATCCTGTCTGTGATTATTGTACATATCTATTGGTGTGTGTTAAGCCTTTAAACGAATAATTTTTTTTTTCTGGGCTCTGTGTGGACGTTCTGTATGGCAAACTGCTACCAGACTTCTTATAACATAGTCTGAAATAGATTATGGTTCGTTGGTTGATTTCTTAAAATGGAAAAAGTGGATCCTGACATCAACAACCCTTGAAGGCCTTCCTAGAACATTGCAATGTGAGCCTCTGATGTGCAGGGGAGAACATGTTTGGGTGTCGATGAAGTGATACAGTTGATGTCCTGCAGACCGGGAGGGAGACTTAAACAAAAGAGAGGACAAAGGAAAGACAGGGGATACAGAGATCTGAGTATGAGAATCTGGTGATGTGTTTTTGTGTGTGCATGTGTATATGTGTGTAACTGCTGACAGTCTGACGCCGTGTCTAAATGCACCCAGGGCGTGATGAGGTCACTACTGTCTGCCTGTAAACACTGTTAGGCCTGTTAGACCCCCACAGCACACGTCTCCAGTGTGGAGACAGCAGCACCTGTGGCCAGCATTAGACCAGTTTCAGATGGTCGATAACCATCTCATCCCCTCTGCTTCTGTTTGTCTTCCTGCATCCATTCCCATTACAACTATGCCTCTCTATTCACTCCTCTCTTTTCTCAATGTCACTGACTTCTTCTTTTTTCTGCTCCTTCAGGTTTGTCTCCTCTTGTTCCCTCTTTTCTCTTTCCATTCTGCTTTCTCTCTCTCTCTCTCTCTCTCTCTCTCTCTTTGCCTTGATCTAAAATTACCATCTTTCTTTTTCTTAATCCATTTTGCACTCTCCTTTTTCATTTCTCACATTATGTCTCTGTGTCTTTCCATGTTTTGAAGGAGTTTTTGAATAATTTCGAGTATGTCCACTGGTCATCGTGTGCGTTTTTTTTCCCTTTGGATATAATGCGTCTGTTGCAGATTGTGTGAAGGCTGTGCTCAGGTTGTGTACTGTTGCTAACATAAAGGTTCAGATGGAGTTTTCCTGTAAAATCATGACTTTGATTGTTAACAGTCTTTCTATTTTCAGTCTTGCTCTCTTACCTTTTTCTTTCTGTTTCTTCTCTCCAGCTGCTGGTGTGAATCCAAAACACTTGCAGCAGAGACTGAGCCAGGTTCTACTTTTTTGCATCAACACTTCACCGGATAGTGGGAGATACATAATGCGTTGCGAGTTTTTTTCATGCAGTTGTGTTGTCTGTGTGAGCACAGACTCATAGTTGTTCTGATTAGGGCTGTCACAAAAAAATCTAATGCAAACAAAATCAAACTGACATATTTGTTGTTCAGACTAACTTTAACACAATTAATAAACTGTAGGCTGTAGTTCCAAAGATAGCCTTGTCCTTGGTCATTTTACCATCTCCTGTGACAAACCCAAACATCCACAAACTGCTCCTCAGATGCTTTGTTGTCATGATTATCAGACCAGCACAGATTTCCACAGCTTTGCACCACTTTGTGCGTCCCCCATTTTTCAGGAGCTTTGTTTGCTGACTTGTCACGAGGGCTCACAAATGTGGAGCTGATGATGGTTCAATTAAAAGAGTCCTTTGCTGGACCACATGTCTAAGTCACAAAACTGTTTCAGTTTGTTCCACTCACTAAATTTTAACAGCTTGAATATTTCTTTTTTCCCGTGCTTCCTTTCAAATGATAAATAATTGTGTCATTCCAGCATATAGGACTTAGTTTTCTTCAAATGGTGGTGTTACAGTTAATTACTATTTACCTGCTAAAGTTTATATTACTAAAGGTGATACAACCAGGCTGATAAATCAAAGGCTTTTTGAGGAAGAAGGTAAAGACATGGTCATGGACATCCTGATGGTGAAAGACAGGAAAGTGCCTTTGTGTCTCCCTCCCTTCTTCTGCCATCTCCCCACTGTCTCTCAACATCGACCACTTTAGTGATAGAGTATTGTAGATGAATATTTATTATTAATAATAATAACAATAATAATAATAACAATAATAATAATAATAATCATCATCATCATCATCATCATCATCATCATCATAATCTGATGAAGCAAGATATATACTGATACATATCCTGATACATTTGGTGTGCATTTATATATATAAAAACACAACCCAAATGTATCAGCAAACCAGTTGCTAATATTGTTTGTCTGCCTGCCATTAATGTGCAATGGGTTTATTTATGTGGGTTTGTCTGCTGAAAACCACTGTGGCTGGAAATGAGGTTGATGAGAGCAGTGAGGCTAAACTGGAGCAATTAAGTGTGGGGCTGGAAAACAAAAATGACTTGAAAGAGCAGGAGGGTTGAAGGATAATGTGGATTAGTCACTGCATGTGATCCCTCTCATATTACACACAGCCATTTGATCCATAATTGATATGAAATAGAGAACAGTACTGCTTTAAAAATCTATATATTTGCCTTCAAGTTTGTTAAGATGAAGGGAAAACTAAGGTTAAGTGTTGGTAATTGTAATGGAGTGATTGTCAATTCTATTTTGATGTTATAATTATTTTATTTGATCTAAACAGATCAAGTGGATGTGTCTGCTGCTAAAGTCCATCATCATCCCAATACCATAAAAGTCAATTGTGATTGGGGTAAAGTGTTGAAAGTCAGTGAAGTTACAAACTAGTCAACACACAGACATGTGCGACACATGTTGTGCAACATATAAACCAACATCTAAAATGAACAAAAGAGAATGGAGGGAAAAATACTATCAATCAAAACATTAAATTATACATTTTTTTGTGGTCATAGTGGGATTCAAAGGATTGTTTGTGTTACATTTCAGTGTCTCGCTCGCAAGCCAGATACTGTCTGCCGCTCAAAAGAAATGCAAGCAAACATTGAGGTAAACAGTGATATCTGTAATTATAAATAGTGTTTTGTTGACCAGTGGTGATGATGGACACGACACAAGGAAAATTTGTTATTACTTATTCATTAGTGAAAACAAATTCATTATTTATATCACTAGAGCCTTGTACTAAAAACTCACAAAAAACAATCCAAATACCACTGATACTGCTTACTATAAGTGATATAGATAAAAGATGGATGCATCCTGATTCACAGTTAGCGCTTCATTGCACAACCGCAGAAATAACACTGCCTCCAAATACGTTTTGTTGCAATTCATTAAATACATTTCATGTAGGAATATGCCTGATACAAGTAACGGAAACATTAACCCCAGCCAAGGCGGTTAGTTTAAAAAGTTTAAAAAGCATAGTTCACCTTTAAATTATTATCCTTAGAACTTTCATTAAATATTGGTCTATTTTGATCATTTTTATTTCCAGCATTTTTTGCTACTGTGGTCCTTCTGGTCGTTATTTCTTTAATGTGGCACCATTTCCTCTCTATAACATAATCCATGTTCTGAATGAATGTCTCACCAAGTTTTAATTTGCAGGACCTTATATTTTCCAGGATGGCAGCAGGCAGATTTATGAGTGCTCATGTTTTAACCCTGCTGCTCTGAGCCTGACTGACTGCCAACTATTGCCTCAGACAAGCTGACAGAGAAGCCTGTTTGTTTTTAATGAAAGTCAAAATATACTAAATCATACTGAGAGGCATTTTAGTTCACAGAAACCTTTTCTGTTCTGCTGAAACGACAATTTAAGCCTGAAATTATTTTAGTGTACCTGATCATGATCATATTTTGTTAACTGTACCATGTAATATAATTTAATATGTATAATATATATAATATGATGCCACACAAGAAAAAATAGATTACAAAATTACATTTCAGTTCGGACAGAAAAATATTATATAATTATATATATATATGATATTATGTATGGATATATACACATACACACACACACACACACACACACACACACACACACACATATATACATACATACATACATTAAAAGTGTTTTAAAATCACTTTCAGCATCACACCAAGTAATTTTGAACAATATTTAATAAGAATTTGAAAAACTTTACACTTCATTATTATGCACTGTGGTGCTACATGTGCAGTAGGTGTAGACAATGACTTGCATCAGGTTGTTGAATGAAGTAACAAGCCATTAATTCTTCATTTTTTAAAGTAAATCTTTTTGTTTTGTATGTAATCATCATGTCTTATCATATTCAGTAGTAGTAGTGCAGGAGTCACGATACTCAGGTTAAGGCTCCTCAATTCATTGAAATCACAATATGGTTAAAGTGAAAATGTGTCACACCATTGTTCTGCATTTTGCGCTTTGCTTATTCAGTATTTGTTGGATTCACCTGACCAGTGTTTTGTTTGATGCATCTGATCCTATAAAGGGTTCATATCAGTCATCATAAACAGTATTGTAATTGCATATCTCATAGGATGTAAGTTACTTGTACTATTTGCGCTTCTCTTCTGCCTTAATGATGTGCTCACTGCGTCTTAACCTCTGCCTGTTTCTTTATATACAGATGATGCAAGTTTGTTTCTTTGACATTAACATTTTCCACATTTTTCTCTGAGATGAACTATGAATTTCTAATTGGTTTAAATTCACCAAATTTTTTTTAAATTTTGGTCTTGGTCAACAGGACGATTTTCAGAATTTTTGACTGTGCCCACACATCATGTGACACAAGGTGCCAGAATAGCATTGACCAATCAGATGAGATGAAACAAAACAGGAAGTGAAACTGGAAGCAGCCACATCCTGGCAGGGTGGTGCTGCCAAAAACACACAAGCACACTCATATATTTCTGCCACTTAGCTCACTGCATTGACTTCTGTCATTTTTTATAAGTAATAAAATACCATTACTTGCCTTCCCCTTGTAACCCAGCCTTAACATACACATAACACAGTGCTGATGAAATAGATACATTCAACATACATAAAGATTCAATTTCATCACCACTCCTACCCTAACCACAATGTTACACCAGTGTGTGTATATTAGTATTATATTATTATTCAAGACATGTAGTTCCACACACTCACAAACCTAAAATTAACCTTGCCCCAACAGAAATGTAATCTGTGAATAGTCCCTCTTTGTATACACACACACACACACACGCACACACACACACACACGCACACACACACACACACACACACACACACACACACACACACACACTCACACTTACACACACGCACACACACATGCGCACACACACACATGCACTCACACACACACATACACACACACACACACACACACATGCACACACACACACACACACACACACACACACACACACACACACACACACACACACACACACACACACACACACACACACAGAGCCTTGGGGGAATTCGTCTGGTAGGCTGTGCCTCAGAAATGAGTGGAGGTTTTCTGCAGCCTGTCATTAATACTGTATATATTATATGTAAATGACGTGGTGAGTGGAGGAATGTAAATGTAAACACTGGATGGTCTGGAGATGCCACATCATGTCAGCAATATTATAAATCCAGTCTAGCTATCATCAGACAGAACCAGGAAGTAATTTCAGCTGAAGTAAATAAAAATAATAAAATATGAATATGAAAAAATATGAATCCATTTATTGTTGGGAATCAGTTATCAGCTATTTTTGATAAGAAAACAACAATGAATGCAGTCTTAAACAACAACAGAAGACTTTACAAAAACTGCTAATTCGGAACTTAAACACTAAGTGCTCCACAACATCCAGTCAGACTGTAGTGATCGAAGGTGAACTGGTCAGGGACCTTCAAACCACATGTAATAGTATGAATTAAAGAGGCATTTGTCGATGTACACTTCATAGTTAAGTGGAAACAGGACGTTGATACTAAAATTCTGATCAAATGGACAAAAGTGTCCTGTCATCCACTGCCCTGTCAGGTAGACTACAACAACACAGGTGCTCAGAGACACAAATATCACACATCATGCCCTGTGCATTGGCTGCTGCATAAAGGAAAGAAGTTAGTCATCTGCGTGCATACACTGACACCCACACACACCCATATACACACAGTGCCTCATTCATTTCTTTCCACACCTACAGTAACAAACTGTGGTGATCTGATCAGAGCCAAGATTTGTCCAATAAAGCTAGCTGCGAGAAACGTCACAGGAAAATGTGGCACTTTTATTAAAGTCATTAATTTTCTCTGCAGGGTGTCAGGTCGAGCCTACAAGGGCTTTGAAACATGGATGGCTGCACGGCCACCTGAGCATGAAATGAACAGCCAGGATTAAAACCTGTACCTACAGCCTATGTCTTTCTCTTTGTCCCTCTGCTTTGGGCCTTGGATTGTTTCTGTCTCCCCATTTCTGTTTTTCTTTTTCCTCGTGTCATAGTTTCAGACAGTGGCAAGCAGGGAAAGGCGAGGAAAAAAAAATCTCGATAATCATGAAAAAAAAATCCCACAATAACGATGATAAACTGTTGAAAAAATAAAGCTGCTTTGCATTTGGCTACAACTTCATTTGCCCAATCAAGTAGCCAGTAATGGGCTTGTGTACCTGACATAAGGAGGACCATAGCAAGGGTATAAAAAAAAACATGTTGATGGAAATTGTGAAAATGAGTGAGGAAATTCTGGCAAAGAGAAGTCACACAACATCTGTGAGACAGCTCTGATGTCTATGCTGGATAAACATTATGGTGATATCTGCTGCCAGGAGTACTGTTTTCTCAACTCAGCTTGACTACTTACTTGTGGTACCACAGTAGAAATATGGTAGATGGTTAATACAACTGTTTGTACAGCACAGCAACAATGTGGGGTTTTTCAGCCTTCTAATACCTATTTACATCAAAGTTGGAGGGCATAAGCAGTTTTTTTTTAAATGAGTAAATCCACTAAAATGCAATCCACTCCCTTTATACTTCAGCAGCTAAGCCTGTGTGAGATGCTTTGGTCAGTGATTGTGAGTGGGCATTCAGCAGTCAAACCCAGTGCTGCTATTGGTCCCTGGTCCTCATCTGTAACACAGATATGTTGTTGCTACTATTTTAATGTTTAAATGCAAACATTCACTTGAAAATATTTCAGGTTTTATTTTTTTATATTTACATTCCAGCCCATTGCAACAAAACTGAAAGCACTGATAGCATTTCGGTCATATAAAATTTTTATATTGTTTCATCTCGAGTATCAGGTACTTCTTCCAGTGCAGGTAGCACCCCCATCATTAATATAGTGATGACACATGAAACGTGTGAGCTTTTATGTGACAGACACATGAACAATCGAGGATATTGAAGAGATACCAAACGTCTGCACCTACTCAATTGACCACAGTGTAATTTTGCAGGTTGTAATAATGAAAGTATATAAAAAGAACCAACAGGAATGTAACAGGCTACCTTGGACTGTGCAGTCACTTGGTTGAGTGAATATAGTGTGTTTCCTCTGAATGTTTCAGCTTGCACAGTAATGACAGTGCTTTTACGTCACTTTGATGTTGCGTCAGCTCGCTCTGAACCTCAGTGACGGTACCAAGGTTCCCGATACCTGGGACATGGTGCCATCCACAATTTATGACTGATCGGAAACCAAAAACGTTCAGTGGAGTTGATTTGGTACTGTGCAGTGCATCTTTCATGACGGGAAACATTTACAAAAAGGAAATACAGCTGCCAGTACCAATGTAGACAGTATGTGTGACATAATGTTGATCTCTCGTGTGATGTTCATGCAAAATCATTATTGATGTTGCATCTGAGCATCAAGTCATTAATTCAAAATTAAATGATGATTTAGAACCATAATAAGTCCTTATTTGATGCAATTAGGAATCACATGTATATTATGGCTCTCGGGATTCTGAGCAAACCAAACAGCATCTAATTGTCTCTGCAACCTCTGCCATTACGAGCGAATAGAGCACATAGAGCTCATAAATCTCGTGTTACAGTGCTGCTGCTATTCACAGCACTCATTATACACTGGCTGCAAGACTTCTTGGTTTTTATTTTTGCTCCCATGTTAACAGGTTGTGTGTGTCTCACACCTCGGAGCTATGTCACAAGATATAGAGATCGGTGACTCGCCTACTTTATGTGTCTTGCAGCAAGAATTTTAATATCATTTCATGATAACCAACAGGGAGGAAGGAGAGGCATGGCTCATTGTGATGGTGTTGTAGTTGAAAGGAAAATGTGGTTTTGATGCAGCAGAGAATAAATCTCACCTGCTCTGCAAAAGGACTAGATTCTCTCTCTCAAGATGACAGAAACCAAACTGTGACCTGACATGTGTTTGTTAACATATGTATTTGCATCGTAAGAATGTGTGTGCTCCAGTCTGAGTTTTGTTTTTTTTGTTACCTGAAATGTGAGATTTTTTCAGTTTCTAGTTTAGTTTTCTTTGTCATGAATACAGAATCAACAGACATAGCATTTCAAAAAGGTCAGTTCTTCAGAAATAGGCGATTATGACAAGAGTAAGAGGAAATGAGGAATGTGAAAGGAGAAGAAAACATGGTTTCTAGTGAATTGTTGGTTGTTACATAAACAATCAAAGCTGTTATTTTGTCCAGTACTCCTTCTGTACATATCTCATCAGCCTTTTGTTCCCTAACTTTATGGCTTTGTGTCACTGCTAACAGGCAGCTGAATAATGGGATACAATATGGTAGGCTACTTAATATGCCAAAGGAACAACAAACAAAAGTCAACATTAAGCATTCAACTGATTCCCTCATTTAGCTCAGCGTGCACAGGATTATGGCTGCCAGCGCCACTGAAACTGACCCTAACAAGAGACAGTGACATCAGCACCATCATTGTGTGTGCTGTCTGACTTGGATAAAGGTGTTTGCAGTGATAAAATATTTCATATACATATTATTATGTACAAACTGAATATTTTAGATCAAATGAATGAATTATTCATCACCTTCATGCTCTTCATCTGCCTCTTCATCATCTTCAACAGATCAGATTTTATCCATTGTCAGTTTTGGAAATTGTTTTCATTTCTGTCATCTGCTTTTCTTTGCATTTCCACCCACCTCTCTTTTTGGTTTTCTTTCTTTCTCCCATTCTGTTTTTCATTATCAACATCATTGACGTTTACCTTGTCCTCTGTGTGTGTTTGTGTATTTATTTCATAAGCTTTTTCAATTTTTTGTGAGTTGTTCCACAGTCAGTGGTTTTTCTGATCAATAGACAAAACTTTCTATCCTTTCTTCTTTCTTACACACACACACACACACACACACACACACACACACACACACACACACACACACACACACACACACAGACACATGTACACACACACAGGTGAGGCAGCCACATGATGACAGCGTGGCTCCTCAGGCTTCACTCTCATGACTCAGCTCAGCAGCTGATGACGGGCTGGAAGCTGTTATCATGCGGTGGCTCTCTCTTGTTGTTTCCTGCTGCTCTCAGCATCATCATGTCTGACATGCACTGTGGTGACATGCACAATGTTCAGGCTGCGCTGTAAAAGCAACACATCCTGTCCTGATGATTATTGCCACTTGTGCTGTGGTTGTGTGACATCTAGCCCTTAAGATTCTGATTTGTGATCTGTTGTGAAAAAAAAACTGACTGTTAAGTGTTGATGTTCATGACTGTTATTATATCAGGAGGTTTTGGTTTGTATGGGTGGAGACTTTTGATTGTGCCTCTCATTATGTCTTCTGTTTATTCAGATTTAACCATGCATCTCTTCCTGAGCACCAGACAGTTGCTGCAAATATAGATCCAACACTTTGTTAGATCAGATTAATTTATCAATTTAAAAGCTTCTGTGATCTGGACATAGTGAGGATCTGTTTGTATGGCCTTATGTGACATATTGATTTAAGTGTAGCGTCCACTGGCGGTCTAGACCTGTTGTACAGGTGGTGGTTTCTTCACTTTGACTAAAAACACTTCTTTGATTTAAGAATTGCAATGTCTAAGTCTGAAGAATTTGGGACAAATTAAATATGAATAAATAACGCAAATAAGTGTAATTTATTTTCATGTAGTTGAGTGTAATTATGACAGCGTAACATCACCTTCCACAAAGTTAAATAATGTCAGTATGTTGGAGACTTGGCCACCTCCCATCTAAATAATGGACCATTTCATTTTAAGTACCTATTAAACTTCTTGTTAAACATTTCATCTTCTTGTCTGTCACAGTGCACTGCTATAATGACAAGTTGTTGGCAGCCATGCTAATATGCTGTCTAACATGGCGCTGACGAGACAAGACACTAAGAGAAAGCATAACTGATTCTTCCATGAGCTCCATTGTTTTTGGAACTGTGTGTTAGTGTGTGTGTGAACTGTATGTACACTGAGAGCCACTGGAAACCAAAATCAAATCACTTGTATGAGCAAACATCAAGTAGAGGTGATTCTGGCATTTAATACATTAAACTGCAGAGGACAAGGAAAGGCATAGACAACATGTAAAACACACACACACACACTTCTAGTCACCTTGCTAAGCCCAGTGCAGGGTGACATGATTGACAACAATTTCCTGCTGAGCTTTACAAATATGACACGTGGGACTATGACAGACGTGTTCAGTTCTCAGTCGATGACAGAGATCCACTGACTGCTGCATGACGCTGACTCACACCGTGCACAGAGGTTGAAGTCAGATGCCATAGTGGTGCATTTTACTCCAAAGATATTACACAAACTGATTACCTTGCTGGAGGCTGAGCCTTTCTAATAATACAGTCTGGTTGTTTGGTCCAGATATACCCAATCATCTTCAGTGTAATCTAATCTGAAGTCACCGTCTGTTGTGACTCACCTGTAAAAGGATTAGGCCTTTGATGGATCGTTGTAATAACTGACCCTGGGCAGCAGCCAAACTGCTGACAACAGTCTGTCAGCATTTCCTGTGACAGAGAATATCAACAAGGCAGAAGACAGATCATGGAAACTGCAGTGTACAGTATCATTAGCACAGTGTATCATTTACACTGTGAAATGAGTTGAAACTCGGGACGTTTTTGTTGAGAGTTACAGCAGGGGTTCATTTTTAGGTTATCTTGTCTCCTTATCTGCCTTAAATGTCTAGCATGATAATTTAACCAATCAATCAGGTTAAAATGGTGAAATTATCATGCTAGACATGATAATTTCACCATTTTTGTGACACAAAAGGATGAAAGAGATATAGAAGAAGTGGAGTGTGTAGTCCCCAGAGTGTTCCCAACATCAGGTCAAGATATTTCAATCTCAGTTCATGACATGTCCCATCATCCTCAACTGTGCTGACCTGTAACGTGCTTAACATTTTATGAATGAAAAGAGGCATGGTGGTACTGTGGTTAGCACCGTCGTGTCACAGTGAGAAAGTTCTGGGTTCGATTCTGTGGTGTTTGCATGTTCTCACTGTCCCTGCGTGGGTTCTCTCTCTGGGTACTCCAGCTCCCTCCCACAGACCAACGACATGCATCTTTAGGTAAACCTGTGATTCTAAATTGCATGGGTGTGAGCATAAATGGTTGTTTGTCTCTGTATGTCTCTATGTGTCAGTGCTGCAGTAAACTGGCGACCTGCCCAGGGTGTACAGTCCCAGTGTTGGCAGGGACTGGCCCCAGTGTTTAGGTGTTGTACAACCAAAAGGCACAATTCAAATTAAAGTGGTTTTCTTTTAAATAATTGTATTGTAATTGGAAGTGTTGGAACTGGTTGCATTGAAGCTGTCATATATATTATTGTAAAACTGTAAATGGAAAACTGGGACTGGAAGCTCATCTACTCTACCTCATTAAAAAAATCTGGTCTTGTGCCCAGGCCACCACTGCTGCTCACGCTTGGTTGACAGGTGAAAGATTGTCAAGATGGTCAGAAGAGGAAACATCAGCCACATGTCTGAGTTGTGTCAGTTATGACCAAAGTCTGAGACTAGCATACGTATCAGAACGGATAGTGTAAAGTTAGCATCCTTTATTTATTTATGCAGTTTGTTAGCTTGTAACTGGCAATGGCTGACACAGTATTAGTATTTGTGCTCATGTAAACTCTGGCTCTTTGTACTGTCTGTTGACTGTCATTGCAGTTCCAAGGTGGAAATACACAGTAATTGTATGATTTGTCTTGTATTATATAAAAAAGCCGCTGGCCTGCTTCCATGTGACACAGCTTATACAGTAGCTTACCACAGATGTTGTGATTACGCTAACAAATCAAATGGGCCAACACCGTGACTATCACAGGAATATGTCTTTATCAGCCCCCAGGCGATAAACAGAACCTCTCTGTGGATCTGTTCTGGGAACCCTGATGCATGATATTCTTGTTTGGACAGAGAGACAACAGGGTGCAGTCTGGTACTCATGATTTGATCATTGCCCTTCCAGTGTAGAGAGGCAGCTGGGAGCACCAGCAGAAGCTGAGCAATGTACTGCTGTGGTCGCAAAAACATGTTTTAGTCAGTTTGAAGAAATGCCCATGGAAAAAAGACAATGTCCGTTTAATTGTATGCTATATTTTAAATAATTTAGCCGTCATCTTGTCATCAAGGAACCTTTTCCTGTGGAACTACATTTTTGTCAACAACTGAACTACCATATTCCTACGCACAAGTAGATTTGTCTGGCTCAAACAGCTGATGTGCACAGTACTATAGTGTATGGCATCTTTGCAGTAGTAATACAATTAATAGTATAGTAGTAGTACAATTAATGAGAAAATGTAGCTCCACAGAAAAGAACCTTTTCAAAACATAGAATACACAGATAAAAACTAAAACACATTTTTGCAGCCTGCTCTGTCCACAGCAGCTCATCAGTCAGTTCCTGTGCTTGTGCTCCCACTGCTTGTCTAAATGGGAGCGCAGTGACCAACTTCTGCAGATAAAACACTGACTAGAGATAACTACCTACACAGCTCAGTGACAAAAAAACCCAAAATATCACTTTAACACCATACTTTAAATTGATGACTTTCTCTTTGTGAGTTTGCCTCCTTACCACATTGAGTTATGTAATTGTCGTGTAACTGGTTTGCTGGGATTCTTCACAAAAATTGGATCTGTCAAATGAGCTGGACCTGAACATAACTCAACTCTCACCCATAAAGATAACACCTGTAGCTCTGAAGCACAGCTTCTTTCCTGCGTATGATTTTAATGTGACAACAAAACACAGTTACAATACTACTAAGACTTTTGGGAGGAGCATCTTTTTAAGAGGGTGGATTTACAGTAAGAAATGTAGAGACAGTGCAGAGTCCAATGAACCCTACAAGAAGGAAATAAAACACAAACAAACATTAGCCATCTGGAGAGTGCTGCACATCTAACTTAACCGATGACATTATTCCTTGAATCACCTATTAGGCAGAGGTAAAGTTTATTGTAGCCACTGAATGGAAACATCAGACATTCAGGCAATGTTTTCTAATACTTAACTCTGATTGATCAGATGATTGAATGATTGATTGGTTGACTAAATCATCCACCTCAGTGAAAATTTGTCTTTGGCTTCTCACAGGTGCAGTAAAAATACATGTAGTCATATAACACAACCCACTATTAAAAACTATTTTAAACTATTATAAAGATATAACATTTAAAACATACAATAGTGCAAATGAGAAGGGAGCAGCAGACCAGTTACACAAATGAATACAAGAGAGCAAATCTTATGAAATAACAAGACAAGTAACAAATGTTCCCCAGTGCAGTCATCAGCATAGGGAATAAAAGCCTACTTGTATATGTTCTGTTTGGCCCTTGCGGCCCTGGACAGTCAGGTGGGAGTAGTTCAAACTCCGACTTTGTGACTTTTTAATTACCTTCTCTGCCATGCAAACAATTTTATAGAGCATATTTTTGCTCTTTATGCTAAAGTTGTCATATCAAGCTGTCATGTTAAATGATAAGATACAGCCTCCTGTATGCTATTTCAAGTATTTACTTCCTGATTAAGAACAATCACTGATTAGCTTGCAAAAGCATGCTGATTGTAGCGAAGAACTGAAAATGTTGTACTTCTTCTACAGACTGGTTATTACAGGGCCCGTGTAACTGGTTCTGCTTTAGTTTATATGAGATGATGGGCGGGTTTTTAATAAATTAAACCACGACCACTGTGTGTAAGTTGTCATGTCCAGTGTAATACAAGCTTTTACTGATAACATTATTCTGATATATTACATCCTGGGTCTGGCTTGTAGATTTGATCCTTCTTTATATACACAGGTATTTGCTGAGATCTGAGCAGAGTGGCATTGCTGAGCTAATGGCCCAGACTGTCAATGAGGTTGTAACAGGTTATAAACAAACTGTTAAGATGGATTATCTAAACCCCTCATTGCTCAGAGAAACTGTTGTTAACCTCAAACGATGTGTGAATGAGTGATTATCGATACTTTTCCTCCATCAGATATTTTCTTAGTAGCTTTCTGCTAAAACCTAACAATGAGATGGAAATGTGTTGTTGAATTATCATACTCAATTATTCATATCTCCCTCACTCAATGTTCATTTGCATCTATTTTATCTACACTCGTGTGAAACAGATCAGATATTTCCCCATTTTTGATTACATGTCCACATATTGTTGTTTCCTTTTTCTTTGCTTTGTCAAGTGTTATCAAACCTGAGCTGATCTCTCAGTTTCCCTGCTTCATCTCTTTTCTTTCTGTACTTCTCTTCTCCCCTTCCTTCCTTAGTTTCTTCGTCTCTACATACAAACTCCTTCATTTACGTCATTTACTTTTTTTGCTTGTGCTGAAGCCTCCTGGGCACATATGAGGACTGGAGGGAAATAGGGTGGAGGAGGGTTGCTATAATTTACACTCTAGTGAAACAGAGGAATCCTTTCTCCAAAGACCTCACACTGGTCCTCACAAGAGCTCACTGAAAACACATACATAAACACAGTGTTATGGTCACAGTGACCCATCACTGCTTCTTCAGTCTCTCCTCTCCTCTCCTCTCCTCTCCTCTCCTCTCCACGCTGTGTTTATTGTTGCTGAGTTCAGCAGGATGATGCTGGGGCTTTTCCCACCACACTTATGGGAGCTGACACTGAGCCATCCTCCCTCCTGTTTACAACACATGACAGTCAGGCCCCTGTGGGACACCAGTCTCAAACTCGGAGCCATGAGGACATGAAATGTAGTCCAACTGACGTCTCTTTGACGCTGCTGAGTGTTTTATGCTATATGAGCTCTGGTTTCTTAAAACTGAGTTCTAAGAAAAACTTGAGATGACAGTTGGGTGTAACTAACCCAGTACAGTCCTGCACAGTGACATAAATGAGGTTGAAAAAATATTACAATAAAATGATCACCTCAATAAAAATGTTAGCCTACATTAGTTGTAGCTAAGTGTACTGAGTTTATCACCCATTTTCAAATAAATATCTTTGTAATATATATACTAATATGATAGTATGTTCTACTGTAGCAGCTCAGCATCACACAGAGATCATTAATGTTTTATCTAATCTCATCTCATCTCCTATCTTTATTGCTGTGTCGGGTGTAGCCATAATGGAAAACGTGTTGCAAAGCTGCTAAACTAAGGTGTCTTATTTCTCAGTAAATGTGAAGACCAGAGCTGCACCATCATTGATTCAGCCAATGTGGACAACTGTAGCTTTATTCTGTTGGTTTTGTTACGCAAATCTTATGTCAAACAAGTCTGGCGCCATCAGGGAGGTCTGTTGGGGAACTGACAGTGTGGAAATAATGGTTAAATATACAACCACACTGTCAGCTGATGGAGGACCTGTTAGACATATTTGGATGACTTTTTTTTTTTCATCCTGATGTGCAGAGGTTGGCAGGACTCTTTCCTTGACATTCTGCTTTTTCATCATACACTGTTTTTTTTCCTTTTCTGTGTCTGCGTCCACATTTCTAAAGAAGAAATTTTTCATACTTGTACAGTTGGCACGCTGAAAGATGGGTGAAGGCACAATAGACTGCTTGAGTCAACAAGTCCTCCATCCTGAACAAACATATAGGTTACTCATAGGAGCATCTCCTGGAATAGTGCCCCTCCAGCAGCAGTCAGTTACAGTTACTAAAGTTAGGTTTCAGAGAATCAAACACTGCTCTCTATCACATTTCTGTGTTTAGTTGACCCACCCATCCCAACCTCCTCCTTGTACGGACTTTGTTGCTCTATATACTATTTTCATAATTACTACAGCAACTAGATGTAGCCTAGAAACAAAAAGTAACTATGGGCCATAATAACCTGCAGCACAGACGAAATATGGGCTTGTTTCTTACACTGTCTCTTGACTGTCTCCTTTGAGTTGGGCAGCCCTGTGTAAAAGCTGACTCTGCTGCTATATGTATGTATGTGTGCGTGTGTGTGTGTGTGTATAAATATAGTATATATACAGTATGTATTACATTACATTAATACATTGTGACACTACAGTAATGAAAGCACTCAGGGCTCACACCTGACATGTCTCATAGCCACAGTGTGACAAACTTACAATAAACCTGCAATGTGGTTGTTATAACAGTGTTTCAGTGTGTAAGGGTGTTTGAGGACAGAGGACAGAGGTCAGAGGTCAGAGGACAACACATTAGAATGCAACAGGGACACAAGCTTGTTTAAAAACTACACATGTTTAATCAAACAGTCTCATTCTCTGATTCCCCACATCATCATCTTCTTGAAAAAGTGCATGAGAAAGAGAGACACAGACCATCGAAGTGGGTGAGTGTAAAATAAATGTACTAAATGTAAGGTGAAACGCAACATCAATCCCTATTTGATTTAGGTTATTTACTTGGGTAAAAATAGCAGCAGATAAAAATATGAGTAACACTTATTATTGGTAACACACACTGGTCAAATTTCATTGGCCAGACTGATACAATTGGTCAGGCATCCAATTGCAAATATATTAGAAATGGAGGGGACTAACTCTGTGTAGCCAAAGTAACTGAACAGTAACTGCTGCTCTCCCAGACCCAGTTAAAAGACTTTACAACAATATTACGGCAGCTGTTACGTGTGAAAGTTAAACATAATTAAAATGGAAGCTGCTGTCTTTGTATTAGACTAGCTCCTTCTCACTCTGCTTCTCCAAGCAGAGTGAGCATAAACAGATCCCTGCTAAATTATACAGTGGGGTGACATGCTGGGTTACTAAATGTGTTTTAAATCGTAGGAATTCAATATTTTTTATTGTAACATTCATGCTGTGTCGTTCAGGTAAAGCCATGACAAACAGAGAATAAACACTGAGGTGAATCTGTTGTCTTTCAGTGTGAACTGTGGAGGTAGCTGCATCCTTCTGTCAGTGGATGGCTGCTGGTGCTAACATCCTCCACCCTTTCCCTGTGTTAGCGTCTGTGGTGTTCAGTGGACCATTACCTTATCTGTGGACCATGAGGAACGCAACAACATACCATGTGTATGACAAACAAGGGAACAAAATTTACTGTCACTGTCAGTGACACCACTAAATGTGCCAATTTTATGGAAAAAGTGTCTGATCAAGATCAAGTTGGATCAGATATGGGATGTTTTTGCATAAAAAGCTCCCATCCTGAGATGACTGTTTGCAGCAGAGCTCACTTTAACACCCTTTACTGTGCCGGTCTCTTGTGAAAACACAACAGGCCCAGATACAGGGCATTTTTTTGATTTTAGTCAGATTTTAGTCACCACTGGCATCATTGTGTTACAACAATACTGCCAGACTAAAGGCTTCTGAAACATGATGCTTTGGGAAGACAGATCACCCTAGGGTCTGTGTTTCTCCATAAAACCCGCTCATAATTTCCTTCTGTTCCCATTAGACCTTTAAATTCCTCCCTCCAGTTGATCTTTTTTTAATCCTTGTTACTGCCCAAGTGTCAGTCTGATCTCAGAGGAAGAAAAGAGGGCTGCCAGTTTAAGTCTGCAGAGGAGTTTTTTTCTTAAAGTTGTCTTTCCTCTGAGGAGGAATGACATATTCAGGACTCAAATCATTGGCATCCAGTCTGAACAGCTTCTGTGGAGGGAACTGGCAGGACCAGTTATACACACACACACACATACACACACACACACACACACACACACACACACACACACACACACACACACACACACACACAGCCGCTTGCAAAAATATTCATACTGCTTGAACTGTTCCACATTTTGTCACGTTATGACCACAAACATAAATATATTTTATTGGAATTTTATGTGAAAGACCAACACAAAGTGGCACACAGTTGTGAAGTAAGAAAATTATACATGATTTTAATTTTTTTTTTGCAAATAAAAAACTGAAAAGTGAGGCGTGCAAAAGTTTTCAGCCCCCTTTTCTCTGAGTGCAACCAATTGCCTTCAGAAGTTGCCTGATGATTGCTGAATGCTGGAATGTTGACCTAATGACTTAATAGAGTCAACCTGTGTGTAATCTTATCTCAGTGTCAGTATATACACACACACGCACGCACGCACGCACGCACGCACACACACACACACACACACACACACACACACACACAAAACAACAATGAATTATTTGAATACACAGGATCCAAAACAGAATAGTAATTGTGTATATACAGGTGATGATAATAACAACCATAGACTCTGATATATCAATATCTAAAGTACCTGACTTTGTTGCATGGGGGATCATCTTAAACAGAAATACAAATTGAAGGGGACACAGGGAAGTCAAGTAGAAAATGGTAACTGTAACTGTAAAATGGAACAGTTGGCTCTGTTTAAATGTCAACTTAAAAATGAAAAGGAAAACTTCATCTTTAGTCTTAATTCAAACAGTTGACCCTGAATGGAGGAAGTAGTCACGGTGAATGTGCACCATTCGTATATATCTGTATGTGGCTGGTAGCTGGGTGCATGGCTGTCAGGACAACAGAAAACTGCATCGTAATATTGGTGGGAACGTAGCAGTGTCTGAGTCCCTGGGGTAGAGTAGATTGTATGTTTGATTTGTTTGTGTCAGGCTTGGGGTCAGTGAGCTCTTAATTCTTTTATTCCAGGAAGTAGTTTTTCTTTAACTCTAATGAACTGTTAACCAAAAAACAAAAAACAAAACAACGTTTAATTAGTTAACTAATTAATTGCTTTCATTTGTTGCTGATTAAATTAAAGCGCTTTAATTTAGACTAATCCAGTTCAATAGAATCTTCTGCTCAGAAAGTTAAGCAGACAAACTCGCTGTTATTTATTCATAGAGAACAAAGGAGACTTTGAAAAGCGCAAGACAAAATAGAGGAAGCAAAAAGTTGGTCAGTAAGAGGCTTAGCTCATCTGTTCGCATCATAATAACTGGACAAAGAGAGTTAATAGCTTTACAGACCTTCTCCTTATTGTCAAAACATCATTCAGCCACCAGCCTTCAGTTATCAAAGACCCCTGGTCCGGTCAGAGAGAGCAGCACTGTGAGGAGAAAGATGTGCTTAATTTTAATGGTAATATTTCTTTACACTCCCCTGTGACTTTAGGTTGTACTTGACTCTGTACTTCAGTGTGTACTTCAGTGTGCACCTTAGTGTGCACCTTAGTGTGCACCTCAGTGCGTGGCCCTCAGGCAGGAAAGTGGCTTTGATACTCCCTGTACCTGCTACAGATTATCATTGTTTTGGTTTTGTTCATTTGCACCATTTATGAGATTTGATGAAGGGCAGTTACTGGATTGTGTGCCTGTGTGTGTGTGTGTGTACATGGGCGTGTGTGTCCTGGAAGTGGCCAAGTTGTTTTGCAAAGTGCAAGAGGTGTGTCGACATGTTTGATAATGTAACATTACTGTCTTCCTGCTTCCACTGTTTGACTGTCAAAAGGAATGTTTGGCAATCAGCCACACGTTCACTGCCAAAACACACACACACACACACACACACACACACACACACACACACACACA
>CM076657.1:6527991-6553195 GCA_038496675.1 Rachycentron canadum | reverse complement strand
AGGCAGTAGTTTACACTGAGTAGTATATACTTTTGTGCTGACCCCTCTACTTATAAACAGCGTTATTTAAAATACAAAAAAAACTAATACTACTACTAATTCTAAAACTAGAATAAAATAATAAATAAATAACACCCACCCTGTGTGTATTGTTTTATAACCATTATAACCATTATACCATTTAGACATGTAAGTGAGAATTGCTAAGTGATTTGATTGGCACTAGTTACAGATAGCATATAGTTGCTCACTCATGCTAAGTCACATGATTTCAACACAACCTTATCAAACCACCAAGCCAGTGACTTTGACTTTACCTGTCAATGACGCAAACAGTCCAATCTTGACTTCTAATGCTGCTCTGATGCATAAAAGAAAAATTATTTAAGCAAGTCTGACTGTTTGGCTTGTGTGTCATATCTCACATCAAGTTCTTTATTGTTCTGTGTTGTTCTAGGTGTTTAAGTGTGGACTGGCAAAGTTGTGATAATCAGAGTTTGGTTACTTGGATGAAGACCATGAGAGCCAAGTGTTTGAACAATGGGGGCAGTGAAGGTAGAGAGTGACAGCAAGAAAAGTTCATTGTGGGTGAAAGAAAGGGAGAGACTGTTCTCCATTGCACTTTAATATACACAAGAAAGCACTGTGTGACTGACGGAAAGAAATGGAGGAAAGAAGAAAATTTAAAATGAACTTTTATTCTCAAAAGCTAATCCAAAGACTTTTGTAAAAACTCTCGTTAATACGAGAATACACTTATCTGAGGGATGTGTTACACACTACATACTGTTCACTATACAGCCGCTTCAGAACACCTGTCCATCATTCTACACTCAATAACCCATAATGACAAAGTGAAAACATGGTTTATTTTCAATTAAATTAATTTATTTAATTTAACCTTGATTTGTCAAAGCAGTGAGTAAAATGATAATTTTTTAAATCTGTTTCCTCATTTTTGAACCACAGTATAATGATGCTTTACTAAATTGTTAGAGGGCACAGTGATAAACTGAATAGATCGACATAGTCTGGTAAGGCTTCATCTTATCTCTTACATATTGGTCATATATAGTATAAAGATAGATGTCCATGTCTGCTTTGATTATAAAGCAGTTTCTTGGATCTATATTAAGTATCAAAGTGCTCAGTCAACAGAGAAATGCACACAGTCTGCATTCAGAAACTGGGTCTTCAAATGAGCCATCAGGATTTTCTGGAACAAAACGGTCACTGCCCTCATCTATGCCCCAAGCCCATCCTACATGGACTCACTATCCAACCTTGTAGGATTTGGTTTCCTGAAGTCTGCTATATTTTTATTTGATCATTCAGAAAACAGTAGGCTAAACAAAGAGAGGCTCAGAGCCTGTTGTTACTAGACCTTCAGAACAAAGCCTAAGAGAGGAGAACTGCACTAAGACTGCACTGTTTGGTTCATAAAAACCACAAACACTGTAAAAGCGTAAAATACTGTATGTGATCTTTAATTTCCCTGTTTAAGAGAATCTGGTCTGACACATCAGATACACTCTGAAGATGTTCATTGACTGGTAGACACTGAGTAGGAAGCATTCACAGTACAGTACTATCGGGCCTGCTGACAATCTTGTTTTTCACTGCATTTGTTGGCACTTTGCTATGTTTGTTGGTGAAGGTCACACCATCACAGCCACTAACTCTCAGTGAAAAAGTGTGAAAGTATTGGCAGGAGATAAACCACGTTTTCAAATGAAGTATGACATATGTAGCCATGACATACAACTGCGATTGTCACCTGGCTGCTGCTGGCTCTGCTCACTTGACTTGAAAATGAATGTTTTACTGTCCTGTGTGTGCCTCCTGTGTCATGTGACATGGAAGTTTGGAAATAATTACCTGATCCCTCTGCTTCGGCTACATAGCCAAGATGGTGAACGATGAGGGTGAGAAGTGTCAAACAGCTCACGATGTTCTGCAGGGAAACACAAAAAAACCTCTTTGTTTCACAAAATGAAATGTGTACTGATTATTATTAAGACTGCTAAACTAAACTTTAAAACACTTGGTAATTTGACCTACTCTCCTATTGACTACCATCAGCCTTTATATCTGGTCTGAAAAACAATCATAATCATGGACAGTCAAACCCGAGAACATAAAAAATTACACGCTGAAGATAACTTAAGTTCTGCCATGTGTTCCTGCATATTAGTGTGAGGTGTGCACCTGCCTTATTCCACTGGCCTGACACAACCTCTCAACCTGCAGCACAATATATCACTTCCCCTTTGCCACTCAGTGCCACCTGCCACATAAGTTTGTCTGCTTGTGTTCCTGCAATGCTCCTTGGTAGTGTCCCCCGTGTGTAGCCTCCTGTCGCCTGGTGGTGTTTGTCCACCTTTCAATTCATCCATCCTCCATCGACCTGTGAGCCTAAGGTCACTCAGCTGTCACAATTCAGTGAGTTCACCCACATGCAGACACACAGGCACACTGATGGACTGAAGTAACTTTTAATGACAATAGACTTACATGTGGAAGGAAAAATGGTGGTAAAACACAGGAAGCAAAAATAACTGTAATCAGATTTATTTCAAAATCAACAGGAAACATTATTAAAACTCCCCATGTACCAACAAAGGTGTGTGTGTGTGGGGGGGGGCATTGCATGCTAACACTAAACACTAACTCTCTACATGACAAACTACATTCCTGGTCACAAGGTAGATAAAGATAACAGATGGAAAATTTCCAACACACTGGGACACAAGTCACTTTGTAAAAAATTACTGTGGTACATCTAATCATCGTGTATTCTGAAGCTTTTGCATGAACAAAGCTTGTATTGTATTAGATTCTGTAGTTTGATGTGAGCACAGCCAGAATCAAACCCAGCCCTTCACACAGAGCAGAGATTAAGAGGCGATTGACTGGCTGTGGTTTTGTCACTGGCATGTGGTCCTGCTGTTTTATCTAATGAAGACGACAGGTCACTCTTTGATGCTCAGTAGTGACAGACGTGGGTGAAACAAATATTAAATTTAGTTTTTTCTTTCTTTACCACCTCACCAACTACATACATACATACATACAACTACCAAGTACATTTCCTGAATCAATGTGCTCTTCTTTCTTTCTTTCTTTCTTTCTTTCTTTCTTTCTTTCTTTTTTCTTTCTTTCTTTCTTTCTTTCTTTCTTTCTTTCTTTCTTTCTTTCTTTCTCTCTGGCATTCTTTGATTATCTTTGTGTCTTTTCATACATCCATCCCATCCCTTAATAAACTCTTCAATAAGAAAACATTTGATAGTTTAATTGTATCTAATGCATTACAGTTAATACTTTACCAGTGATGCAGTGTTTTGGCAGTGTAAGCAGAGGTGGGGGATTTAAGTCACATCACTGACACAAGTCAGACTTAAACCACAAGTTGACAACTTGGGACTTTGTCTTATTTAACATTTGCATTTTTCTAGCTATTGATAAGCAGCATTTTGTCATGTTTTTGAAACACCTGGAAACCTATATGTATGCAGCGGACCAGCAGAGTTCAATGCATAAGGCAGCTCTCACAGAGAGAGACTTAGTCTAAAAATACAAACATTTTGGATTGAAGGATCAAAGAGAGCATACCATAATGTATGTACCACATAGACATCTATTGTAATAGTAATAGTAGAATGGCCAAACAATCCTACACTGACCTGTGGCTTTACTAGCCAAGTTTGGTGCAAATTAGTTCTGTAGTTTTTGGGAAATGTGAAGTAAAATTATTATAGAAATGTAACAATAATCATAATATTTGTAGCATGTATGGGTGGCTGCAGTCACAAATCTGGACTCCACCAGGTATAAAGTGTTAGTGGCTGCAATAGTTTTCTTTAATATGCAAAATAAAACAAAACTATTCATGTGTGAGTGCTGTCCTTTAACTGATTTAAATGTGGAAACTGCAGATCAGTAGAATTTCTTATAATCTTATTTGTGACTTCCTTGCTTCAGGCATGGACTTGACTTGATTCTCACCACAGTAACATATGTCACTTACTTCACCTACATTACCTCTGCTGTTTGATGGTTTGACTTCATCCCACAGGTCTAATGAAACTATTACATTTGTAGTTTCAAATTAACAGGCAGTAATGAGTCATTCTTAAAAAAATATATATATTTGTCTTAATCATGCACACACAAATGCAAATGAAATATCACCAAAATATCATCAAAAAATGAAAAATAAATAAATAAAATGCTAAATGCAGTCATAGCTACTGAAATACCCTAAAGCCATACAGAGTAATTTTTTTCTTGCACCAGTTGTGAGGGAGGAGGTTTCTTTGTTAGGAACATAATCAAAGCACAAACAAAGATACTGAAACACTTGAGAGGAGTGAAGTTTCCCTAAAAGGCTAAAGAAACTTTTGCTTATTTCAGTGTGGATTTCCAAGAATGCAAACAAGAATTTTTGGGGGATTTGAAGGCAAAACAAGAGAATTTACCTCCAACTTGATGTTGACAGCCCCTGAAACCCAGACCACAGTGATATTAACATGGAATGCTGACAACACTAACAAGCCTTTTTGAGGAAGTGTTTGGTTGATGGTAACCTCCAACGTGAGTCCTTCTTGTAAAGACAATTAACCAAATTAATCTCTCACAGTCAAACGTCTCTGTAATGTGGTGGTGACAACAGATTACAGCAGAAATATGACCCAGCTGTGATTTAACTTATCAACATGGGTGTTTCCCCCAACAAAGAGTTATTTGACAAGGTCACAGAAGAAGTGACCTAACTTAGCCCTCACGTCTGTGTGTTTGCTTACAGGTTTGTGTATATAATTGTGGCACTGGGTCAGCGCAATCTAAAGTCACTGTTCCACACCAGTGACTGTCACATTATCACTGATTGAAGCCGTTTCCTTCATAGATCTTTATTAGTTTTGTGATGACAGACACTACTGAGGCCTCTTCCTTGGATGTTTAACCAGGAAGTCAACTCATTGTGCCTGCCATTTTCTTTAGAAATGGGCAGTATTTGCTTTAGTCATGAAGCCAACATATGAGTTTCCCAGTGCAATCAGTGTCAACATTTTTGTTCCCTACACCACATATCCGCTGCATCATGTGGCGTCATTTGGCCAACATCTTGTAGTTTTATCCCAGGCGGTCTTGACAGTGAAATTTCCCTGAAATTTTCTGTATATGCTTAAGGATGTAGTACAGATGTTGTACTTGGTACATCATGTTTTTCAACTACACTGAGGGAGTTGGAAAACATGATCCAAGTGAATGTACATGCTTTTTGTGCTTAAAACCACAAATAGTCAATAGTGGATTCCAAAACTTCATTTGGAACCTTCAGTGTTTGCTGTGATAAACATATTAAAATCTGCAGAAGTGACGGTCTCCAGTTGGCTATCTATGCTCAAAAACCTTCACAATTACTCCAGAAATCTGTGGTAATAATCAAGGTGGAATGAGAAGAAGCTGAAACATACATAAACTCTGAGAGAAAGGCAGTTCCCAGTGCTTAAGAACATATTTAAGTAAAGTGATTGAAAGCATATGCAGACTCGTATCAGCCGTATGCAAAAATATCAAAGCAGTCCAAGATGTATAAACAGAAGCTGAGCTCGGAGAGAAAAGTGAGACATTGAGGAATAAAACAGAAACTGAGCTCCCACCCTGCAATCTCTCTCTCTCTTTCTTTCTAGTCTACATGTATATTCAGACCATGTTTATGTGAAGGCTTACATAATGCTTATCATATATCGTAGACTCTGTGTTTGCGCTTTTTGTTAGGTTTTTTTGTGTCTGCACAGTGGGTCAGCAAGTCTTTCTTCCATCTCTTTGTCAGTAATTTACTGCTGTGTTTTCTTTCACACATTTTCTGGGATGTTTGATGGAGCAGAACTCAATATATTAGCAGAAAATGGTTTAACTGTATGTGTTGAGGGTGTGTTCACTCTTTTTTGAGTAGTTTGTTTTCACCGCACACAAGATTCCTTTCATTTCAAATAATCAAACCAGATGGCTAGAAAGCATATCACTGAATCTTGTGACAGGAGACCATAGTGTATTAAAAGTGTATGTGGACTAGAAGCAGAGCTCAGCAAATAAATACTGGAAATGCTTGAAGTGAAGTTTTATCTCAAAGAAATGGTATGTTAAATTCCACAGATAAAAATTAAATGTGTATAAATGGTGTATGGGAAAGGTAGAATACTGTATTTCCATTCAGTGGAAAGGTCCAAAGTTTGAATAATTCAGCTCTGGTAAGAAACTGGAACCAGCAACTTTAGAATAAACAGGATATGACACTGTCTTAAGTAAATAGGACTATCCTGTATTAACTGTTTAAGTTTCTTTTAATCTGCTGTTTCCTTAGCTTTACTCATTGATGTAAATAAAGCTTTTTTTTCTTTGTTTTTTGACATGCAGTGAAATTATAGAGCATCATCATTTAAAAGTCTCTCTCTGGCTCTCTCTCTTGCAGATGTCAGGAAATTCTGGCTAAATGGATGACCAAAGTGCTGAAGCTCTGTAAAGTCATTCCTGTGTTTTAGTGTGAACTTCCCTGAGGAGTTTTGTGTGTCATCAGGACCTTGAAACACACCCACACACAGAGACACACTCCGATGCTCAGCCTCTCCCCTCACAGTAGACCTGGCAGACCTAATCTCTAAAAGATTGATGAGGTCCTGTGCAGGAGCAGGAGGCCTGGCACAGTGTCGATAAGGCAGCTTTCATTTCAGCACATTTTATCCCTCACTCCTTCCTTTCCTCTCCTCTTTTCTTTCATATGGAGTGACTTGCCGGTTGGCTTTAAATTTTGAGAGAGGATCATGACACATCAAGGTCCTTGGTCAAGGACGACAGTATTTTAAGAAACAGGAACCATGAAATGCTCTGGAAATGACAGCTGTGTTTTCTTCAGTCTCTCCATCTTGGACAACCGTGTGGTAGCCAAGCCGGGTACCAGAGTCAGCATGTCACTGTCAAACTGTTGGTGCTCTAATATAATGAAACTACAGAGAGACACACAGAGCTGAGAGTAGCTGAACACACTTCACACACCTGCATGCACTTACACACAATCACACACTCCGAGTGTTCCACACAGGACAATGTGCAACATCTCGTTCTGTGATGTGGACAGTAAGGTGGACCAGTTCTTCCAGCCCACTCTGTACATCATAGTCATCGTTCTGGGGCTGCCCACTAACTGCATGGCCCTGTGGGCTGCCTACATGCAGGTGAGGAGGACACACAACGCACACACACACACACACACAGACACACACACACACACTCACACACACATACACTGCCACTACTCAGTTATATTTCTCTTAATGAAATGGTTTCAATCATGTCAGAATGGGATCTGTTTCATTTTGAATCTGGTTTCAAGATGTGTAAAGCTTGTAAAGCTTTGAATCAAATGAACAATGAGCTAATAGTTTATCTCCTATCCAATTTTCAAACAGCAATCTAAAAGAGCTGCCAGAGATAAAGAAAATATATGTATCTGACACAAATAGATACACAGTTGTCCATATTCCCCAATACTGAATTCAGGGCAGTGAGAAGCAGCATCATTGTGCTATAAAAACAGGTCTGTGGCTGTTATATAATCAGAGGTGGCTTGTTTTATATAAGTAACATGCCTGACACTGGCTGCTATATACGGTCAACTGAGCACTCAGGATATTTTCCCATACAGCATCAGTCACTTCCACTGTTTCCTACAGACTGTCAGTTTGCTTCCATCTCAGCATTGGTGCCACATTTCAAACTTTCTACATTAAATTTGTTCCAATGGAAAAACACTACAACTCATAGGAGCATAGGGGCAGTATGGTAATTGTAGTCACCAAACACTTGTCAGTGCTTGGAAATATTAAATGGACTACTGAGAGTGACAATGAACTTCAACAATGACAATTTGATAATTTGAACAGAATCCAAATTATGAATATGATCGGCTTGCTATTTATGTACTATGGAGGTTCTGCCAAAAATATTTGCATCCTAATGCCAGTGATATCAATAATGCTGTCCCTGAGTAGCTGGATTTCAATCCACATGCTAAGGCATCTCTTTGTCATTTAAAAGCCCTTATTGTGGTCATATATCTTACACACAGAATATGGTTGTCAGTGTTAGACAGTAAAGAACAATACCCTAACATATAGCAACTGTTCACCTCCTAACATTTTAACTTACTGTTTACCTTATATATAGAAGTTGAACAAATAAATTCCTGTTTCCATTCATTTTCTCCTTTAATTTAAAATTTTTATCCACCCACCTTCTCACATCCTCAAATTTCCTCTCCTGCTTCCTTCCTTCATCTTTCCTCCTCATCCTCTCCCTCCCTTCATCACTCTCTTCCCTCTAGGTACGTCAACGCAACGAGCTTGGCATCTACCTGATCAACCTGTCTGTGGCTGACCTCCTCTACATCACCACTCTTCCTTTGTGGATCGACTACTTCCTGCAGCACGATGACTGGATCCATGGTCAGGAGAGCTGCAAGCTGTTTGGGTTCATCTTCTACACAAATATCTATGTTAGCATTGCCTTCCTCTGCTGTATATCGCTGGACAGGTACCTGGCCGTGGCGTATCCTCTGCGCTTCGCCAAGGTTCGACGAATCAAAACAGGTGTGTAGGATCAAGAATGGGCTGTTGACTTATGCACTTAAAACAAACCATGTGAACAAGAACTGGTATGATTTTTCTCTAAAATAAAACATTCACTGGTAGAATAAGTGACTAACTTTCACATCCTGTTTTGACATGAATGAGATATTGGGTTTGATGATTCGTCTCCTAAACCATGCTACTGCCAAGGCTGGAGGGGATTCATGTCTTCACATCTGCCAAATCTATACAGGAAATTCACTTTGTGTAGAGATGAGATCACTTCTGTGTCAGAAGTTTTGACAAACAACTACAAAAATGAGGATGTCTGCTAAAGTCATTACTTTTCATAAAATCTACTGGTACATGCCTTTTGAGTCCAGACTGACTTCTCTAGAAACCCAAAATGATGAAATTTAGGATGCTGACAGTGAGGCTCCAATTCATAAAGCAGTGCTATAGTATCTTAGTGGTTTCCTAGTATGGTACATGGTGTCACTTAATCGGTTCAAAAGTTAAGGATTGTTGACTAAGAACCATACTTTCTTTCAATACATTGCAGTATTCACAGAGGCTGGAGGAATGGAGGTTACCATAAAGTCTAATATTTCTCTGTCCTCCCCTCTCCTGCAGCTGTCCTGGTCAGTGCCATGGTGTGGGTCATTGAGATCGTAGCCAACTCTGCTCCTCTCTTCCACGATGAGCTCTTTCAGGATCGGTTCAACCACACCTTCTGCTTTGAGAAGTATCCCATGCAGGACTGGGTGGCAGGGATGAACCTGTACAGGACATTTCTGGGCTTCCTTGCTCCCTGGACAGCCATGCTGGTTGCCTACCGTGGGATCCTGGCAGCAGTTCGCTGCAATGTGTCAACAGAACGTCAGGAAAAGGCCAAAATTCAGCGGTTGGCTTTGAGTTTGATCCTGATTGTTTTGGTCTGCTTTGGACCGTACCACATCCTCCTCCTGGTCCGGAGTGTCATGTTTCTCAGGAAGCCATGTGACTGTAGCTCAGAGGAGAGCTTGTTTGCAGCCTACCATGTATCACTGGCTCTGACCAGCCTCAACTGTGTCGCTGACCCCATTTTGTACTGTTTCGTCAATGAGGGGGCTAGGCATGATGTTGGTCGAGCCCTGTCAGCATTACTGTCTGTGGCCTGCCACAAGGGCTCCTCTTCCTCACCATCACATGCTGATATACTGAACGCTGGTTCAGTCACCATGGAAACACCACTATCTGCGAAGAAGAAACCTTGTGTGTATGCTGAGGGAGGCAAGACAAGCAGTTACAAGACAGAGCTGGTGGCTCTGAAGGAAGAGTGTCTACAGATGACCATACTCAGTGTTAGGAAGTGACTTCACCTTCAGTATCCAATAGCAGCTCCAAGCTGGTGAGGTTAGTGGAAGGAGGATGCTCCTGACAGGTCTGATTTCTTCTGGCTGATATCGGTTGCACTCATGGTTGCGCTAAAAGCTTCCACTCAGTGGCACTTTAATAAGCGAGAATGGGAAAGAGATTGATGAAGTACACAAGAAATACAGTCTGTAGCCATGGTAGCAGCCCCTGTCTGTAGCCATGGTAGCAGAGGTTGAAATGCTTACCAGGTATGAGTGGTCATGTGCACATTCACTGAACCTTAGTGGGATAGGTGCTGGATACAGGACATTGTGTGGCGTACAAAACAGACCCCCACAGCAGAAATGCTTCCACACCAGAGGACAACATTGTTGGCAAAAGTAAAATGGTGAACGTTTGCTATTGTTAATTCTTTACAACCATCGAGGCCAGGGTCTGTTCTATGTTGCTGATTTGGTTCAACTTTCTCTACTTCACTTCTGCCAGCATCTGCACAGCTGTACTGCATGTGAATTTTATCATATCAACATGTTACCATTAATACTAGAGTGCAGCTGAGGCTGTTAAGAATTTGGACAGTAGATTCCAACATATCCTCATGCAGTGTTGGACCAGAAGAAGTTTTGGTTTGCTGCTGCTGCTATATGAAAAATCAGGGGCTCAGGAAAGTTCTTAGGATTTGGCCTTTGTGCACTATGAATGTCTGTACCAAATTTCATGCCAACCATTCCAGTAGATTTTGAGCTAGTTCAATCTGGACAAAGTGTTGGAGCACCATGCCAGACCAGCTGACTGCCCTTCAACCATGTTGGTGCTGTGGCTAACAAGGCTTTCATCAACACAACTTGGATATCTGTACCATGTATCTCTATGTAATGCCCAGGAAGACACAATATCACCCACTGCATGGGTGAGTACTGGTAGCAGGGAGACACCTTTGGATTCAGACTACTCGGACACCCAACTGGACAAAGGGTAGATCCTTTAGCTTGAGGTTTGAAACCTAGAGGTGCCACTTTGGAATATGTAAGAAGAGGATAAATGAAGAAGAGAGGTAATAAAATATTGTAAATTACTGGTCAATAACATTTGTAATGTTAGTTGGAAATGTCTCCACTGTCTCTTTAGTTTTTGAAGGAAATAATGACGCCGTATGAAGTACCTCAGCTCATAAACTGTGACAGAAAGAAGGCACAGAGTAGAAGTGTGTTGTTTGTTTAGTGTGAGCCATGCTTTTTTCTTTTACTTTAATTTTACCACAGAGACCAAAGACAGAGATGATGAGGAACTCAAAAAACAAATCCTGTTTCAGTTCAGTTTGCAAGTCTTCAAAACCATTAAAGAATGTAGATTTCCATACTGATTTTAATTAAAATGGCAAAATATCTTGATATAAGTGACACTGCTGGCTGTTAACATCATTCAGGGAAGCAAATAAGTAATATATCTATCTGCAGAAGAAATTCAGACATACTTTACTGGATATTAATATAAAACCAAGTCCATTGGTCAGGAATCAGGACTGTCAACAGCCATGAGGCAGCATTCAAAACAGCAATCTAACATCTGCTGTTTTTAACTATTTATTTTTCCAGAATCACAGATTTACTACAAGCATGTTTTACCCTTTTGTATGTGAAGCTGATAGTTATTAATGTAATAAATAACTGATCATTTTACCCACCAATGATGGTGTGGCAGCAAAATCTTACTGTACTTTGCCTACTTTCTGAAGTCATGATTTCAGGTAAAGGTTGTCAGAATCTGGAAAAAAAGAATAAATCTTATGAAAATTTCATGATTTGACATTTGACATTACATTGACATATCTTACCTTCAATTTCCTAGTTGGCAGCTTACTTTTACAGTAATTCCAACACAAATCCTGGTCACTTTGTGTTAGATTTAACAATTGCAGTCGCTGGGATCCAAAATGTAATGGCAGCTTCTACACAAAGAAATAATAAACGCAATTTTGACAAAATGCAGACTAGACACAACTGTCAGAGCAGAGGCACATTCAACTTCCAAAATCAACTTTGTAGTTATCAGCTTGATCTTTAAATTTTACTATTGTCATTTGGAGTCAAAGAATCAGTGACAATAACATTTTAACAATGCATCTGTTGATGACATACTGATTTTGCTTGTGCGCAGTATTGTGACAGACAGGTGTCTTGGCATTACAGTGTCCAGTGCAAATATTTTAGGACAAGTTTTTTTGGACAATTGGACACTTGAGTTTCGCCCTAAACACTGCTCTATGTACCACTGCTTTTGTTGTGCATCCGTTTGTCTGTCTCAGAGAGGAGGTACCAGGCTTCATAATGTGTATTAGTTGATGTAAGTGAGAAATAAATTATGCATATGAAACTGTGTGTCCTCTGTGTTTGTTTGCTGAAACAATCCTTTTTAAACGGAAATGAATTGAAGGTCATCTTATTCTATTTTCTTCTTTTTCTTTCTATCAATTTGATTTTATTTTTATTTTTTTCCATCTTTCCATCAACTGTGATAGCAATATGTAAAACCAAGTTACTCAAAGTAGGTAGATGGCCATGTTTATTTAATATAAAGCAGGTGTAGGTGCTATATAAATTCTGTAAAAGTATCAAAGCATCAATCCTCAATTAAATGCTCACAGCCCAGGCTCAGAAACTGAGCCTCAAAAAAAGCCACAAGGGCTTCTGTAACTTTGTGATGCAAGAATGAAATAATAGCCACCTTCAGCCATGCCCCCAGAAAAGCCCACTCACACCCACAATCCATTTCTTTTTTCTTTTTTTTGGTGTTTTTTAACGTTGTTATCAACACAATATAGTGGTAATTCTGTCACTATATCACAGGCTCTGTTCCTCTGTTCTGCTCATTTCAGCCCTGACTTACCACTGTTTGCATTTATCAGTGGATTCCCCTAGTCAATTTTCCATGGTTGGCCTGGGATCACCCAAGACTGTAAGAAGAGATGACTGATGAAGAGATGGCTTGGTCTTGGTTTAACTGCTGAGAGAAATGGAAGACGAAATGTAAAACTATACTGAGATTATTTTTGATTGTATATCTTCTTATGGATATGAAAACTTAAACTAAAACATCAGAAAAGTGTAAAATGTAATTTAACTTTTAGAATATAAATCATATGCAAACAGTCGTCAGAAAACCTCTACACAGACACCTGCCATCTTCAGAAGTTTTCTGATGACTGCTGATGAGACTGAGTACAGGTCTGTGGAGGACAACTTTGCCACTTGGTGTGAGCAGAACCATCTGCAGCTGAAGGTGACAAAGACAAAGGAACTCATGGTGTGCATGAGGAGGACCAGGGCTCTGGTGACCCCTGTTTCTATCTGTGGGGTCAGTGTGGACATTGTGGCAGAGTACGAGTACTGAGGAGTGTACTTGGACAATATACTGGATTGGGCCAAAAACACTGATGCCCACTACAGGAAGGGCCACAGCCGTTTTTCTGAGACAGCTGTGGTCCTTCAACGTCTGCCAGACAATGCTGAGGATGTTTGATGAGTCTGTGGTGGCCAGTGCCATCCTCTGCACCAGGGCAGCAGACTGAGGGTGAAGAATGCCAACAGGCTCAACAAGCTCATTCACAAGGCCAGCCACTTTGTGTGAGTGGAGCTGGAGCCTCTGACAACAGGGTCAGAGAGAAAAACATTGTTCAAGATAAGGACTACTTTGAACAACTCCTCACGCCCTCTCTAAGATGTGCTAGTCAGCCGCAGAACTGCATTCAGCCAGAGACTCATTCCTGCCAGTGGCATTCAACCTGTTCAACTCCTCCCTCTGAGAAATCTGTGACTGATGGATCCCTAGATAGTTTTTCCACCCATGTGCAATGATCTGTTTTATTAATTCTCTACATATTCAATTTGCACAATTACTGTAAATGTCATGTAAATAGTAACTATGTATATATTGGGTAATATGATTGCTTTATTTTTATTTTATTATATTTGCATATGTGAAAAAGAGGACTGTAACATAACAATTTCCCGTGAGGGATGAATAAAGTATTTGTGAGTTTGATTCTGAACAGTGAAATTATTAAGCTAGCTGTAAATGTCCACAGTGTTTTAGATCTGTACAAATTAGATAATTCAATGATCACACTCACACTTTTTGCAGACATTGGTCAGGAGTGGGGCGATGTGAAAAGCAGGGCTTGAACCTCTCTTTGAAGCTCTCACTCCAGAAGCGATGATGTGAATCCTTTTTCCCATCCAATAGCAGGGTTTCACTTGCCTAGTTTGGCCCTTCAGAACAACTTTAAATGCTTTTGCCCTTACCTTGGTTGAGATGACTCATTGTACCACCAAAGTTTGTTTGAAACTTAAACATAGCCAAATTTGTATCAGTGGGGCAACATATCAGAGGACACTCATGTGCTGTTCTAAGTAAAAGTTTACTACTCCTGTTGACAGGCTCCACAAATCTGAACCAGATTCACATCTGCAGATACAGAGGCAAAACTTACATAAATCACAGTCTGGACTAAGAACTCTGCATATTCCTGCAGGACTGCAAGGAACCAGCAGAGAAAGCAGGTCTGGGATGCAAACAACACAAAGTCACCTTCTGTCACTCTTCACTTTATCTGGTTCTAGACTACTAGAGCTAATGAATGACCTGAAGGACACACAGTGGGATCTATGCATGCGTGCCTGTGTGTGTGTGTGTGTATCTGCATGTAATTCAATGAGTGTACTGTGTGTACTTGTGCGCTTATCTTTGACAGTGTGTGGTGTGTCCTTTCCATTGTTACCCCACACATCAGAAGGAACCCTATATTCACGACCTGTCCTCATGGGGGTGGACACATTCACACTGTGTTATATAAGATAGGACAGGGTGTGTGTGGGGGTGTGTAGGACAGAAAAGTGAGAAAGCAAAAGAAACAGCTAGAAAAAATGGAAAAATAGTGGATTTACATAGATCGCCATAACATACAAAGCAGAAAGTAAAGGTATACTTCTGTGTATAATTGTGTGCTTCACTATGTGTGTGGACAAAAAAGTGAGCAAAAGACACATATACCTTTATGTTCTAGAGAGCAGAGGAAGGACATAACTCAATCTTATAACAGTGTCTCTTGCCCTCTATGCTTCGCTGGTCACCTCTGCTATAGGTCTATATATAGAAGCTCACCAGAGGCCATTACCAACCATCATTACCAGCAGCTCACCTGATTATGAGAGTGATTTATTATCAGGTAAGGGTGCAGAAACACCTCCAGGCAAAAAAGAATGGCTGTGCTGTTATTTTCATGAGATATTCTGATTTATTCCTGGCCTGAGTGCAGCAGAGGTAAAACTGGGACATGGAGATCAGCTTTATGAAGCTCATAGTAACTAAACAATTAAAACCTGATCTATATAGCAACAAAAATTCTTTCTGTAGCTATTTGGAAGTTTTGTTATTTCTACATAGCCAATGTTAGCATTAACAGCTGTTTACTTACTAGACGTGCCAAGAGCTTGAACCATCGTTGCACTTACAAGAGGTTATAATACACTCTGTGCGAAGTGTTAGTTCTTGGCAGACTGGACGCTACAATTACCCACACTAAGTGATGAGATGACCTGTCCAGACAGGAGCTTGCTGGATAGCATGCTAGCTTCAGTATAAGAACAGAGGTGATAGAAATAGAAGCAAAACAAGACAGCTCTTGGTGAGTAAAAGAAAGTCTGATGCTGAACTTGCAACATTTCTTCAAGACAGTAAGCAACTGAATTTCTGGCCACACATAGGCAATAGAAACTAAGTGTAAGTGTTATCTTTTGACTTCAGTTCAGTTGTTGCATGATTTACATGAGCATTAAATTGGAATCATGTTTGTATAAAGTTCAATTGTCAGTCTAATTTAACTACTCAAGAGAATATGAGGCTGTTCAACAGCTAAATAATCCACTATGTTCACCAGTTGTGTCATGGCCCTGCGGTGATTTCAGCCTGCTCCCCAGTGTTTCCTGTCTTTGTCTTGCTTTTATCCCTGTCTCTCCTCCTCCCCGTGTGAGTGTGTGTATAGGTGTCTCCCTCTCCCCGACAGGGGAATGGCTGCAGCACTGGCAACCTGACACACGTGCAACTCATCACTCAGTAAGTCCCGTTGAAAAGCTCTGGTTTTCCACCCACTTGTTCCACTTCGTACCGTCGTACTCTTGAGGCTGAAAAACCTAGTTCAAGAAATCTCTCAGTGACTATTTCTAGTGTTCGTGGTTTTTCTGGATGTCTCCCTCACCCGTGTCTCTCTCTGCACCAGAAAGTACCTGCTCCAGTGATCAGCTCAACAACTAGCCACACTCACTGACCTCACTGAGCTAATTCATAGAGGTATTGAGAACAAAATAAATAATTCTCAACAATTTCAACATCACAGGTATAATTTCAGCCATCTTGGTTTTAAAATAAAAGATAAAACATAAAATATGACAAAATATTCTGCCCCCATAATTTATTCTCACAAATAAATGCAATCATGTCATATCTCTGCATAGCACTTGGTGAGCTGTTTATTTCTCCTACAACTGTGACCAATGTGACTCAGAATCCATTCTTTAGATTCATGTTATAATCTAATTAGTAACTCATTCATTTGTATTTCCATCCTGGCAGAGGAAGCAGGTCACCAGCCCCTGACAACCGTGCGATACAATAAAAATAGAGTCACATGGGATTTGGATGTAGAACAAAAGGCCCTGAATTCTGATTCACAAGCATGTACATTTTATAATGTCACCACATCTGAATAGTCATTCAGGTTCCTGTTTTTTTTAGTTATAAATAATCTAGACTATCAATATGTCTAAAGTCAGCAGTAAAAATCATGTTATGCGGTTTTATATTGAGTCAATTTAAATAGTTTAAACTGATGGTGAGTTACGGTGTATAGCTAAAGTGTGGACAGTCTCAGACAAGAGACACTTGTTTTAATACATCCTAAACTGCCTCTTGGCTGCCGCACGGTTCACACTTCTCACTCTCCTTATCCCTGCAGACTATCCTGGTTTTATTTAGTAAACCCTTGCTTTTAATGTGTTGAAATAAAAGTTTTAATGCATTATATTGCTTTGTCAAACTGCGTTGAAACGTTGTCAAAAAAGTGAACAAAGATGGAAATGAACACGTCTTACGACACACACAGTAATGTTAAACACAGTCATTGTTGAATTAAGATTAGATATAGCTATGGGTAGATAAAGGTTTGGTGTGGTTAATGTTAATATAATAATGTGAGAAAGACTTCCTGTTTTGCCCATGACTATGGAGGATCAAGATTGCACTGAGCTGGGTTGTTGTATTTGAATCAAGTGAGACAGAGCTTCCTGTGCACATCAGACTTAAGTTATTCAGCAGCTTCTCAATAAACTCTTCCACATTGATTCAAATAATCCACAACCTTATTTTTACATATCCAGAGCACACTGCTCATTTGAAAAACAAATTCAGTGGGACTGAATCACACCTTTAGTTTAGGGATATGGAATCATAGTAATTTGAAGAATTGCAAATGACCTGGTTGTGATCCTCGGTTTATGAGATTTAGTGACTTGTATGTTTGGAAATCTATGGGGAAGTGCACTAAATACATTAACATTTGTGTCTTAATTTAGCTGTATGTTTATTTAACATTTAACTAACACACCAATACAGAGCAACATAGAGCAGATACTCTTGACATTATTACCCTCTTAAGTGCTTATAAATGTCAGTTTCACTCTGGAGAAGTCTGAAATGTTGAACACAGTGGCTGTAGCTGAGGGGGAGAGACTAGAGTTCACAAAGGAACCAACCAATAGAGAGCAGGAAACAGATGACCAACTCTAACCAACAGGGTAAGACCCCTCAACCCTCTGCTGACAGATGTGGATTCACTGGTGGCTGCTTGTTTCCTCAGTGTGTGGAAGTGATTATAAATGGTTATAAATTCAAACACAATGGTTTGGTTGTCAGACTGGCTACAGTAGATGCTATTATCTCCTTTAGTTAGTTACAACAAATCAGTGTTAATATTACATTTTAGTAATTAATTAGACAATTTAGTAATTAAGTAAGCATTGACTTCAGAAACAATAAATGTGTTACATGATATCTCATTGATATATGATTACATTGATTTCATTTGCAATGAAATGATTATGCAAAGACAGTAAGAAGCAAGTGTCACCCCACAGAAACAAGAAAATACTCCATATCTGCAGAAAAGACAGGGTTATTTTCATCAAGTCCAAAGCCTCCATATATTCCTGCTGATTGCAGCTATACACAGACTCATGTCCATGTATAAATTAAATAGCTTCCGTGTCGCTTGTATGTTTTATTTTATCTTTCTGAGGCCCAAGAGTGGTCTTGAAATAAAACAAAGGCTATATCTGAACCTACCCATTGTGTCCCTTGTGTATGTTAGATTGTTAGTGTGCATGAGCAGTGCCTGACTCATGTCTGCTGTTTTTCCTCCGTCATCATTTCCACATTAACAATGAGGAATCTCAGAGGAATTGGGAGACTTTTTAAACCCTCAGTAGTAGTAACCTTTTTTAAAAAATTTCCCCTCCTCTGTCAGTGGGTGAGACCATTAGGAGTCATGAGCCAGTAGCTCAGTTATCATTGGTTTACTTAAAATGTGTCCAACATGTTTGGTAACCCCTGCAGATGTTTCCCGGCAGTTCACTGAGTCAGCGGTCTGTTCCTGCTTGTGAATCCTGTTCTGATTGGTTGAATTGAAGAGGAAATAAGAATCTGAGCCCTAATGGTAAAGCTAGCCTACTTCCTGTTAACACATAGTCCCTATGGTGGTGACACAGTGAGTCCAGCTGTGTCAGTGTGGGGTCTGTGAATTTTCAAAGACCAGGGCTCAGATTAGAGACTGGGACAGGAACAAACACTGAGGACTATGTCCGAGGATTAGGGACTGAGACTGGTAATGAGACAGAGGCCTGTAGATAGAGGCACCAAAACTGGGATGATGGTATTGGGACTGTGAGTGGGATTGGTGATTGGCCTGAGAATTCAGGACTGAGATCATATCTGTGATAAAACTGGGAGTGGAACTTTGCCTGTGAATGGGGAGAATGGACATGAAATTACTGCTGGGATTAAGACTATGATCCTGAGCACTACCTAGGTTTGAAATTAGGAGTAGGACTGGAATTTAGAACAATGAGAAGAGGGCCAGGATTGAAACTCAGAGAGAGACTAGGAGTAGAACTAGGATTGAGACTGCGATTGCTATTTAACTGTAAATGGAGGGAGAGAATTCAGGACTGAGTTTTTATACTGGGACTGGAATTGAAATTGGGACTGGAGTATGCAACAAAGGCAAAATGGTAGTCAGGGTCAGAGGTCAGAGTTGCCTTGGATTAAAAAAATAAACAGAATCTAGTTTTAACATTTAATATAGACTCATTTTATACAAAACTCTGAGCAGTGTATATACTTGGTGTGTAATGTAAAATGTATGTTTAAAGGCAAAAACGTGTTGAACTTGTGTTAATTAAAGAAGGTGGGAGAATGGCCATGCAATTATTACACACCCAAGGACAGCTCTGGTGTGTCACTATTTGAAGATACAATCTCTTTGTCAAAGGAAACACCTGTATTATTGCTCTAAGACAATGCTGAATCACAGCTCTGCTAAAAATAGAAACTGACCAAGGGATTTATTAGAGAGATCAGAGATCGTTTTCTGACATTTATTTATTTTTTTTTTGTGAAAACGTCATGACTCCTGTTTTCTTTTAAAGCATCACATGCAAAAGTCCTCATCCTTTGGGTTCATGAAACTAATGGAAAAACCAGCTGCATGTTCTGAACTGTTTTTTATTTAACTGTGATTCTAGAGATATGATGTTTTTGAGTTAAGAGTACAAAACCTGAAGAGGATTGTTTTGACACAAAATTTGAAAACAAGCTTTATGTAAGTTTTTCATGCAGCATCAACAGCTATTTACTCTCCAGCACCCCAGTATCCCCAGTGGTGAAAAGCAATGCCAATTTAGCTTTTGTTTTGCATTTATTTCTGTCATTTTTTTTTTTCTTCCACCGACATTTACATGCTAACCAGCTAGCCCCAGCCCGGCCTTGTCTCTTTACAAACAATTCCCTGTAGTGTTTAGTCTGCCATGAAGAAATAGCACTGCTCAGAGGGCATATTATACCCTCGTTCTCATCATGGTTTTATTTGTCCAGCATCCGATCATGTTTTATGGGATGTGTGTATCTGCTACACTTTTGAAGCTCCTGGCAAGCAAACATCACCACTATGTTTGGCGGCATAGGAAACTTTAATATAGCATCTTATTCCCAAAGTGCTAAAAACACAGAGACAACCGGGAGAGGTAAGGTAAGGTTTAGTTGCTGGCTGACGTGATTGATGGCTAATACAGTTCTAGCAGTTGTGTAAATAAAGGAGCCCACCTCCTCTTTAAAAATGTTGCTATTGATTTTCTTTTCCAGCCATTGTTTATTCAGGGAATATTGACTCGGCATTTAGCTCTTTTAAAACAATGCCCTGAAATCACATTCATTGAGGCTACAATGATTACATGATGACGATCAGAGTTAGTTAGTAATAATAGCAAGATGAAAAAGTCAAATACAACAAGTAACAGGTAACAGGCATGTCTGTCAAGAATGAATTTGCTTTATGATGCAGATAAGAAAGGATGGGTCAGTTAAGTTACATGGACACGAACACTGGTCTCAGAGTTTGGGGTTCCTGCTATGCAGTCATTTTCCCAAGGCAGAAAATTACACAGGAAATGACAAGTATTGTCATGTCAAGTGTGTTTTAACTGAGCTGTGCTGGATTTAAACCCTCGCTGAAATCAGGCTGGAAATGGGGGAAACTGCAATCCAGGTCTTGTCCTGCTCTAATTTGGGGTCTGATCTGTGATATCTCCTAGAAGAAGTGGAGGGAACCATCAGGATATTTTACTTCTGCAGAGCTATGATCTTTGTTTATGATCAGGAGGTTCAACAGGAATGTCCTCAAACTGGAGCAGTGTAAACCAGTAGGTATGGAGGAGAATGTCCAAACTAAACAGCATCAGCTCAAGAAAACAAACAGCCTCAATCATCTGCAAGCAAGAGAGACAAAAATTTCATCCCATATGCTGTATACAAACAATATTTCCCCTTTCTCCTCCCAGCTTCAGCCGTTGTCTGATCAGTGATTCTGCCTTGGTTTGTTTTCTGTTCAGAATTATCTTATCACTAAACCAATAACCAGGATTATTTTCAGCAAGGGATACAATTATAGTGTTTGGCCAATGATGCTTTACTGTCTCATGTTTGTGGATATAGAGGCGCTCTCAATCCAGCTTGTCTCGAGTTCTTCTTCATTTTCAACTTTCAGAATTTGTAGGATTAGATTAAATGATTAAATTTGGTAATTGGCCATTACCAAATTAATTTTCTTTCAATTTACTGGGATTCCACTGTGAAGTGGAAATTGTTCCACAGCAGGTTCCCTCCAACCTCCGCCTACAGTCCAAAGACAATTACATTAGGTTACTTTGTGACTCTAAATTGCAGTGAATGGTTGTTTGTCTCTGTATGGCAGCCCTGTAGTAGACTGTTAACTGACAAACTGTCCAGGGTGGACCCTACCCTCACCCTGCAGGGATTGGCTCCAGACCCTCCACAACCATATAAGGATAAGTGGTAGAGATAATGAATGCAAATTGTTCCACACTAATATTCATCCAACTTTTCTTCATTGACACACTAAACTGCTAAGCTTTTGGAAACATTTTCAAATGTTTGAGTGCAGAGGTTGATTCTTGACCATGTCCTTGTAATAAATGTTAAGGAGACACAATACATTTGTCAACTCATGACTTGAAAACATATTCTTGATTGGTTTGTAGCCTGTGACAGGAGGCAGGAGTCTCTTGGCTCCATATAGGACAAATATGTGTTTTGTGTTTCTTTCTGCAAAGAACGAATGAACTGAGTTTTCTCACGGTACCCAGATTGGACCGATGCTGAACAAACAAACTGGTGTGGTCAAAGAACATCATCTACGTGACCAATGTGTTTACCTTCTCTCCCAAGATGGTTGACAGACTGTTTTACTGCATGGAATGAACAGCATTTATATAAGGCTATTACACGATTCAGATTACAAGAAGCTGATGATAAGTAGAGAAGTGAAGATAAGCATAAAATAAGTAGGATTAAAAGATTTTGTACAAAAATGCAACATGAGCACTGTATAAAATTGATTGATTTGGCTGTACATTTAAAATTAAACTTTTGAAAAAATAAGAATATTATTCATGGAGCAGTGTAATCACATGTGCTATTCTTATGAATACAATAACACTTTTGAACACAGAACACTCAATCTTAGAGCTGAAGCACTGTTTTCCCATTAACTTTGAAGAGTTTCAATCCATGCTTTTGTCTCCCTTGCTCCTTATATGGTCTTTCTGCAGCACTTTAACTCTCATATATATATAAAACCCAGAACATGAAAAGTGAGTAGGTAATGGATAAGTGTCATCTTGAGGTGAAGCTCTTTGAAATGACTAATGGAATGAATCACGATGATCTTTAGTGTTGATAGGATTAAAAGAAATAAAAGGTTCTGTTACTGGGACATTTGGTCTTGGAAACTTGGACAAGAGCACCATCCGATGTATGAAGCAGAAATTACCACTTCATGGTGACTGAACCTTTCAACTTTTAACCGGTTTCATTTGGAGCACAAAATCAAACAACCTATAAATACTATAATACATATAAAAACATACAACAATATTAAACAGAGGGTGGAGAGATGAAGCAGTAGTGGAGGTACTTTAGAAAGTGGCTGTAACATTAATATCAACATCTGTATAACAGTGTCAGACATGAGGCTGGTGAAGTTTTCCTTGATAAGCATAATAGATATAGAAATGACTTAACTTTCAGTCTGTGCTTATTGTTATTGTTATTATCAAGTATAGATACTTGAATATTACTCCAAAAAAATGAACCTATAACCTATTCAACCATTTTTTAACTTGAATTAAAGTACTGGCATGTTTGCTTTTAACTTGCATTTTTTTTTTTTTTTGTTTTTATGTCACATCGTATCGTTCCACATTGCTTTTGATTTAAAGTCTTTACAAATTACCATATATCATTTGAATAACCACAGCACAAAAACACATCTTACTAAGTTAATCTGTAATTAAACAAACTTTACCAATCTTAACATGCCTTCTCACGTTGTATGACATATTTTCGTCGGGCATTTTCGTTTGGTCGTGGTAAAAAGATAGAGTTAGGATAAAACAATTTTTTTTCACTCTTTACTTGAAGGGCAATTTTTCCTGCCCAGATTCCCTCTGATGGTCCAGAGTTGAAAATGGTTGAGCCCTAGTTATCCATAATTTAAAATGTTTTATCACCCGTGTTGAAAGGTTAACATGACAAAACTGTGGATTCTGAACTTCACACACATCTCTGTGATAATGGTCGGTTTCTGACATGATCGGTTCTCCATTTGAAAAACACTATAACTTAATGTGACTGAGATGATGCCATCTCCCTGGTAGCCAGTAAATAGTATTTAGTCTTGTAAAGTATGTTAGTGGATATCATTTACAGCAGCAGCAGAGCATGTGAACTGTGGCATTTACTTGGTAAAATGATCCTGTAGGCTGTGACACAAACCCAGTTCTTTATTCACGTTCGCTGTTCACTGCTCCATACTGGGAACTTGTTTTTTCCTCTGATTTTAGTAGCAATTTTAGCAAATCTGTTTGCTATAAAAATATATTTATCTTTTTGTCCACAGTCAATTCCCTAATGGGTTTCTAAGATACTGCACATCTGTGGTTGCCAGGAGATTTATGATGTAACTCTAAAGTTTTCCATCAAAATGTGATCCTGAAAGCAGCTGTTATATCATCCCCTGTAACAGGTCAGTGTCACTGAACAAAGGGAATAACAAACACAGTGGTTCTCTCGACTAAATGCGCATGCACATCAGTCTTCTGCAGCAGAACAGTGACTGTGATGGCAGCTGGCCAGACATGAGCTCCTTGTCTTCATCAGCTATCCTCTGGTTGGAAGATGGAAATATTTTCATATTTTTTAATATGCAAATATTCCATGTTCTTTCTGTGCCACCTCCTGCCATAATCCTCAGTTGTCACAGTTCACTGCCCTGTGCATGTTCATTCATATTTGGCTATAAGGAGAAACCCCCCCCCCCCCCCCCCCACTGTCTTTCTCCCTCTTTTTACCATTCACATACTCTTCTCTTAAACAGACAGCTAGCTGACATGCTAAACATGAGTGTAACAGCAGGCTGCAGTTCAGTGATCATTTAGGCTTTATTTAAGCCGGTCAGCGGGTAAAATGTAGATGAGTGGGATCCCAAGAATGACTGCGAAACACAAAGCGGCGAACTGCCTCCCTCTAACATGTATGTGCAGACGCACACAGCAGCAGCGTTGTAAAGAGAACCGCGTGGATTTTACGGGAAAGCTCATAAACTTCCACCAGGAGTGGTGGAATGATTTTACCCCAGCTCCCACCACCCATCCACCCACCATCTGTCCAAAATTACCATGACATATAACACATGCAGTTTCTACAGCAATGTGTTTTAGTATTGTGTATTTAGTATTTTGTGTATTAGCCAGATTTACTTGAAAACTGAGTAAATGTGGCCGTTTAATTTTCCTAAAGTAAATTTGGAGGAAATTCCATTCACCTGCTTTTTATTGTTATGGGAGCCACTGAATCTCAAAATATACTTGCATGGTTGTAGTGGAGGCGAATGAGAAATGTTTGTAAACGAATGAATCAAGTCATGACACTGGCTGCAATTTGGTTGAGCTAGTCTGTTGTGATTAAACTGGGACATCATTTGCACATTGAGATATTGAATGATAATGTAATCAAAACTGCTCCTCTGGAAACTCTGGACTCTGCTTCGGGACAGTAATTTGGCAAAAACCAAACATCTGTATAAATGGTATACACTTACAATCCACTTTCCTGTGTTGCAGTCAGGTCATGTTGATTTCAGTCATAAATCTTCAGTGTGATGGTATGAGTGAGGTCAGCAACCAGGGACGCATCACATCTGTCTCCTTTCAATCTAGCAGAGTGGTCCAGTCTCCTCCTCTGCATTGATTTCAATTGATTTTTGGGACAGAGCTAAACAAGCTCGGGTGGGAGGACAATTATGGAAGTGGGAGGGGGCG
>CM076657.1:6491131-6518019 GCA_038496675.1 Rachycentron canadum | reverse complement strand
ATATAATATAATATAATATAAGAATACACATGGTTAAGGTTGCAGAAAGATAACAGTTTGGTTAGGTTTAGAAATAAGAACAATTTGTTTAAGTTTAGGGAAATAAAATCCTTCCTTAGTGGAGAAAAAAGAGTATATAACACAAGAATAACACTAATAAGAAAGAAACTATCTAGATCTCTACTTGATGCTGAAGAAAACATTTGCCATCTAGTGACAGATTTTTCCCAAAATGCTTTTCAACATAACCTGTATATTTTCATTAAGAAAATGTTTTTTTGTGTTTATGCTTTTTTTAAAAAATCTATTTACGGTTTCACATGGGCGATGAACAGCGGCCTCACCTGACTTTCTCCTTTGCTCCCGTTTTAATCACTAATGCTTCTAGAGTTCACCTAACTATACTTACTATAAAACATCTGTGTTGTAATCAGCTGCTTTTATGGACGACTTGTTTTTTCAGTCTCTTTTAATGATATTAAAACTCCAAGATTTCTAAGATAGAAATTCTCTATTAAAAACTCTCCACTAACACTCTCTCATATTGTTTAGATGGTTATGAATATTCTGTATGTATATAATCAATACTTATACTCTAATAGAGTGTAAGTTTAAAATTAGTCTAAATGAGTCAGATTCAGTCGACTGAAAACAAATGCAGTTTTCAGGGGAAAAACTGCTCGTATAAGCCATCAAGGAGTCTTATGTAAGCACAAACAAAAAAACTGGATCTTTTGTTTTTTGATTTTCATGTAGGTGGAGAAAATGAACATGCAGGCGGTAACACCTCCAGGCTGAACAGTCAGGGGAAAGTTTGCTGACCAGGATGTATACGTACCTTTCAGTCCTTTCATCACTTTGTAGTATAGATTATAGACTGTAGTACAGACTCCTCCTCTCTTCTCCGCTCCTGTCTGTAAGATCTAATACATTCATTTAGTAAATGGATTGACTGGCAAGCCTGTGTTGGGACAAAGGTAGTGTTAAGGGGGGGGGGGTTCAAAATGCCCTTGCCAAGTGGCATTAGGGGACTAGCAGCAGTTATCTTTATTTTTTTCTGTTTGACTTTAGTTGCAAGGAGGAAAGATAAAGTTAAATAAGACAAAAGAAGGTGAGTGCGTGTGAAAATGAAGTACTGTGCTGCAGATGGAGACACACATAACATATGCAAACTCAGACACACACACACACACACATACTAATACATGTTTTCTCTGTATTGAGCCTTGGCTGTATGAGACAGGGCCTTTGATGCTATTGAGCCGAGTGTTTTCTGCTGCTCTTGGAGCTCTTTTTTTGGGACGTCCATACAAAGGATAGCTGTTTCCTCACATCGATTGGCTGTGTGAATGAGGAGGAAGAGGCCCTGCATTTAGCTGTGAACGCACAAAATTAGACAACAACCGAGGGGGTTCAATTCTAAATGCAACTAAAACTCCAGCACCGTAAGCCAGAGTATATAGAAAAGTTTTTAGATCAAATATGAAGTTATTGAGAATCTACAGTTATATTGCTCAGACACTAAGTGTTGAATGGCAAGCATCGTCCTAATAAAAAAAAAAAAATCGGGTGATTTTCCCAGTCCTTTAGCCTCTGTGCCTTGCAGAACACAACGTTCTTCTCTGCGACACGCCTGTTTTATGCACTTGCGAGCCTGAGCATTTCTGCGTTGCTCCCTCTCCTCTCTCCCTCTTTCATTGCTCCATCTTCCTCTCCTCCTCATCCATACTAATCATGGTCTACTTCAGACCATCACGACTGCACCCTTCTCTTCCTCCTTCACTCTCGTCCTCCCATTATTTTGTCCTCCACCCAACCCTTTCATCAATTGCAGGCTGCCATTGACGAGGCTCGCTCGGCAACCGTTTCCGAGGCTGTCGATCGATTCGCAGCCGCCGTCGGCGGGACTCTGCCAGCAGTAGCTGCAACTCTCCTCCTCATCCTCCACCCTCTCCTCTTCCTCTTTTTTTCAAGCCACTGCGTCAAAGTAAAAAAAAAGAAGCCATTGTACAGGGTGGGGTGAAGGCGCGGGGAGGTGGGAATATTCCCACAAAAGGAAGCCTGCGATTGGTGAAGCGAGACGCCAGTCACAGCTAGCTGGTCGCTGATAGGTGAGGAGAGCAGAGCGGTGATGAATATGGATGAGGGAGTGATGAAAGGGCCGATGCAGCAAGGATGCCTGGATGGGCCCCCTCCTCCAAAATAGCCTTGGACCATGAACAATACACAGCGTTTTTCACACAAACACACACAGAAGGGAGAGAGCGGAGGCAACTGCTTCAGCATCTTTGTTAATGTAGCCACAGCGTCTGCTTCGATTTCTACGCATACACCCTGACGATAGGGATCGTTTCAGTATGGAGGCATTTGATTGGTTCTTCCTGAACTTCTATTCAAACTGAATTTCTGTTACTGTTGTTTGCGATGACATTGACATTGAGAAGACATTTCCCCATCTCTTACGAACAGAATTTTGTTTCTTTTAATTTTTTTTTTTTTTTTTTTTGACATCATTCTTTGAATTTTATAATTTATTCAATTTTTTTCTGTGGCCTTTTTTTGATAATAGGGGGCACTCTATATACTCTATTTTCTCTATAAATAATTTGTGAATTAATTTTTTTTTAATGGAAAAATCCTCCATTATCCTCCAACAGACAAATAATTGCTGGAATGCAAATAAAGAACCACATTAGATGCTGGTGTTATGAATCGTCTTCATACCTCTAAGAGCCTTTTTAGAAACATGCTCACCTGTGATTTGGTGATACCATCTTCAAAATTCAGATGAAAAAGACCTTTCTAAATGTGGATCTGCAGCACTTAATTAAACCACGCAGCAGCTCTGTGAGGCAGGTTATCAGGCTGCATTTGTATGTAGAGTTTTATGAAACTCTAATTTCTTCTACAAATTTTTGATTATTCAGGGGGTCACAGGAATTTTAAAGACCTTATGGCAGCTGCTGGCAGCATCTGAATCTAGTGATTAAGAAACTGGAGCTCCCTCTGCACACTGAAAGGCATCGCCTTAAATGTCAAAGCTAAATTGAATGGATGACACAGGAAAAGGGGAAACATTCAGATGCTGCAGATGATAAAGACAGAGAGGTTTCCTCTGCAAGTTCTCTGTGTATGAGTGACGACGACCATCTTTCAGACCAGAGACAGCTGGTCACAGCTTCACCGCAGGAGAGCTTTACATATTTGTGTGTGTGTGAATGCAATCCCCCAACAAAAGAGCAGAGGGGGTGTGTTAGACAAAGCCTACCCCCCTTAACTCTCCCTTCCAAGTCCCCAGAGCTCCATACCATGGCCCTCCTTCATCAGCCGAGGCCGTGTGTCTGACATCTTACGTTCCTACACCCTGTTGCATGAGATTGTCGTCTAATCTACATGCGTACTTTTGACCTACATTTGTGATATGTTTTGAATGGAACCCCGTATTGGAAACTGATTTTTAGTATCTGTTATTATCACAAAGGTCTTCGGATATTTATTGTTAGAGTGGAAACATGTCTGAAAATCATTTCAACCAGTGCATGTCAACTATTCACTGAAATCCAGGCTTATCTTTGTAAATTATGATCAGATGGTGATTTGCATTATCATGAAAAACAGAATTATCCAGTTGTCAGATGTGTAATAATGACAGAGCTGTGCCTGATTTTCTCTGGAAAAAGCCAAATAACTACTGAACACTATAGAATATGTCTAAAGCTCTTTAAACTGTATCAAACCTGCAGTGAAGAGGTAACGTTTGGTTCATTCGTAAGAGTTAAGTGTGTGAGGCAAAAGCAACAGAACATGAGAAAGGATTTATGATCTTCAGCCCCCACCCCCAACCCTGCAGGCCCGTGGACACCAGATCCCGGGATTTGAGCCTCCAATTCCCCAGCATGGAGAGCCTATTCTGGGCCTGGCGGGTCCGCAGGGGCCTTAGCAACAGATTGGACTGTTTACTCGTCCAGTTATGTTGGAGAGGACAATTTATTATTTATCGTGAACAACCTCTACGTCCCAACAACACCCCCCCATTTCACTCCCTTTCTTGAACCACAGATGAACATAGGACACAGTTTGATAAACTTATGAAGACGCAGGTTTTCATAATATACAAACACACACACACAGCTGGGTACAGAGCGTTAACGCACCAGGAACATGGAGGCCACTCTCTGACCGAGCTGCTTGTGCTGCTATACTCCCTTCAAAACAGACGCTCTGGGAGTGGTGGCTTGGTAATATTTTTATTACACACACACACACTTTACTAAGCAATTTTACAAAAAAAAAAAAAAAAGACAATTTTTTTTTTTTTTTTTGTAAAATTCTTTTGTATGTAAACATGTAAAAGGAAATGTGTGCACTTCCTGTGTGTGTCATAACTGCATTCGAGTGCATTCCTTAGAGGAGCGAAAACAAAGACCATCATCACAACAACAACCACCACAAAGCCTTTACCATATCCACGCACATAAGTACATACATGCACACTAGCACTGGTCCGTGTGGTGGTAGCTAACCTCTAGTTTCTAGCCTAGATTTTCTTTATTTTTGAGTGTGTTTGTAGTTTGTGTGTGTTGAGTTTTAAGGTTTGTTGAGCTTTCTGGAGGCTTGTGAAAGTGCCCCCCTAATACAAAAAGTATCAATTTGCCTTTGTTTAGCTGGTATATCAGTGAGACAGAGCACATGTAGATCTATATGTTGGTATAAAGGTAAAGATCCTTGATGACATAACATAATCCTTTGACAGTTTGGAGTCACAATTTACACTGAAATAGTAATTTTTGCAAAAAATACAAACATGATGTGATTTTTGTTGGGGAGTATGGAGGATCGGTGAATAACAGATCCATAACTTCATCACAAGTGAACTTTTTTTCCTGCTTCAATTTACAGGAACACAATGGACAGAATTGCTTCCATGTTAATGCATGCAAGCACGTTCAAAGCATCTTTTCTCCACTATCTCCTCAAATACTTTAAATAGGAACATGACATAATTTTGGGCTAGAGTCAAAGTACTGCATGTCTGCCAACTAGTGGCCGAGAGTCTCTGAAGTGATAGTTTGGATTATTTGACATGGGTTTGGATGAGGTGTTTTACCTGCAGTAGAATCAAATCAGGGCGTTTTCAGTTAAGAAACGCAGGAGGGAAGCACCGGCACAGAAGCTGTGTGGTGAGCTGCTGCCTTGAACTTGATTTAACCACTTAAAAGATGCCCCCAGAAAAACAGTTAAGCGCCACTGACATTTTATTTTCATCGCTTTATCTTATAGCCCTTTCTTTTGAAACTACATTGAACTACTGTATTCTTATGCACTAGCCAAACTACGCTTACCTCTTTCTGACTCTGACACAGCTGACACAGAGTAATATAGTCTATGCCATAGGGGCAGAATAGCGTACACAGTAGTTTGACAGTTTACAAACTGTAGCCCCAAAAGAAAGGGCTGTTTGATGGCAAGATAAAGTTGTGAAATTATTCAAAACAAAGCACATACTTCAACTAATACTGACTTTTTTCTGTGGCTAAAACATGTTTTTGCGCATGCACCCCATCCACAGCAGCCCATCACTCAGCTCCTGTTCTTCAGTAAACTGATATGAATCTACTGCAGCAAATACACCGACTAAGACAAGTTCCTCACACAAATAACCTGAACCAAATCACTTTAACTTCAAACACAGCTTAAGTTATTCATAGCTGGTACAATAGCCTGCACTTCTCTTTATGATGTTAAGGTAATTGCTGTATCCTGAAGTATATGTGCATCCTTTTAGGGACCCCACAAAACACACTCCCTCCTTACTTTCTGACAGCTAAAACAGTAAGAACTAATCAGTAACAATCACCACATCTGTAATTATGGTGTTTTTCTTTTTCGTATTTGGACTGAAAGTTTACATGCTCATTATGTTGTCAACATGAAAGAGCCGCTGCACACAGGGGTGGTGTGTGTGTGTGTGTGTGTGTGTTGGGGGGGGGGGGGGGTTGTTCCTGGATCTTTGATAATACTTCATATCAACAAGTGCAGAAAATAGTAGCTGAGAACAATGAAGCTGACATGGTGATGAGGCTTTCTCAACGCACTCCCTCTAAGCAGCAGTTATGTGTTATTTTAACAGCCTAAGGAGGCATAAACCTCAATAGACGTATGTCTAGTTCGTCTTTGGGTTGACATCTATTGTAACTCCAGTGTGGGAGCTCATTTTAAAAAAAAATGGACTGGTTCCTCAGTAAACTGATGAGCATTTGTTTCTGGATTCCTATAGTAATAGATATATTGATAGAGAGCTGTATTGAGTTATTTATTATGTCTTAAGGCTTTACCAGAACTACAGTTAATCATTTTTTTTCTTGAGAATAAATTATTTTGAGTTACCTTGAGACATTTTTCTCAAACACCCACGACTGGAGAAGTTCTTTCCAACACTTTTTAATTTGCTGAGCTGTGCTGAGAGGGAATAATGTGTGGGTGAGTGTTGTGTGACCTCTATCGGATTTTGAGGTCAGCGTTGACATGGATGTGTCAGATGAGGCCATAGCAAAGCCTCCAGCTACTTATTATGCCTGGACAGAATGGCATGCAGGAGTCTATCACCTGTACCCCTTTGAGGTGGGATGACATGCTGAAGGGAGTGTGGTGTATAATTAAACATAATTAGAATTAGCAACTGTGACAGGTAGATAAATGAGGCTTGGCTTTTCTGAAAACTGTGGGAAAAAACACAAGCAAATTTATTTTCAAATCACTCTTTCAAATGGTTGGTGGTTGGTGGTGGTCAACTTAAAGATGTATAAATTGTCATTATCATTATGTCAGAGGTTTTTCTGAAGACCAGATAGAGCTGATAAAACTAAAAAGAAAAAAAAGGATGAAACTTCCCTGTGAGCAGTGTCATTCACCATGAAGCAGTGTGGGAGGAGGAGGCAGATAACACAGCACACTCTTTAAGCACCTTTTTTATATCTGGAAGTTAGTGCATATTTATGAAAATTGAGTCATGGCAGCTATCAGAAGCTAAAAGCTTATTTCCAAAGTGTAATTCAATCTGTGTTACATAACCCTGTTAAGAAACTCACCATCGGAGCTCTGTGGTGCTGTTAATGATACAGATGAGCTGGTGACTCGGTGGGTTATGGAATCTTACAGGCTTGTGCGTAAACATCTGCACTGAGTTTGTGTTTTTCACATCTCCCCAGTGTGTAAACCGCTGTTTGAGACCGATATATTCATAGAACAGGGTTCATAAACCTTTTCTTTAAGAAAAACAATTGGTCTGTTTTAAATGTTGCCCCAGGTGCGCAGGATGCAGGGTGTCTTTATCCTCAAAACATTTTTGTTCTTGGTCATGAACCATGCTGCACATATAAATACATTTTTAATGCTTACCATGGTAACTTGTACAAGTGTTACCATGCAACAGATGCAAGTGATGAACATGAGTCACTCATTACATCCTCTTATATACATGAGTCATGTTGCCAAGGTGTGTAGGCTTGTTTATGAGACGTCGGAAACGGTCTGTTTGTGGAGGAGGTGTTTGTGAGTGTGTGTGCTTGTATCTGTTTTGTGCTGCAGATACGCCTTTGTATTTGTATGTGCACGCATGTGTAAATGGGTGTGTGTGTGTTTCATATTTACCAATTCCCCTGCCTTATTAATACAGGCTGGTTATAATTAGCCTCTATCTAAAGCAGGTCAGTCCACGGCTCTGCACTCAAAGTGGGTCACTGCAGCACAGAGAGGAGAGGAGGAAAGGAGGGGAGTGGAAAAGAGGAGGAGAAGAGAAAGGCAACAAGGAGAAGCCAGAAGACAGTTTCAGGCCATGACCATGAGATATTTTTTTTTCAAACTCAAAAACAAGGTGCTGCTGTGAGCTTTGTTAATAACAGAGAGAGCAAGAACTTAATCCGCACAATAAACATCATGGTTGGTATTTGTTATGAATTAGTGATATCCTGCATGCTTGAGGGTCCCAAGCTAAGGTTGTTATTACTTAAATTAAATTATAAAGATAGATGAAAGATAGTTGAAAATCCACCTGTCCTGAATTGAAGACAAAGTTTATCATCGGGAAGCTGTAAGTGTGGTTGGTGATGTGCCGCAGTGCAGCTGAAGTTTGACTCAATCCACCCAGGGCTGTGCCCCACAATATGCTGTATTCAAAAACAAAGTTTTCAGGAGATGTATCTAAGCAAACCACTGAAAATAACTTAAAAGAGATGCGGCACATTCAGCAAACAGCCAAACATCACAACCAATATTTACATTTCTCTAGCTGAAGTTCGCCTGAAATTCAGTGGGCTGAGGAAACAAATAGTGCGAAGTATAAGATTACTTTAAAGAGCATTTCCTTATCAAACGTCATCAGCCAGGAACACACAGGATATGTCACATGAGCTGGATTTCATTTCATAGCCCATGTTAGAGCAATCACATGTCGCAGCTCACAGCTGTGTTGCGTGATCTGGAACTTCACTTATTTTTCACGCGTGACGTGGGCGTCCAGCAACAATAATCAGTCAATATTCAATTTGACATCATACCAACAATACTACACAAATACCACTGTAGTGTCTGTGTTTAGGCTGAATCTGATACCTGTGATGCGATTTTAGTGGCTGCATGTGGAGACATTTTAGAGACATTTTCAGTCAATAATAAGTCAGAAATGTGAAATATCAACGTATCCTGAAAACTCTCTGTAGAGGCAGAGCTGGCAGGAGCAGAGAACAGACAAGCAGTTGGTGTAAACTTACATATTTTTCCTCAGGAGATTAGCCACAAAACCACACATCCAATGTGTCTCTGGTATTAGCCTACAGCTATTGTAGCTAGTTTGCCAGTTTGCTGACCCTCCAGCATCAATGGTCATGAATGCATCAAGTTTGTCTGCTGGGTTTTGGTGTTTTTTAAGCAGCCAGTTTGCTTAATGGATGTTTGCTTTAGAGACTCTTGCTTTCGGCTACACCTTCTAGTTAAAAAACTAATCAGACCATTTTATAGGCTGGAGCAGTTCCGACTTAAAAACGAGAAGAGAGGAAGGAAGGATGAAGCAGCTAGATGAAGAATATTAGGATGAAGAAGAGGAAAAAGTCATTATCATGCCGATGTTTTCATTTTGTAAAAATAAACTTGGAGTACCAGTGGTCCAAGGGAAAATAACCTTTAATTTAATACAAATCACAATTAAATCTCACTGAAAATACTTTGCTTGGTAATGCACGAGGGAATCCAGATTAACACAAGCTTTTGACGAAAGAGGCCAAATCTTCTCGCCCAAATTGAGAAGCGTGTGAACTAAGGTCAAGTTGGTTTTTGTCTCCTCTACATCAATGTGGAGCCTTCCTGCAGTTTGTGTTTCATCACTAGCAGAGCTGAGGAAGGGCAGCCGAGTGTCAGGTTTCCTGTCTGTGCGCTCATGCTTCTCACTCTCACACTCATGGAGGACAACAGAGCCCACCCAGTATGTACAGCAGAACACCCATCTACCACTCTTGTTAGCCCGAAACAGTCCCGCAAGCAGGAATGAAGAAGTTTCTTCTCTTCAGATTTATATTGGTTTTGAATGATCTTTTTCATAACTTTGATGAACTGAATTGATGAATTGACATGAACACAGCACACAACACACACTGTTCAATGTGATGCAAGCAAATGTAACAAATACACAGCGGTGCTGGTGTTTTTAACCCCCACATAGCTAGTTCTGCTAACACCCATCTGCTGTGGAGTTTTGCATGTTCTCCTTGTGTCTGCGTGGGTTCTGTACTCTGGTGGCTCCCACAGACCGACGTGCACTTTTAGGTTAATTGTTGACTCTAAATTGCCCATAGGCACGAGTGTGAGTGTGGATGGTTGTTTGTGTCTATGTCTCGATGTGTTGCATAGACTGCCGACCTGTCCAGGATGTACCCCACCCTCTGCCATCTAGTGATGAGTTTTATTAGATTTTGATTAATTGCGCAGCTCTAATATTTATTTTAAGTGTAAAATTATTTTACATGACATTGTCTTTTTAAGCACAATATTATTTTGATGTCCTTTGTGTTCTTGTTTGCACTGGTCAGTTGTAGCGAACCAAATTCTGTTGCATATCTAGCGCAATGAGCCACAACAAAGCAATCTGAAGGAAACCTGCAGATTTTGAGAAACTATTCGATGAAAACAGGAATTCACATTACATTCATGTTTTATCAGGTTTTTTGTGTCCTGTCAGGACTCTGTAGGTGTGCACAGAGAACTGCCATGTGCCCCATCTCTCTTTAGGATTCATGGACTTTTGGGACCTCACAACACCTCTCTGCCAAACGACTGTACAATTTGAGCAGAGGTCTGATAAGCCAGAATAACTGAAAACAACTGTGTAGGTGTGCAGCGCCTTTCACTAATTAAACTTATTTATAGTGAGGTGTCATGAACACCTCCATCCCACTGTTGTTTTGTTGCAACGTAAGTGCTAAAGGGATATAATGGGAGTTATAGCTATTACAAGGTTTTCAATAATAATAAGTATGACTATGGGATCTGGTTGTACTTGTTTAAGGTTTTTTTGGATGCGTGTGTCTCCAGTTGTTTGCCTGGGTCGCAAACAGAGAACACCAGTGTTACAAGGTGCCTTACCTTACTAAGAAAGTGTGCCCCCGTAATAATAATCCTATTTTAATCTGCCTCCTGAGGTTACATGCCCTGGATTATCAAATGCAAAGAATGCTGCAAGGGAGGGAAGCTGAGACACACCAAACCAGTGACATTTTAAGGAGATAATGCTGGAAAACCATGTTAGAAACAGTTTTAGAAGAGTATTTTGAATAATTTTCTTGTAGCATGATATTAAATTGAAAAAAAAGTTCTCATGTGTGATTTGATGATTAGATATTTTCTTTGTTAATTACGAGTCCTAATAAACTAACTGATGTTTAGGTGGAAGATAAGGTGAGTTTCGTCCCAAAAGAACAACCTAGTGAAAAAAAGCAGTGGTTCAGTTCAGCTGTTTTAGGGCTATAAACAAAGAAAGGAAAACTGAAGGTCACAGGATCAGTTGTGTGGTTGCTTTGTGTTATTGTTGAAGCTCTGCTCAGTGTCATTCAATCTGTCTTGGCTTTGGACAAAACTTTGGCTTCACTTTGTTATTTTTCACAAAACACTGAAGCTGAAGCAGAAATGTTGCAGCTGTCAAGAGCTTCTGGCAAATTACAACAATTGCATTAGCTTGAAAATGTTAAACCTTATTAAGTTGGCGCACCTGTAGTGGGGGCTGTCCTCAATTCAAATGTAAATGAAACATTTTCTCTGACAACAGAGAGCCAGGAGGATCAGGATTCATCTCTTTTACTCCAGTAAACTGCAAAGAGCAGGATTAATACACTGGCTAGATTGTGATGCTCTGCAGCACAGATAAATACAAAAGATCAAAAAAGTCATGAGGTGCAGTGAACTGCAACTGTCAGTCATTTGATGAGGATGTCAGTCCACCTCTTCACCTCTGCTTGTATTAAGTTAGTCTGAGGATGATGTGGGATATTTGTGTTGATACATACAAGAAAACATTTCCTCTCCTGTTTGTCTTCATCACCAGCAGTTTAACACAACACATTAAATCATTCAGAGCCTTGTAAACATTGTAGCATTGTAACTTCTAGAAGAGACAAGGCAGTGATGCAAAGACAGTAAAATAGGAGATTTCTCTTCTGCATTTTGTAGAAGCTAGGTTGTCCAGTTCAATGAGTCAACCCAAGAGGAGACCAAAGCAATAGACTCATTGTATCAGACTTAATTCAGACTGAATTATTTTTACACTTTTTAAAAGAAGAACTGCTGATCGTTTCCTCCCATGGATCGATAAGACAAATTTGTTTTTCCATAAAATTCTGACTGTAGCTTAAGTTTGTGCAGCGACTCAAACACGTCTTTATCCCAACAGGGCAATTAGCTGAACTCGGTTCTGACAACACTTAACACAAGACCACATGAAACATTCTCCTTTCATATCCACAGTTTACACCTCCTCCTCAGTGCAGGTGCGGCTCCACATAGCAAGATTGAAAATATACGACTCTCTGCGTGTCTGCTTTGTGTTTGCTTATGTGACTTATCCGCACATGTTAATGAGTGTGTTTGTATGCGTGTGTGTGTCATGGCAGGCATATGGTGTTGTGACATCCGAGATGTGTCGTCTCCACAAGCATTGGTTCAGTTCGATTGGCTTTGATAACAAAAAACCAAAGAGCAGCATGTCCTTTCGCTCCCTCCCCTCGTGCTGAGGCAATGATGAGGGCCAGATTCTTTGGGCCCGACACTGAAATTAGATCAGACCAATCTGGAGAGTGTTTCATAGGCTCGCGTAAATGGACGTGCAGAGAAAGGGGAGAGATAACACCGGCAGAAAATCAGCAAATTATAGAAAAACTTAGCTGTCACAGATATCAGTCACTATTTGACGTGATTTGGTTTTATGCAGCTTCAGCAAGCTTTGAATATTTGGTTAAGAAGGAACAGAGAGGTTGTGGGGTTGGATGGAGAGACAAATTATTCTGCTTCACCATAGTGATGCGGCAACCACTTGCATCTGTTCTGTCAGACTGTGATTACTGACAAACACTTTGCTTCCACTTCACAGTTTACACTTCTTCGAACCAGACGATCCCTCTGTTGGATAGAAATGATTTTTTTCCCTAATTTTGCTACAAAATTGTAAGATTGCTGCAAATTGTCATAAATGCAAGAAAAACATTCAAACAAACGGCAGGCATGAGGGCAAAGGATTAAGAATGATCAACTTTTCTAACATTTCTTATTTTTCAGCTGAAGTGACAGCAACATTAAGCTGCAGTAGCTCTCTCTGATTTCATGTTTCCTGTTTCCTGCTGCAGAGGAAGGCGAGTACTTCCTGAAGGTTTTGATTCCCAGCTATGCAGCGGGTTCAATCATTGGGAAGGGAGGCCAGACCATCGTTCAACTGCAAAAAGAGACTGGAGCCACCATCAAACTGTCCAAATCCAAAGACTTCTACCCTGGTAAGACTCAACTACACTCCAGCTGATGAATGGATGGATAGATGGATGGATTGTGGGGTTGGGAAAGTAAAAGAAAACTTAATCAACACTTCATTCATTAATTTTATTTCAGTAAAATAATGCCATGCCGTCTGTTACTTGTAATGTTAAGAGATTACAAGATTCAAGCCAGAACACAGCACAGAGAAACAGAACATGAGTAATAGAAAAGGAAGATTAAAATTATTTGAATGTATTATATTTATCACACAACTCATATAATGTACAAAACAATTCCAAAGTGTTTCATAGCTAATTTTACTCAACATACATTGTCTACATTTGACTAATTATGTATAGAAATGACAAAATGTACCATTAAATGTCAATAATCTGCACTAGAAACACAGGATGGCACCTGTTTTTACAGTGTTTTGCTTTATCAGCAGTGCAATAAAGATACCCAGACCCATTTCTCCTTCAAGGAAAATTATGGGGGACATAGGACAGACTAAATAAAGCACAGAACAAATTTCTGGCTTTTTTTTCAAAATACACCCCCCGTCAAAGATGACATATATGTTACAACGCTATTTATCTGATTTGTTTTATATCAATTTGTTCAGTAGTGTGTTTACAACAGGTTAAATGTAACAAAAAACAAGTTTTTTTTTAAATTTGGCTATCTCTGCCCCTTGTGGTGAGCTGGCACACAGCCATCTTGGAAATGTTATGGGAACACAAAGTCACATTACCTGTCACATGACCTACCGTGATGTTCAGCATGTGTCACTGAGGGACTTCATGAGTTAAGGTTAAGGGTAAAGCTGTATAACTTTCCAGAACATTTAAAGGGCTTGTGACACTCGTGTCACCGTGGGTTCTTATGGGTTAAACATGGGTGGATGGATGGAGATGGATGTACAGAACAGCTGCCTGTCCATTTTTCTGTTCATCCTCTGAAAGGAACTGAAGAAATGGCAGAGTGTGTCAGTGCAAAGTGTTTAGGGAGGCATTTCATTATCTCAGTCCTCATCCATCAATTTTTCATCATGTTAAAACACACCCACAAACATATCTCTACGCACACAGACACACATGGTACATATACACGCAGTGAACCATTGTCTTTTTGAATTTTACTGCTGTGTGAGTTGCCTTCATACTCAGACAACTGACCTGCTACTTTGTGATGAACTGACATAGACTGTCACAGTCTTTGTCAAAGGATTTATAGAGGCTCTGCTGACTGTGTGTGTGTGTGTGTGTGTGTGTGTGTGTGTGTGTGTGCGCGCGTGGGGCCCTAAGTTCATTTAGTTTAAGTTTGGGAGTCTTCAGGGACAAAGGGGCCTTGACTGGAGCCACATTACACTCAACATGCACATGTGCACACACATACACACAAACGCACAGTCCACCTGAGATCTCAGGATCAGAGGGGAAACTGTATTTGTCTTAAATATTAACTCTGCCTTGATGTGACATGTGACCTGACCAGTGAGGAAGGGAAGGCTATGCTCTGTGTGTGTGTGAGAGCCTGCTCATACTGCCCTGCTGTGGGTCAAAAGCTTTGGTTTGTTTGAGTTTTGGAGATGAAACTGTTAGCAGCATGGGTGTTGTTTCCAATGAAACATGAGTGGAAGTGCTGCAAATGTGACCCTGTCTGCTGTAAAATACATTAATATATTTATATTTCTATTATCTTTTAGAGGGAACATCAGCAAGACTTACTCATCCTTTTTTGCAACCAAGGGCACCCTTGTGAAATGCATATAAACTGAAGTAGTATAGAGGAAGTACTTTGACTCGGCGGACTGAGGTCCACATCTTGTTGGGTTTAGGTTCTTAACCTCCTGAGTTAAGGAAAGATGGTGGTTTGTTTAAACATTGAAAAAACTCATGCTTAAAGTCAGCATCGACTTTTTCAACACCAAGACCACGATCCTTGCTAACCTCAACAAAGTGCTCACAGTTACCTAAACACAACCATGAAATCATTATCCGAGCCTAGGTTATCAGGAGTTCAATGAAAGATTATACATCTTTGCAGTTTTTTAGCAGACATGAACCTGTTTGTAAAGAGAAGCTATGTTTCCAGTGAGGAAAATATCATTTGACATACACCATGCATGTATCTGTCTGTGGTTTGAGCCCTACTCTGCCTCCACTGTTTAACCTCAAACCATGTGGAAAAACAATGTTTAAGCCTTTATATGCATTCAGTCACTGGCTGGTGGCAGATCGAGTCAGTGTGGCGAAACATATTTGTGTGACTTAAATCTATTACTTTTCAACTTTTCTCTGTAAATTAATATTCATAACCTCCAGGGTTCCTGCAAGAAGTAAAATAACCCCTGCAGGTGAAATTACAGTCATGTGCTAACATCACAACGACAAAGCATCAGCAGCCATACTCAACAATCCCACCTCCAGTTAAACTCCCTGCGACTCCTCAGTGTTGTTGTAGCACCTGCAGTCTCTGATCACTGCCCCGAGCCAGTCACAGCATAAAGTTTCTCTTGCTCTGCTAGAGACTTTTCGGACACACTCAGAATTTATTTTGGAGATTCATGTCGGTTTCTGTGTTTAAAGGGACGTGGAGCTGCTACCGCTACACAGATTAACATAAAATGTTTCTCCGGTAAAGGCGAACAGTAATAAGGAGCCACACTTTTCTTTTAAGCTCAAAAGCACAGATTCAGTCAACCAATCCAAATGTGTTGTTCTGCAATCTGGGCAAAGATTCTCTCAAATGTCTGGTTAAATAAAGTCAAAGATAAAAAAAAAAACAAACAAACAAAAAAAAAACACCAAATAACAAACAAACAAAAAAAAATTCCTTTCCTTTTTTTTGAGAGAGATTGAAACTCAAGTTTTTCAACTGTAAAATTAACTTTTTGTTTGCTTATGTTTTGCTTTACTGTGAATTAAAGGAGACATACTAAGATTTGGAAATAGCAGTTGCCAACACTGAATAATTATCCTTTAAAGCTTCAGGTCACTTCATCCTGTTCTCTGTTCTGCTGCTCTTTGTTCCTGCTTTAAATGCCACTATGGTCTCCAAGTATTTATTTGGTTTGAAATTCAGCTCTCATTCTTGCTGTCTTGGTCTCTGTATGTGTGTGTGTGTGTGTGTGTGTGGGTGTGTGTGTGTTCAGTTCAGTGTTGGGGTCTGCAAACAAGTCGCCGTTGTCTTACACCGGCACACTAGACTCCTGAAATCTGTGCCAGCTAGAACAGATGCAAGGTGCAAAAGCCTCCAAGATGCACACACATACACATCCATGCTTGTACACAAAGGCACACAAAACACGATGAATGCACCGACAAAAACACAGACATATACAATAAAATATCTTGAGCACATAAATCCAAAGACAATTTCCACATTTACACTGAGGATGTAAGAAACACACGTCTACGCAGAGACATAGTTTCCAGTCTCCTGTGTTTGTTCTCCAAAATCATAGCAAAGCTGAGAAGACGTGAAGAGAAAGAGTCGAGGAAAGGAGACAAGTAAAGGAAAGAAAAAAGAAAGAAAGAGAGGGTTGTATGGGCCCCAGTCTAAAGGGGAGGACTGAAGGAGCTGTGTGTGTGAGTGAGTGTGTGTGTGTGTGTGTGTGTGTGTGTGTGTGTGTGTGTGTGTGTGNTGTGTGTGTGTGTGTGTGTGTGTGTGTGTGTGTGTGTGTGTGTGTGTGTGTGTGTGTTTGTTGGGGATAACAGGGCTAGTCTAATGAACAGAAGAGAGAGTTACTGCTGTGACTTGGCCAAAGCATTTCATTCCTCTCCTCTCGCTCCTCGGAAGACATCAGTGGCCCTCCTCAGCCCTCTATCCTCCCAACATGCACTCATATACAAACACACACAGAGACTCATCCCAGCTGTCATGGAAAGCCTGGCAGAGGTTACTGAAGTTTTGGGAATCTCATCTCATTGACCTGAGAAATGTTAAGAAACTTGCCACTGCAGCTTCCTCCTTTTTTAACTTGTTCTTTTCAAAATAAATGTCACGCATAGGTTAGGTTGACGCAGTTCGGTGTTAGGTATATACTTGTCTGGAGACTTTAAAAGAACATATAATAACCCAGTTAAAGTCCTATGGAGGGAAATTTCATGTGAATTACTTGCATTTTAAGACCAGAACGTTCTGTTACAATCTCAAACTGGTTCCTACAGATTAAAGACGAGGTTATGATACAAACAACTCCCCCAAATTTGATTTTTATAGTAAATGTATAAATAAATATAACATTTTCAAAACTAACTCGTGCCGCAAAGTTAATGTGAGGAGAGAGGGTGCAGCATGGAGAAACACAAAAACCCAACATGAGTCTAAAAATGAAAAAGATTCAGTACAATGTGAAAAAAAATCAACGTTAATGACTGTGAGAGTAAAGCGAGCATTTCCACACGTGCAGGGAGAGCAAGGAAGCACAGGGAGTTCATACAGTATGTGTAGACTGAACCGATGCTGCAGACTGGAGAATCATGACTGGTTTCAAACACATGACCTTGTCTTACCCAGTTCTCCTTTCCCCAGCCTACATTCCTCCACTCATCCATCACACCGTTCTCCTTCCATCTTCCATCCCTTTTTTCCTCTGTCTTCCGCTCTCTCAGACCTCTCTTCCCTGTTTATTCATGCATTCCTCCATCCAGCTCCATCTCACCCATCAGTCATTTCTCCCTCCGTTCTCCCTTGGATTATTCCTCCCACCCTCCCTTTGCTTCCTCTCCCACCCTTCTCTCCCCCCCTCCTCGCTTCCGTCTTTCGCTCCATCCCATCTATCTGGAGAATAGTGCAGCAGCAGCACTTAAGCCGACGACCAATTAGCAAGGAGCAGCATCATTGGGGGCTGAGACAGGCCACTATTCATCCTCTCTCTCTCTCGCTCTCTCTCTCTCTCTCTGTCTCTCTCTCACATACACACACACACACACACACACAGTATGCACTATGGGACCCACCATTCACTATTATGGCACAACAGATTTATTACACACTCATACAGTACAAGGCAGTGCCGCCTCCAAATATAGCTTCTCTCTGTCTCACTCTCCAGCTCTTGCTCTCTCTCTTTCCCCCTCTTGTTCTCCCTCTATGGGCTAGCAGTACAAAAAGGGCAAACCAATATTTTATCACAATGCTGCACAGCTTCAGTCAGGAAGAGACAAACACAAAAAATTATTTCCATTTAAAGTAAAAGGACATAAAAAATGAAAGTGACAGAGAATCACACAACACAAAGCCATGTTAGCCAGCACAGACAAATTAAAAGGTGTTTATATATATATATATATATATATATATATATATATATAGGGAAGACCATAAGGTGATACCTAAGAGTCTTATGTTGGCGTGTTAATTACAGAAATGCTAAACTGTACCTTTAACAGGTTTCAGCAGCTCAGCATTAATTACCCAACATAACACACACTAAACTACCTCTGTGGGTACATCTCTGTCTTCTGTCTAAATATCTGAAGCCAAGGTCTTAGCTCTTCTTAGTGAGGTTTGAGCATGTGCATTTCTCATCTGTGGAACATAAAGAGTATTAGCTATAACTTTGTTCTTTGTAGTTTATTATTTCTTGAAAAATAAGAAGCAGAATCACTCAAACTTTCGCTGCTCCTTCCAATGTTCCCAAAATGAGTTCTAGTTAGTCTAGGTTTGTGGAGCAGCAGCTTGGCAAGCAGCCAGTAAAGATGAAACCCGTGAGACGGCTACATGTATTGGTTCATCAGTTTGTGCAGAGAACCGCTCCACATAAAATATTCATTCACGACACCTGTTTTATAATTAGAATCGACCCACTTCCCTCCTCTTCTTCTCCTCTCCGCTGAGATATTGACCTTGGGTCGGACACAGAGGCAAAGCCATCAAGACAAAGTAAAAGCTGGAAATGAATTAGTATTGATGCTGTCAAAGTTTCCTCCCTCCATCCTGTTGCCATTTTATGGCCACAGCTGAGTTTCAGAGGCTGAGGGCTGAGTCTCACTGAGACAGGCGCTGAAGAAATACTGTGAGTGTTGACTGTTACTGATGTTGGAGAGCAGCGTCTCTATCATCTTGATAGTGACTTGTTATAGCAATAACATGCAGTAGGATACAATTTGCAAGAAAATTTCTTAATACAAGTGTCATATTTGAAGTTATTTAACTTCAACAGAAACCTTCACAGGGCAGGTCTTGCTGAGCTATATATGTTTTATGACTCAAAAATGGCTGCATCCGAGCGCATGTGATGACAAGTCACCAGAACCTCCAGTAATAGTGTCTTCGGTGAGTTCATATGTGTTTACAAACTTCACTTCTTTGTCTGTTGTGTGAACAAAAAATTTTCCACTATGATCTGAGACATGACGTTATCATAGGTTGAGTCTAAATACTTCAGAGGAATGTATGTGTTCATGTGCTTATATGTGTGTGTTTGTGTGGACAGTAATATCAGTATCACATATAACCCACTTGAATGAGCCTAATCTAAACTGAATCCGATTGTTAATGAGGCAGCTTGAAGGACAAAGACCACATGTTCTAGTTTGACTCACGTTCATGCAGAGCGGACAGAGCAGATTAGAAGCTGAGAAAAGGCTGAAGCTCCACTCAGCCACAGTTAATAAGAATAGAACTCAATACTCTAATAGATTATTAGTTACTCACATAGTGCCAAAAGTATGTAGACCCTAAATTATTACCTCCATAAGAGGCTTCTCCGCATACTTTAGGCCATATTGAACATGAAAAAAAAGATTATCTGTTGATCACATCTAATTGTATCTATCTCAACTACTCCCCCTCCATCCAACCATTTTCTTTTTCTCTTTTTCTTTCTCTTCACCCTCTTTCTCTCATTCTCCTTCTCCTCAGTCTGTTCTCGATCACAGCGTGCCACCATTTTAGAGCTTTGTCTTTAATCTCATGCCATGATTGCGGCTTTCAGTATTTAATATCCCATCTGAACACACACACACACACACACACACACACACACACACACACACACACACACACACACACACACACTTTACTCAAACACACAAACACACAACACCAGCACTCATCTGTCCCAAAAGGCCACATGAACTAACATACAAACACACACCTTACTTACACATATGTACACACACACACACACACACACACACACACACACACACACACACACACTACCCCCAGCCTTTATCAACATTACTGATTTCAGCACTCTAAGCCTCTTATGCAGCTCTAAGCTCTCAGACAGAGAGATGGAAAACTGCAGTATTGCATATCACACACACACACGCATATGCAACTGTAATGAATTTCCTGTTTGTTAGCCATTTCCCCTCTTCATTAAGCGACTTATTCATTACAAATGTCTGCTGTTTATCAGTTATAACGAGATGATTTCCATTAAATTGGATTCCTACTTTGGTTCCGTTTGAATTTGTCAAATTACGACACTAAATTGACGCCAGTTAGTGTGTGCAGTCTGTCTGAGCTTGAGTTCCCCAGCTGATCAGAGCACAGCTGAAATTTAAACCCTCACCGTGTCACTCTCTCTCTACTTTATTAATATGTGAGTTAGAACAGAGGAATTAAAATGTGCTTTATACTTTTTATTTGTGTTATCTTATCAGTTACATCTTGCAGATATCAATGCAACTTGTCCCAGATAACTAAATAGAACTTAATACAAATAGTTCACAAAAGTTATTATTTTCACTCCCCGTTACTCTCTAGACTGCTTTTGTAAATTAATTGAATTATCATTTCAAAAATAAATGAGAGATACAGAGAGATGCTTGTCAGCCCAAGGTGAAAATATTTTCAGTTTAAAATGATAAAGCACAAAGAAACAACAAATCCTCACAACTGGAACCAGACAACACTTGACATTTTTATGAGGCAGATCCATTTAATCCACTGTTTGTTTCATCATGCTAATGAAAACTCATTACATGAAGTGAATTTATTGGAGCAAAATCACAGGGGAGTGATTTTCTGAAGAGACGACTTTCCACCACATCACTGAACATAAAATAGAGAGGAAGTGATCTCAAGCTAAGGAAACATTGTGTGTGTGTGTGTGTGTGTGTGTGTGTGTCTGTGCGCGTGTGTGTGTGTGACGTCAGCCAGCAGGCAGACAGGCTGAGTAATACAGTACCAGTTAGTGCCACGCAGGCTGACGGACAGATGATCATATTCCATTCCACCACTTGAGCACTTCATTAGCCTTACAGGCTTCTGTAAGAGGCGCACATGTTATTTAGATTTATACAGCATCAGCTTTTCAAGACAATGAGATGCTGAATGTCTGACAGTAAATCTTATAAAATTTGAATAATAGTTACATTTTATAGAACGTGAAAATGTAATTGATTTTATCTGGTACAATGAGCTGAATGAGTTCTTCATTGTTTTCTGTTAAGAAAAAGGACACGGGTTCAGCCTGTTTCCTTTTATACACACAGAACTTAATAAAAACTGAAGAAAATGTCTGTTTGCAGTAGGTCACTAGACCTTGAAGTGGTACATTTTTACATCCTTTACTGGATCATCTGACAGATTTTAGTTTTAAAAAAATCGTTTTCTCTTTGCTCACATGCACAGTTTGGAAAAGATGAGGTCTGTAGTTTAAAAGGTCAAATTAAAAGTGGCGGAAGCTTGTTGCTTCCCTCTGAAGTGGCTCTCTGAGTGTGTTTCTGTGTTCAGAGGCCCCGCTGGGAGCTGAACCTTGAACGATGGCAAGGTCACTAATGTTCTCCAACATGAACTCATGCAGAATGAGACCCCTTCATGCAGTGACATGCAGTTCTGTCAGCCACCTCAAGACTCAAATCACTGGCCTGTGATGCACAAGGAGCTGCAGATTAAACTAATGCTAATGAAAATATATTGTCAATGACTGCCTTACATTGAGACCTGTTTTTAATGATTTCTAAACATTAATTTACCTATAGTTCAAATGTCAAACTATTACAAATATAATGCAATCCAATGCAACAACATAACAAATTGTAGCTATATGAGGAGCTGTCCTTTTTATTGTGTCCACTCAGTGGGAAAGTGCAGTTTTTACAGTGGTGACAGCAAAATGTTTCTGTAGTTGTCTGATATATATCAAGCAGCTCCAACAGTGAGTCAGTCCCCATAGATGTCCATGTTAAAATGTCCAACTTTACATCAGCATGTTTACTCTTGGCACAAAAAGGTTTGGTCTCTACAGCTAATTTCCTCCCTCATGACAACTGTACAGGGATTATATTTTTACATAGCTCACCTGTTTACTAAGGCTTAAAGTTATATACAATTGAGGGCATGTCCTCTTTAGACAGGTGAATGAGCGTATGATTGCCACATCTGCTCTCTCTGAGCTTCACATCACAATGTTCATCTTTATTTACAATCTATTATATAAATACAGTGAGACAATAACTAGATTGGTGAAGGAAACATGCCTAGAGCCACTTCGAGGAATAGCTGTGGACGTAAGGTTTTAACACTGATTGTTGTATATACACAGTCATTTAATTAACCCTGTAACAAGTAACCGTGGACTTTTGGCTGAGTCCACAAAGGACAGGATGACCACAAACTTTACAAAATACAGGTGTCACACAAGACAGGTGTATTGTAATTGTAAGATAGAAATCACGGTCCCCTCATTTACCAAGTGACTCCCTCCCACCAATGAGGCTCTAGGGCCACATCAGTCAGTCCCCTGCTGCCTACAGACAGGCATGGTGAATCAATCTCTCCACCACATCTGCCACATGGAGGGCTGAGACAAGGCATCAGGGTGCACCCGCCTATTATAATGGACTCAGCTATTTCCCTTGTCTGTCTTGTGTAACTCTGGTCTCCTCACTTTTCATTTTCTTCCTACCCTGCCTGTAGTTCTGCCTACGGTGGCCTGCAGCATTCAAATGTGATAGTTAAAAATGAAGAAGCTGTTGATCAGTATTGGTTTTCCTTTACCTCTCTCTATTCTCTTTTCTCTCTCTATTAGTGTTCAGGGTTCCAGAGACGCCAATTGTAAATAGAACAGCAGGGATATAGACGGCCTGCCCACAGATCAATGTTATACAGCATTTGTGTGTATGTGTGCACACGTGTGCGCAAAGAGTCCAGGTATTACTTGTGTGTGTGTGTGTACACGCAAGATTCTCAGCGCTTGTTTGCTTGCCTGTCTATAAGTGTGTTAGTGACTGTTCAAATTCAGCCTTCTAGCTGATGTTTAGTCTCTATGTGTGTGTGTGTGTGCGTGTGGTTATGTGTGTATGTGTCTGTGTCCTTGGGAAATGGTGGGATAATGCAGTCTGCCAGTGAAATATGACTGTCATAAACCTCCCTCAAACACATTCACTGCCTCTTATCCCAAAGTGCTCACACACTCAGAAATGCAGGCAAGACACACACACACACCCTTGGAACAGTCACCATTGATCACAGTGTGTCTGTGTCTATGTGTGTGCTTGCTGGGATGATCCCGGTGTTTCAGTTGATATGCCAAGGGATGTGACAATCCTGCTGTCTGAACTAAAATCCACAAAGTACGTGATGAGAGACCAACATCCGAATGTTGTTAAAGGACCAGCTTTTTTAAACTTCCTGTAAAATTAAGCAACTCAATTCATGAAAGCTTGGACAGTAAAAGCTCACTGTCCTTTCAGGTAACAAATTGTGTTTTTGTTATAACACTGGGTAGTGACCATAAGCAGCAATAACAATCAGTTAGACGATTTTGCATTTCAGATATTCTAAACAAAACCAATATGTATGTATTATATCTATGTGTACAGTATGTCCTCACTATATTAGAACCTGCAAATGTACTGGATCTATTTATTCTTCCCTTCTCACTCTATAAATCACAGCACTGGGCCTCCAGGCTGAGAGGTACTGTGATGAATGGGATTCACTTGGATTCATATCTATAAGCCTCATCCTTTAATATTAGATACACAAATACAAACCAGCAGCAATCTGCAGTTCACAGCCAAACAAGAGAAGTTTTTTTGTGGACTTCAAACTGCTTTAGTTTCATCCCTTTGTAGCAAAATGTCTCCTCTACTGCACCAAAGGAACTGGACTTGAATTCACAGCTACAAAAAAATGAGTAATCACCAGTACTGTGAATAAACCAAAAGGCACCTCAGTCAGGTCTTATACAAGAAAACACACACACATGCACACACACACACACACGCACACACACAGACACAAAAGAACAAACCAAAAAGACAGCTATGGCAGACTGAAGATAATTTCTAGAATGCAAAACTTGAAAACATGGACAGCTGTTTTATTGTTTATGATGTGAGAAGACACCTTTTTTCCTTGCTTATGTAAGGGAGAGGAGGAGTAAAAAAGCCTCCTTAGTGCTGAATGGAGAATCCAGCAGTATGTGTGTGAAAGATAGAGAGAGAGAGGAAGAGTTAAAGCGATTTCCTCCTGCCACTCACAGGATCACGGTGCCCTGCAGCCACTCAAACTGCAGCTTTACAGTGACGTAAAACCTCCTCCTGCCTCTGCCATGTCCAGCTGAGGTGCATCTCTGTGTACGACATGGCTGCAGGCGCTCCCAAGCTTTCCTGAGGCCTCCAGCCTGAGGAAGCAGCTGGACTCCTGCATGAAGCTGTTAAATACATTTAATGCACTTGATCCACGACCAGCTCTGTTTAAGATGTGGAAAACTAATTTCCAAGAAGAAGCACACTGACAATTCATGTCCAGAGTTTGTCACTGAGTTCGTTTCAAAAAAAAAAAAAAAAAGATCAGGTTGTAGCCAAATCTTTCCTTTTGTTGAGTGAAAAATTGTCAAATTTGTGTATTTTTTAAGAGGTGCAGGTCAGAGGTCACCAAAAACCTTGATGCTGTGTTTACAGGTACTGTTCATGTACTAATTTATAAAAAATAAACAGAACAGGATTATGCTCCACATAAACATGTTTCTGATCCAGGTTTCCATTTTGGAACTGAATTCAGTCAAAACATCTTACTTTCAAACTCCTGACTAGTATAATTTCATGATATCTAACTCTACATTTATAGTGTTTATCTTTACTTGCATGCATTTATGTCATGTCATTTATGACATTTCCTACCTTTTATTAAATATTTTTGTACAACTTCAGTCATTTTCTGTAACAAGCTGATTTTTCCCACATGGATCATGAATAATTCATGTGATCTAATCTAATCATCTGACTGAACGACTGCAACATCAATAAGAGCTACGGCTTTAATTCAGGCAACAAGCATCAAAGAAAGTCTATGAGTTTACTAAGAGGTTCAGTAAACAAAGTAAATGCTGATGATGTGACATTATTTGTGTCTGTGCACGTCTGGATGTGCCCAGTTGTGTGAGTGTGTGTGTGACAGATTGAAGAGCTCCGTCAGCACACAGAGAGGAGGGGTAAGCGGAGTAGAATGGGGGAAGGAGCGAGTGAAAGAGAGAGTGAAATAAAGAGGAGAAAGGAGAGGGCAGCGGGAGGAGGAGGAGCAGTTGAATGTGCAGAGGTTTGTATGAGCTCTGAGGGTTTCCAACTGTCACAGACAATAGGTGGAGGCAAGGCACTCTGTATGACAATAGGTTCTTTGACCCCGGTCAAGCTAGCAGAGGGGGAGGTTCGGGGAGGAGGGGGACAGAGGGTGTTCCCATCTGCCTCAGAAGAGAGAGAGAGAGAATGTGTGTGTGTATCTGTGCGCAACTGCATATTGTTTGATGCACACACACAGAAGACTGGAGCTGCTGTTGCCCCTCTGAAAGGTGCTCAGCTCATGGATTATTATCAGCTGCATCTCACCAACAACCTGCACTGACTGTGCAGTCTTGAAGGCTTTAGTGTTTTTGTGACATCTGTAAAGTCATTCTAAAGCGTTCATATTACATTTATATACATGTCATCATCTGCACCAGCTAGAATGAATATGCATCTGTTCACTTGCCTGTCCATGAATCGTGTTCAGTCCGACCTTTGTGACCTGGCTGCTTCATTCTATTTTCACGTGATACAGTTTCTGTGCTAAAGAGGTACAAATACAGGCTATGATAGATACAGATACTGTTCCAGGCTATTTTTTTTTACAAATAATGATGAAATAGATCTTGGGATTTATAAAGGCACTGTGTTTAATTAAAATCAGCCCTTACATTTGTAAGCTGCTGCAGGGAATGTTGCACAGTTGGGTGACAACACTTGGTTAATATAGTTTTTATTGTTACCCTCTGAAACTCATCAAAAATATTCAAAGACCCAGGTTTTAAAAAAACAACACTTGCTGAGGCTAAGTCAGCAGACTTCCTCTCTCTCTCTCTCTCTCTTGCTCCATCTCTCTCTCTCTCCTGTCACCCAGCTACTTGCATCTGTCAGTTCTTATGACAAAGCTCCTCTCTGCAAGGAGCTTGGCTAAGCAACGTGGCTCAGGCCTCTTCATAAAACATCTTTATCATGGGCACACACACACACACACGCACACACACACACACACACAGTGCAGTTTCAGCTGCTTTGGCTGTAGAATATTCCTTCTCTCTTTTACCATAAATAGCAGACATAGCCAGATTTGTCTTTGTGTCACCATGGCGATTTGCTGCTTTCACAACCTGCTATGACGGTAGCACTGCACCAGGCCTCAGTGGAGGAGTGTGTGTGAATGTGTAAAGTGTATGTGTGCATATGTGTGTGTGCGTGTGTGTGTGAGTGAGTGTGTCTGAGATGCAGTTTTGTAGATGTACAGCACAGCAGCTACCACACACACTCGCATACTCACCCCTACCCCCATCGGACAAAGCAGAGGATTGTGGGACTGCACACCCGTTGCCTTGGTGATGAGAATCAAAGTGACAGCTCTCCTAGGAGGAGCCCCCACCCCCCCACCCCCTCCACCCC
>CM076657.1:6446173-6481155 GCA_038496675.1 Rachycentron canadum | reverse complement strand
GGAGAGGAGAGGAGAGGAGAGGAGAGGAGAGGAGAGGAAGTTATGGCATCTTTTCAGCTGTTTGCTCGGCATGGGTCAGGGTCACTTGAATAACACCAATCCTGCTGCCAAAGTAAGAAAGGCTAGAAAAGAGAGGGAGGGTTGGGGTGAGCTGAGGTGGGGTGGGGGAGGATGATGGGAAACAGGGGAGGGGAGTTGAACAGGGGGAGAATAATGCAGAGAAATGGTGAGAAAAAGCCTCCTTTTGTCACGAGGAAATGACCCTCTGCAGTTCACAGTATCAGAATATTTTTTTCTCTTTTTATTTTATATCTTATCGCTGTCCAGACCAGAAGTATATCAGACACATCATAGAGGACTGTGTCTTCAAAATAAAAGCCTAAAAGTGATGTAAAGAGAGAGTTAAGAGAAGAGTTAATGGAGGAATAAAGGGACGCTTAAAGAGTGTGTAAACAGTAAGTGTGTTGCACTCCAAGCTAGATAATCTTCACTCAAACTGTTAGTAACGATTGATTACTGATCCCTTCAGCGTTTAGATGTTTCTGTTACATAGCATGACTTTAAATCTGTTAGCATCATTAAAACGTTGTTTCACATGCAACAAAAGCTTAACTTTTTTACTCTTACACAACTTGTCGCCACTGATTTTTGTTTTGTGATTTAAATTTGCTGTCGAGAAATGAGTTGGAGCTCATTTCCAGATAGTTTAAGAATTGGGATGTAAACATGGGTTTTTATGAAGTGTGCAGATATGCTGACGAGGGACTGTGTGGATTGGAGGAGTCAAGGACATGGAGGTGGAGACTAGATGGAGCAGCAGGCCTCTCCAAGTGAAAAGCGTTACATCAGAGCCAAGGAATTTCTGCCTTTTCTTCCACCTTCTTTTGTTATTCTTGAGAGAGAACTGCCTTTATTCTTCTCACCGAGTGCTCTGTCACTGCTGGACCTTGGGACAGATAAAGGAGGACAGTGAGGGTCAGAGGAGAAGGAGGAGGAGGGGAAGGAGGTGAAGGAGAGGAAGCCGAAAGGGGGAGAGTGAGTGAGCAGAAACACTGAGGCAGGGGGGAGGGAAGGTAGCTGACAGGAAACCATGTTTTTACTGTTCCTGGTGCAGCTTTAAAAGAAAAGATTCAAAAAATAACACAAGGAGAAGAAGAGAGCAGAGGGGGGTATCAGTAGAAGAATAATGGGCAGGAAATCACAGATAACATAGCATCATCAATGTTAAAGTAGGCTCTCTGAGCACATGCACCACTGAGGGAAAATACTTGTCTCACACAACCACAATCTGTTTTTTACCAAAAAAAAAGATCAATCTGAAAAATCATCTTAAGTATAAAACAAAGGGCCTCTTGCACAAATTTGATGGTATATAGTTTGTGGTACCACAAATACTCTGCGGTTCTTGTTCCTTGTTGTGATTCTTAGTCCCGTGGAGGTCTCACAGCAACTTTATTAACATTTATTTTATCTCTGTGTAACATGCAACTCCAGCAAAAGCTGTGATCTGGAAATGTACAGAGCCTTTTATGTTCACACCTCAACCTTAGACACCAGGGTACCTGATCAACACTTCTGTTTTCCTGACTTCTTTATAGTCAGTGAAAGTCAGTAAAGCCCATTAAAAGCAATGCCCCAGCTGACCACAGTAAGTCCAGGATTTAATACGTTTTTCCTAATTGACCATGATTTTGTCTGGTGTAAATGATGTGGAGGCCGGTGGGGGCGTGTGTTTTACAGCCCAAGGGAGACGAGCTGGACTCTGTGCCAACCCATTACAAAGCAACCATCACATTTTCATCCACATAAGCTGCAGTGTTGGACCCAGCTCTGGTTTCTCTTTTTCCTCCTTTCTCATTGTTTGCTTGCTAGTTTTCTTTCCTCTGCGCTTTTGTTTGTCTTTGCTTCCTCATTTGCTTGCAACTTTCTTCCTTTTTTAATTTCTTTAGGTTTCTAGCTTGGGTTATTTTCTGTTCTATATATATATATATATATATATATATATTTTTTTTTTTTTTACAGTTTTACTTTCCTCTATTCTCCCATCCTTCCTTTATCACTTCTTTCCTTCCTTCCTCCTTTTCCTCTTCTCTTCCTTCCATCGCTCTGCCCTGTTCTCTCTCTCATGAAGACTTGGTTGGCTGCAGCAGAGAACAGGTCCAACTTTCCTTGCTGCCGCTGATTACATCAGCACATGCAGTCATGCTCTCTCTCTCGCTCAAATCTCACAGACTGTGTCTCCCCTTGGAATAACAACTCATGACATCACCGACAGCTGCCCAGCTGCATGAAACAGTGTGTGTTTCGTGCATATTCACAGTTGTGTGTGAGTGTATGTGTGTGTACATGTTTGGGGGTAGAGACTGTCAGTTGCCACGGTAACCAAGCAGGATCAGTCAAGGCACTGACCGCCTCCTTTGTTGGTTTAGAGTTACAGGCCAAAACTTTGCAGCAGCAGTTATGCAACAACTATCTATCTATCTATCTATCTATCTATCTATCTATCTATCTATCTATCTATCTATCTATCTATCTATCTGTCTGTCTGTCTGTCTGTCTGTCTATCTGTCTATCTGTCTATGGTCAGTGGGCTCTGCCTCTGTCTCACTCTTAATGTCATATAATCACCTACTTGCCTAAATTGCCTACTGAGGTCTGTGTGGCGGTTTCAATTGGTTTTGTGTGGTGTCAGTCAACAAATCCATCTGCCTCTCAGTGACAGAGGCTGATTGGTCGTCGTCAGCACTTTATCCCACATTACAGGGAAAAGCTGAGGCAGTTTCAATGTAGGGTAAGAGCAGAAGAGGAAAAGGGCTCTTTAACATGTGATACTTGGCCATAATATGTGGATTCAGAAGTACCACATGTAGCGCTTAAAAATCAATAAATCATTAGCACTTTAATTGAAAGACATTAGTATAATTACACAAAAGACAACAGAGGAAGCAACATCCTCTTCAGACCTGTGTGCCACACAACAGCCTCTTGTGGAAGTTCTGCTTTGCAGCACAAAGTAGGAAATAATTTACTTCTATAAATGAAATAACAAGTGTAGTCCTGCATTTCAAGACACAACCTTTTACAAGTAGATAAAATCAATCACTCTAGTGGAACTATGTAGCTGGTGGAATTTTTGCCAGTTAACTAATTCTGGTTCAGATGTTACTTCCTTCACCTAACTTCTGGTATATTTTCATCATTTTTAGTGATCATTTTTAGAGTTAAGTCAGCTTGTTCCTCTAGAAACTTTTAAAGACTGTAATGAAAGGAAAACATGATGCCACGACAACAGGATCTGCAGCTGACCTTCATCTCTTTCACTGTACCCACTTCTCATCTGTCTGTCTTGCAGTCCTGTAAGGCTAGAGATTTTAGATACTCTTTAACCCCACGGAACAACAAGGTGCTGAGCTGCCCCTCTAACAGTCGTCTTATCCAACAGATCTGATCAAAGGTAGCCAGTTAACCTGAGATTATCTGCAACCTAAGAAGATCTGTTTAATGAGCTTAAATGAAACCAGTCTTACTGTGTCTCCAATCAGCTCCAATGCAGCCTTGGAGGTTATTTTATCACAAGCTCTGGGTTTTATTTACTTATTTAAACTATGCCATAGTTTATCTCTATCTCTATCTCTTCATGGATTTCTTTTTATTAACACATGTTTCTCTTCCTCTGTCTTTATCTCTTTCTGTGCACATTCAATCTTTGGTTCGGTGTCTATCTCTGCTTCTGCAGCTGTATGTGTATACATGAACATTAGAAGCACATGTTCTGATCCATTATAAAAGCATTTTAACTCTATTTCTATTTTCTTTCTGTTGGACTAACATGTTTTCTGTTTTCTTCAGATCCCCAAAAGCTCTTTGGGTGAATTGTAAATTTAATTTTCGACAAACATATAGTACAAAGTCTTCATCTGAGAAGACTGTAGATTAAAGAGACCTCATGGCATGTGTCTCTCATGTACACTGTATCTATATTACTTGAATGTGTCTTTTCTCGTCTTCATCTCTACATGTTGCAGAGTCTGTCATTTTGTCTCTTTTCCTCTGTGTTTTTCTGATGTTACTTTGTTGTGACAGGTTTCACAAAGGTTACTCTCTCTGCATCCCAGTCTCTCTGCCCATCTATGTCTCCCTCTTTCAATGGTGTCACTCCACTTTGTCATGACTATCGTGACTCTGTGTCGATCTGCCTCTCCCTCTCTGAGTTTCTGTCCATTGCTCTGTCTTTCCCTCCCCCTTCGCCTCACTTGATGCTTTTCGGATGTGACAGAAGTCGTGTGAGTCTCTGTATCGCTGTATCAGTTGTCTGTCTCTCGCCTTCTGACGTTTTTTTTTTTCTACCAGTGTGGTGTTGGAAGTGAAAAAGCTGTACATCTCGGTATATCGGAGGATGAACATGATGTACCTGTGAACACAAGACCTCTGGGGATGCTGTCACTTCTTGTCTCTTCGTCTCTTCTGTTATGTTGTTCTCTGCTTATATTTCTCAAATATTAAAAAAGTTTGAGAAACTCAGTCAGGCAAGTTCAGGGGGCTTTAAAGACTCTCAGGGGGAAAATCTGTGTTTTTATTTTTTTTGTTTTTTTTTCTTTTTTGGTAAATTGGGTCACTTTCCAGGAATTTACCAGAATATATCTGACAACTTGTTTCACATATTTGTCGCTTTGGCTGGCAGTTATTGGCCCCGACTGGGGAAAACCAGAATGTTTATGCTTTTAGTGGTTGTGTGAGCTGAAAAACAACATTAATAAACCAAGAAGGAATAACATTTTTTCATGTCATGGATGTTTATTTGTCTTTCTTGAGGAAAATTTTTTATATGATGGTCTGTAAATTTATCAACATAAAATATTTCTTAGAGGTCCAATTTGCAATCAACAGGTCAACAGATCACATCTCCTTGTTCCTCATTTTTACTTTGTCTGAAAATGACATATATAACATTCTTGCAAAAATAATATACTATTTAAATTAATCATATATATCTTTAATTATCAGGAAAAAAAACATTAGAACAAATAAACCTGAAATTACTTGCTGTATAAGCTAAGAAATATAATATAATAATGCAATAATATATTATAATGGGACGCATATGTAAGTTCTGATTTAAAGAGGCACTGTAGAGTCCGTACTTGCACTAAACTGGGAGGCTTGCAAGAAACATATTTTTAAAAATGGTAAAAATCGATGCAGCACTTTTACTCCCAAGTTTACCTTAAGGTCCAAAAATGCTGCCTACTACATTTTCCATAACGGAATTAGCCTCGAACTTCCCCAGCATGGTAATGGTCTGCATCTTTCAAACCAAAGCTGATACCATCACTCAGAGCTCATTTTCTTTGATTTAAAAAACCTTCTACTGATCAAGCCTCTGAGAAAACAGACTTTGCGTGCAATATAAAATCTGAACCCCAGCCATCACTTGACCTCTAAAGCATGAGAAACTAGTGGAACATTACCAAGCTATGTAATTTGCACTTATTGTCAGCTATGGTAGCCCAGAGCAGCCAACTCTGTCTATCCAGGCAAGGCTGAAGGGAATTAATCACGCCTACTGTCTGTGAATTGACCGCTTAGCTGCAATTAACAGGCTGTGAGACACTTATCTTTACAGTGAGGAGCCACTGTAAGTGTACAACTACAGTGGTCAGTGTGAGGTTACACTGATAAAGCACTCTCCTCTCACTTCCTGTTGAGAGCTTACATCACAGTTTAATCGTTGGCTTGTCATGCAACAAAAAAGGCTGAAAATCTAAATCACGCTTGCAGAGGGCAGATGTGCACCCTCCCACCCCTGGGCAAAGTTGCTTTAATTCCAAACATGCTAACATGGCTCGCTGTTATTTTAACTGTTTTAGCTTGGACTAACATGCCACTGCCGCTGATCTCGCAGTTTCTCCAGCAGCATCAGTGTGCATTGTCATACCAAACATGCATATGTTTCTGTGAGTTACTGTGAGTCAGAAATCAGGGGAGAAGCCGTTCACTGTGGTTTCTGTCTGCTGCCTCCAGTGCCGCTCTGGTCATCAGGGAGAGGAGGAGGAGGAGAGCAGAGGAGGAAGGAGTGAGTCATGCAAGCTAGACTATGATAAAAACAACTGCCTGGGTCCACAGCCTGGATCATGGCGGTGATGGTGATGATGATGACGATGAGTCCTCTGGTGTTGAACAAAGTGGTGTTGGGTCATTTGGTCGCCATAGCGAGCTGAAGTTCATGTCTGGGATGAATTTCATAGACTCTTCACGGCTTTTCATTTTCAATCCTCATCATCCTTTGATAGAAATAAGCCCCAGTAATTTACCCTCTTGTACATTTTGTACTCAGTGCCGCAGGTTTGCCAAGTGTGATGCTAGACTGGAGCTGAGCTGCATGAAAAGCTGCAGCCTATACAGTGTACTGTATTCACTTAACTTTTGCCCCTTGCAGGAATTTTATGAATAGATTTGATTAATATTTCTAACTCAATGGTCATTGATCACCTGGTATTATTGCCACTGGCAGTTCCCACTGGCACTGCTGCAGGTGTTTCATCAGAAACTTAACAACCTTCTGACCTGAAACTGAGACCTCTTTGCTCAGTTCTTCGTATTTTACAAAACATAACTTCACTCCACTCTGTGTGTTGTGGTCTCTCCATAATCTTCTTTCATGTTCTCTTCCTACTGTTATTTAGCATTGTAATGCATCTCTAACTCTCTCCAATACTGTAATAAACCACTGTGTTAAAGTTCTTTTTACACGGTGATGTGAAACACACATGTCGGTAGTAGTGGTTCAGCTGCCACAAATGTGGTTGGTGGTTTGTTGAGATCCCTGTCGACACAACACATTTGCTTGACCAAACAGGATTGACAGCTCTGGTAGCTTCACCTGGAAACAGCTGGAAAATAAAATATAAAATGAATAAATAACAACAATAAAGCACAACACACGGTAATTTAATGTTTTAAGTTCCTGCAGAACAACTTGGCAGACTGTAATAATATTGTTAAATATGCATTATATTATTCTTCCTGCTATGTTCTACACGACCAACATCTCATAAACTTGGTATTTAAACACAAGAGTTTTAACAACGCTGAGCAGATATTGCTTCAGCAGCTGCAGCGCGTCAGGTTTGGAAAGTGCTTCCAAGAGTTAAAATGTCAAATGATGAGCTTCATTTTACAAGATACACAAAGAGATACACACATATACACACACACACACACACAGATTAATTGAGGCTAATTCACAATGCAACCCTTTAAACATGAGTTCATGTGGTAAATAACTGATTGATAGATCAATCGATATCGGTAAATGTGTATATGTAATGCATCTCTGTGGCACAGGTGTACTGCAGCTTCAGCATGATATCCACTGACAGAGTGGCATATTCTGCTACACTTACACAGACATGCACACAAAATAATCACGAGCTACACATACAGACACACTCACGCTCATGCCAAGACAATGGCCTGTTAATCCTTGTTTCTGATTGGATGAGTCCAGATTACCCAGAGGGCACCAGCTGTCGAGGGGAGGCAAGGCCCAGTTTCACCGACATGCCACTCTGCTCATACTGAATTAAGGCAGAATGATGCTGAAGTGTTTACCCACAGACTGTCAGCATGAAGCTATACCTGAAACCTCATGCTCAAATGTAGTTTGAGTGATTTATTAGTTTGTCGCCATGTTGGTTCATCCAGACTGAAGCATTCAGCTGCTGTCAACAGTGACTGTCACCGCTGTCGACACACTGTAAAAATAGGAATGGGAATTGATACCACTGTCATACTAACAGGCAACACAAAAGGCCAGAAAGGCCAGGTAGCCAAAAGTTGCAAATGCCTGAATGTGCTGTGTGTTTTATTTTTAGCCTCTGTTGCCTCCGCTCCACCATGCTGGACCACTCCTGAAGCCCCTGAATCCTCAAATCCACATTTTAGATGGTTAAAAAATAATGAACTTCATATTCAGATAAAGAAATATTCACCAATTTGGAAGATTTCTTTATGCAAAATGTTCTTTTTTCTTTTTACATGCTCTGGCAATTACTTTGATTGTTTGCCTTGCCTTTACCTTTTTATAGTTTCATAAACATAACATGTCTCTTTGCTTTTAAATTTTATCACCTAATTGGTGTTAAATTAAATTTCAGGAAGAATTAAAATAATGTTTTTAATTTAGTTCTCTACCCTTAGACTTTGATGTACCATTAGTTCCCATACACACATGCAGCAGCTTTTATCCCTCATTCCCTCAGTCCCCCTGTTCCCAGTGCTGCCACAGAGGGCCAAGCTGGGCCAAACCAAGGCAGTCCAACAATGCCGGGAGGGAGGGGACGGGAAGCACTAACAAACATACTGCTGGGCTGAGATAAGACCAGATCCCGCCAAATGCTGGAGTCAAGGGAGGGAGAGACATAGAGAGGGAGGGAGAGAGATGGGAGAGGATGGACGGGAAATGAAAGGGAGATAAAATGAGGAAGACGAGGAAGGAAGGGAGAGATGAGAGAGAGAGAGAAAGAGAGAGACACTAAAGGCTGAAAGGTTGAGAGGGAGAGACAGAGAGAGAGAGAGAGAGACAATGAGAGAATTAGTTTCACTGTGTTGTTGATATATGGTCAAACTGAGAGGCTTTGCATCGGCCTAGATTCTCCTCTATTACAGACTGTCTGCCTGCCTATGTCTGTCTATCTGCTTGTCTGTCTGTCAACCTGTCTCTCCCTATATCTTTCTCTCTCTCTATCTTCCTGTGTGCCTAGCTGTCTGTCTGTGTCTTTCAGCCCGCTTGTCTGTCTCTCCTGAGAGACTGAGGATCACAGGATCCAGTGGTCATGCATTTACTACAGTAATAGAAGAAGTCATAAAGCATTGGGTCAGTGAGGAGTTTTTCATGAAAACTCTGACCGAGGTTAATGTGCTGATTTCCTCAGTCATATATTTTACATAACAGCTATTTCACAGTTTTGACATTGTTTTTACGGCTGTGATTTATTTCATTTAGGTAGTAGGAAAACCAGTACGCAAACTTCGAGATGTAACTATCTCAGTAAAGATCACATATATTTTTAGAAATATCTTTTTTCATTAGGTAATACAGATCAGATTTTTTAATTCAGTCTGCACTTAAACTGCATCACTATCTTAGTGGGTACTGATGATGATGATGATGATGATGATGATATAACCTTAGCAAAAGAGTTGACAGTTGACTCTGATAGATTACAAGTGAAACAAGTTTTACAAGCTCTCATTGCTTTTCATGTTGCTAGAAACTCAATGGAAACCAGTTGTGAACTGGAACTAGTGGAAAATGCACATAAAAATATTTAGACTTGAGAAACTAACTGTGTTTTAAAATGGTGAGCTGTATTGTAAAGCACACCTGCTCTGTAACAAAGAAGTTTAAGCCTGAGCGCACTACTTAGGGTGTTCACATTTTTTGTTTGGTCACATTAATTTATTAAATTAGCAGTTACTGTTCTTGTCCAAAAAAGTATTCCTACACTGTTCATCATTTTTGATTTCAAACAGCAGCAGATTGAACTCAAGAGCTTGCTTTCAGTGTTTCATGTCAAATATATTTCAGCACGGAGACAAAACACAGAACACCATGAGTGAGTTGTTGTGCTGCAGCAGACTGCACTGATTTTCTCTTGATCACTAATTCAGTCGCTCACTTTCTAATCTTGTAAACACTCAGTGTTTGGTCTCACATTCCCAGAGAAAAACACAGGAAGTGCATGCGGTGTAACATACAGTGTGAAGGTGCATAAACTGTAGGCACACACACAATCACACAAACTAGCAAATGCAAGCATTTCGTTTTTCTATTGTGTGTATTTTTCCTGATAACAATCTTGATGCAATTCAATTTCTTGGTACTTCTGTGTTGTTTTTTTTTTTTGTTTTTGCTGTTATTGTATGTGGGTGGCACAGTGGTGCGGTGCTGACCACTGTCTCTTCCTGAGTTTAAACTGGGAGTTTGCCTGTTCTCCCTGTGCAAGCGTGGGTTCCCTCCAGGTATTCTGGCTTCCTCCCACAGTCCAAAGAAATGCACGCTAGGGTCATTGGTGTCCAATAAAGTCGTCAGTCTTCTAAAGTTCCAAGAGTCTTTAGGTCAGAAGTGGGAGAGACTATTCTGCGCAGCATCCAGCCTTTGTCTGCTCCATCCACCATGTTCAAAAGAAAACCTGAATGAAACCAATTAGCTCTTCTCAGTCCTGTTTGCCATCAGCTGAAACTCACCCTGACCTGTCTGTCTATATGTGTGTATGTCCAGGCACGACAGAGCGAGTGTGTCTGATCCAGGGGACAGTGGAGGCCCTGAACGGCGTCCATGACTTCATCGCCGAGAAGGTGAGGGAGATGCCTCAGAGTACCCAAAAGACAGAGCCGGTCAGCATCTTGCAGCCACAGACGACCGTCAACCCAGACCGCGTGAAACAGGTCGGTCTGACTGTCCTTCTATTGTGTTCTGTTCTATTCCAGGAAACTCACAACAACTGAGGCTACCCCTGCAATTACACGTGTGTGTTTATTAGTTTTGTTTGTGTGTGTGTGAAGCGCTGGAGGCCTGTGTGAGGAAGAGAGGGAGGGAAGTGTTTGCCTTTGGAACGACAAATCGTGTGTTTCTGTGGTCGAGATTTTATGTTTGAGTGGAGCTGAATGAGGCAAAAAAAAAAAAAAGAAGAAGAAGAAAAAATAAAGGCTGACAGGCAACCATTCAGACATGAAACAGATGAGGGAGAGAGGGAGAGTTAAAAATTAAATAAAGCAACAATGAGACAAAAATGAAAAAGACAGACAGATGATGGAGGAAAGAGAATGAAAAACATGAAACAGAGTATGGGGTAAAAGATGAGATCCATTAAGACAGGATGCAGTGAGTGAGGTGTGAACATATAAACTTCACATGTGACATGAACTGTTGGCTGCTACACAACACACACACACACATTTTAGTTTCGTGTGAGCATTTTAATGAAGAACAGCACTGACTTCCTGTAATATTAAGTCTCTCTCTCTATGTAGTTAGACCAGCTACGATGGTTGTTTCTGTCGCAATATGAAAGATGTTCATGTAACAGTGTTGTGTTGTTGTAACAGAACACTCATTGATAGAAGCTCGTGCAGTGAATTTTTTTTAAGGAGGATTTGTCATTACTTGCCCAACCATTCAGCATCTTGCTGTAACAGTGAGGCCATTTTCATGCTCCATAAATAGTCCGGTTACTCTAACCTCGTTGTTTGCAGTAGCATATTTTGGCCATAGGGTGGCCAAGCACATAATGTCATCACTTCCACTAGGGATACCAAAATCCATTGTTTTCATAGATTTTGCATCACAGGAAGCTGCTCCACCTTTATCATGGGATTTCTTCAAACCGTGAGTAAGACTATAGACATTCAGACATGTTTTTATTTAAAGGCAGAAAAGTCTAGAAGACCCACTGATTATTTAGAGAAGATGCAGTGAGAGTCAGAGCTGTTTGTGTTAAAGAAAAAGAAGTGCACACTTTTATTATTTATAGAAGTTCAGATTTTTTATAGACCAGGACAACAATATTTATCAAAAAGTATCAGGTCTTCACCAAGCACATTAATTATGATGTGATTATATAATTCATACATAACAATACAGAAATGTATATGACTTTTGATATTTTTTAAGAATCTGTAATAATAATCATAATCTTTAATTTGCTAAGATATGCTTTCATATACAACTTTATATTATTTGTACGTGTTTGTTGTTGTTGTTGTTCTGAGGCCAAACCCATGCAAATGAAGGCGACACTATAGTTACAGTTGTTTATGATTAAATCAAATTTTATTTTATTTATTAAAGACTTATTGATTAGACGTATTGATTAATACAGTCAGGGGGAGGGGGGGGCATAGTAGTAGTAGTTGGTTTATTTTTAGGTTCCCTGGGATGTGCCAATTGATTTTCAATTTACTTAAAAATATCAACAAATCTTCTCCTATGTGATTCAATTTGATGCAACACAATTTATTTTCCAGATTTGCAGCCAATCAGAGAAGAGCACTCAAAAGGCTGTGAAACTATTGACATTATAGAGAGTCGGAGTCCCACTCAGCTAAATAATTAGCGTTTGCTAAGAAAGTTCAGATGAAGCTCATTCCACTGCTGATTGTGCGATTCCATTTGAGAGCCAATAGCTGCTGTGTAATAAAGGACAATTAGTGCGACCATTGATTATGATCCCAATCTGTTTAAGTGATTATCATCATTCTCTCTTCATGATCGCTCCCTATTGATTAGTCAGGTCTGGCATTGTTTCCATGTATTGACTCAGGACTGCCAGACAGTGCATTCTACTGAGATTGCACATCACACACTCACAAGACAAGAATGAGAGCTGAATTTCAAACCAAAAACAATTCTTGGAGACTATGTTGGCCTTTAAAGCAGAGGAACAAAGAGCATAAATGCAGAACAGACAGAATAAAGTGACCCAAAGCTTTACAGGATAATTATTCACAGTGTTGGTGACTGCTATTTCCAAAATGCATCATGCTGAAATTCATGTCTTGACTTAATATAAAAAAAAAATAATCATACTAATAACAATATGTTGATACTAAAATACTTGCAAAAGGTATTTCAATATTTTAACCAGAAGTTTAACCAAACATTTCTTGTGTGTCTTTGAGCTCTGCTGCTGTGTTAGAGTTGTGTACGTTTTACCCCACTGCGATTTCTCATCCTTTGCCATAAGCAGAATTTTGGAGTAGAGGAAATAAAGGAGCGCAACGCCTCGATAGTTTTGACTAATTATAGTTATCAGACTTGTGTACACGCACACACACACATTCAGTCCTCAGAGATAGAGGGTTTTTTTGCCAAACAGACAATTCTAAGGTGCAGTTATGAAGAGAGTTTTATGTATTATTAATCAATACTGCGTACACACACAGACACACATACATTTAGTCACCCACACTCAGTCGTCATAGCACATACAGATACAGACACACACGGCTGATGCAGATAACAGTATTCTTTGCACGCACCGTATGTTGTCTTGTTTGCTTGTGTCTCGTTTTCGCTAACTGATGTCGGTGCAGAGACTTAGAGTTAGTGCTGCAGTTCAACCCAGAGGGGTTAGATGGGTTTTAGGTCAGTCAAGTTTTTCCATACCAAGCACAGGTTGCAGTTGCCAGGCAACCAGTGGAGACCGCGGGAAGTTATTGCAGCACTGCTTCATATAACCCTCCCTCCCTCCCCACAAAACAGAACTGTCATTTTTACACTTTTACAGTCTTACCCTTTTTCATATGTTTGTGCAAAGCTAAGCTAGCTAATGTGTGTACTTACTATAATGTTGAACTATTTTTTTAGTAGCAGCCTCAGTGTGTTCCTATCACCTGCTCCATAGACTTCCTAAGTGTCCTGTGTTCTTTTAAATGCGTTTGTATCTTCTGCATCTTGAGCATCTGAGCCTGAGGCTGATTGACAGCTGAGTAATGCTATTTTGGAAGAGGCAAGCAGCCACGGGGAGACAAACAGGCTAATAGCTGCTGATATTTAGACGCCCGTAATAGAGGGCGAATCCCCGTGTTGCTCTTTAGGCTATTTATATCATGTCAGAGAGGGGAGACTAAATGGGTTTGTGCTGCATTTGACGACACACAGATATGCACATGTTCACACACAGAGAGAGAAACCCCCACATAAAAATAACCTGGACACACGAGACCTCCACCATGCAATATAATGTTTTGCACGCAGTTGTGTTAAAAAAGAATATTATTGTGGCATTTAAAAAAAATTTGTCACGTATTAAAACATACTGTGAAAAACTAACCAGTCATGTCTGAATTCAAAGTACTTGTGTGGCCAAATGTGTTGTGATTGTTTCAAAAGTAAAAAAATATCTTATGGAGTGCCTAAAATGACATGAGCATTATTATTATTATAATATTATTTATCATAGAAGCTTAGAAAAAACAATTTTTGTTCATGTCACTCCATGGATTCCTTAGATTCCCCCTATTTCTGCTTTAAAAATGTTGTTCTATAAAAGAAAGGCTATATGGAAGAAAACACAACAAACACATACACACTCAGAGACACACTTAAGGTCAGTGGATTGCAGTAACTTCAGATGCCTTGGTCAACCCTCATGGGGTTTTAAAAGCATGGCTGTCATTGTGGAAACAGTTTTGTAACCAAAACAACACAAACTCACTTTGATCTGAGGAATGGAGTTCGTGAAATTACATACACACACACGGTGACATACACACCATCGTACTCATGTGTGCTTATGAAAGCTGAATAGGTGTCCAATGTGCTGCAGCCGTTGATTCGCTTCTATTTTGGGTTGTGGGTAAAATGTCTTCTTCTTGTCAAGAGTCCAGCTGTTGCAGGATGTGGTTCTGGTATTACTGGTGAACCCCTGGGTTTGGCTGGGAGAGAAAGAGGGGGCATGGAGAAAGAAGACATAGTTGATAGGGTGTTTGTGATGTTGAGAGTTAGATCGAGAGGCTGGAAGGAAGAAGGAGAAACAGAACATACAGAGCCGAGCATGAGAGTCAGGTCGGTTGAGTGGGTGACTGAAAGCTGGACTCAGATCTGAACTCTTGTTAGCTGACAGCTGCAGAGTGACAGAGAGCTTCTCTGGGAGAAGCAGCTGGTGCTGAGAGAAAAACAGAGCAGCAACAACACCGACAGACAACGCACTGCGCTTCAAGGCCATGTGATAGGACAACGCACCCGGTGAAGAAGAAGATTTATGAGTTGAATGAATTCTTTCACTGGCTCTGATGAGCTCTGACATGATATGAGGAGATGACGAGACTTTACTGAGAGACTTTGATTATTTTGTGTTTTTCTTCGGTTTCCACCTCTCAACACACTCCTGTAAAACATCTTCACATGTGTTCACACTGCAGCATGCTCTAATGTTAGGATGGCGAGTCTAGAATAGAATCACAAACCTGATACAAAGTGAATGATGCACAAAATGTAGACAAATGTATTAGCAATATTTCCCACGTAGGGCTTTTAACAATACTGAATGATGATGACATCCCATTAAAATTACATTTAGGCTTCAGGAGAGGTGTGTTAGGGGCCAGTTTGTTTTGACTGACAAGACTTTCAACCTATCACACTCAGCTGATGGCTCTACCCACATAAGCTCCACCTACTGACAGCCCCACCCATATGGGCTCCACATTGCCAAAATTTTAATATTTTTGCTTCAAACAACTCATAAGTGGGCAAATGATAATCTTTAATGAATTTTTTGTTTTACTTTTTTGGTGTACTCTATGAAGTTTTGTATTTGAAGAAAACCTACTAACCCTAACCCAGTCAGCAGCACATAAACATAAGGGGTTGTTACATAAAAGTCAAAGCACTCTGGAGACCTTCTATATATTGTTTATGTATAATGTAGTGAAGCATTACCTACTTACTGCAATGGATATTGTATTCGTATTGACAGTGAAACATGGCCTCTCCACTGTTATTGTTTCATTATGGTGTTTGGAAGTGAGCTAAAGAGCAGAAGCTGTGTCCCCTGTGAGATCAGCTGCAAATGGGCTGTGGTTTTGTTGTGGTATTATCCTGGGGCTATTTTTGGCCTGGGCTGGCTCACATTTGCCTTTATTCAGGCTGAAAACTTCAGTGGCACTTTGTTGTACAGAGAGCAGTGCTGAAACATGAAAAATGCACACCACACACATACTACATGTATGCATTTACACACATCTTCACTGTCTTTCTTTGTTTTCCTGACTCCTCCAGCCTCTTCCTGTAGGGAGAGAGAAGCCATTTCCTGTGACCTTTCACCTCTAGCATGAACACCTGTTTCCTTCTTCCTGTTATTGCCTCCCTACACAGGAAGTTGGCCATAAATGTCAGGAAAATGAGTCTGGCTCACTTTGTGTCAGATGATGAAGAGGTGGGAGTGTAAGACTCTGAGCTGGCAAGATCAAAATAATTCAGCTTTAGCCAAAACCTGAAAACACACCAACAGTCAGAAGAAATTCTCTTGTTGTTGTGAAGAGTAAATTAACATGAGCATTTTATCCAATCTGAATCCTTTCAAATCCTGCATCAGGGTTCTGCTCTTAGTATTTGTAAGTGATTAGAGTTAAAAATATCTAAAATTTAATGGTTCAATTATGACTTGCATGTGTATATGTGTATATTTTACCTGCTCGCAAAGAGCTTGTGAGCAGACAAGAGCGAAGTTTCACAATATCCTTTTTGCAAGATGATCAAGGAACTTACCACAGCTGATATCTTCATGTTATTTCAGTTGGTCAAAGTTTCATTGAATCTGTTGTATGTTTGTCTTTGCTCAAGCAAAAATGTAGAGAGTTTGCAAAATTTGATGAGAGATTATATCAGAACTGGATTGATGGATGGACAATATCTACTCTCTTTTAGCTCTGTTTTTGCTCACCACAAACCAGCTCCTTTCAATCAGTCCTCCAACCTGAACAACAATATAGGTAGGCCCCTATGGCAGCAGGAGTACTGGACCTTGTCATAGTTACTATACTGAACAAAGCACCTACCTTTGTTGCTATGGCTACAATGATAAAGGTCATGGCTTAGTTAGGTTTAGGTGATTTGTTCTAAAATAAGTACTTCCACAATGATCTTTGTCATGGTAACAATTATAATAATATTGCGAATTTTGTTGAGCAGTCATGGATAACAGAAACAACATAAACTGCCACTTTCACTCAGGAATAGAACATTTCTCTCCTGTGTCATATTTGTGTGTTTTATTGACCCATCCACCCCAATCTTCTACCATATAGCTACTACCTCACTGCATTTTTTCCTTTGCCCCTGTCATAATTACTATGGACACTAGATGTCGCCTAGCAACAAAACCTAACTATGGGTCATAATAACCTGCTGCTCAGATGAGCAATGAGCTTGCTTTTTACAGGACAACAGTCAGTGGCTCTTTAGCTGCTAAATGCTCCCCTCTGTCTGCTAGTTGGTGCTGAAGAGGTGGTGTACAGCTAGTTTAGTCAAATCCGTAACACAACCTAACACAATGAGCTGAAACTCACTCTAAAGCTGTGGGGGTGCTGAAGGTTCAGGTGATAAGTCTCTGTGTGATCATTACTCTGAATGACTCTTAAACTATAAATTGTTGCTTTCGTGAATTAAATTCAAATAAACTCACACAAAAACAATGATAAGTATAAAACATACAACCGACAAGTGCACTGGCAAAATGTATTGAGGTTGTGATCAGGGTTTAACACTCCAGAGGAACAGCTTTCTTATCTTCTTGTTTATTTTTTTCTCCCATTCTGCCTCATTGCTGTGCTGAGTCAGCAGAACACACACACACACACACACACACACACACACACACACACACACACACACACACACATACACACAAAGGGCTGCAGATGTGATGTACATACCTGTCTTAAACAGGGCAGGCAGATTATCAGGGTTTAATTCTTTTATATAATTAGAATTTTTTTTTTTTTTTACCTGCCGCACTGGATTCTCTTCTTCTTTCTCTTCCATCTCAGACAGGCTGTATGAGTTTTGCTGTATACGCTTGTGGCACAGCAGGTGGTGTTATTATCTTCTGTTTTATCAAAGGAGTTTTCTTCCTCTGCCAGGAAACTGTAGTGTGTGTCAGCTTACATGTAGCAGCAGACTGAAAGTGTTCTGCTGTGTGGGGGAGCATAAGAAATGATCAGAAATGATCTCCTAATGCGTCTGAGGGGGATTTGATTCATTATCGCAGCAATCACTCCTCCTCATGTGTCACGTTTGTTAACATTCAGCACAGTCTCCTACAAATTGCAGTGGATATTCTCATGAGTGATTTACAGTCAGGATCAGGAGGCTGGGAAGTCGTGGTAGTAGATTAGTTTCCCAGATCATTATATTGTGTCAGTTGACATTTTTATTGTTAACTGTGACCAAGATTCATTTTAAAATTAAAAATTTAGTTTTTTTAGCCACAACAAGACTTCAACTAGAAATACTGTTTCAGCTTTGGCACAGTGATGATACAGGAACCACCAAGTCATCTGAAAGAGTAGTGCAGATAAGTAAGGGATCTGAATTCCTCTTCCTCCATTGAAAGACACTACACATCAGTGATCACCAAAGTAAAAACAAAAAAACAATCACATAATCCTTCTTTGAACCTGTCGGGAATAATCTAGTGATAACTCTGGACAAGAGAAAGAGAAAAGGATAGAATTATGAAGGATTATTCTGACAGACAAAATGACAACTAGGAATAATTATCCCGCTGTTCAAACAGAAAACTCTCCTGTCAGCAAATCACATCAAGTCCAAGTCGATTCACTGACATTACACTACGAGATGTTTTCCTTGAATTTATCATCAAGTGGAAAAACTCAAGATTTATTATGCATCAGTTTATAGCCTGCAACCATCTCCAACAGGATTTGTTTGGAAAGATTTTGTGGGTTTGAACAAGTCTTGCATAGCAGCGATGTGATGATGGAACCAGGGGAGGGTTTGCTAGTTAAAGGAAACACACACAGTGTTTAGTAGTAAGCAAACAAACACACATCATTAATGGCCTGAACTGTTATTTACAGAAAGATGTTTCATGAGTCAAGCAGTCAGCCAATGTTATAAAATTGACTTTCCTCTTTTTGCTATAATTGCACTTTTGCACTGTTAAAGTGAGAAGATCACGTACAGTAAAAATAAATAACTTCATGCTGTGTATATGTGCACTTATCAACATGACAAGTTTAAAGGTCCATATAGTATAGAGGTAGATGCCCATATCATCTTTGACTATAAAGCACTATATTGTGAAAGCATTAAAGTGCTCAGTCCACAGAGAAATGCACACAGTCTGTATTCAGAAACTGAGCCTTAATATGAACCGTCAGGACTTCTGTGACTTTATGATGTCATAACAAAGCAGTTACCACCCTCAACCATGCCTGAAATCTGCTATACTATAATTACATCACTCAGAAAACAGTCAGCCAATCAGAAGAAAGTCTCATAGCCTCTCTCCTGATTGGCTCACCAACCTGTTGTCACTAGAGCTCCAGAGAGAAGCCTGAGAGAGGAGACAATATATTTTATATCAACACTAAAACACAGCAAAGTTTTAAAGTATGGGACCTTTAATTTTCTCAAACATTAAAACCCAACCTAGATATAAAGGCAGCCCTAACTCTCCCCATGTTGTGTTCGTATACATTACATATTATATATGCCAATGTGTGTTCATCTGTGTATTGTTTACATAGCTGGAACAAAATGCTCAAAAAAATCCTGATTAAGGAGTCAGAAAATGAGGTGAAGTCTTTGAGTGTATACAAGTTAAAACCTGTGGTACAAGCGCTACATAAACCAGCCTGTATGGTTATATTTTTGGATGTGTGTCAGTGTATATATTCTTGCGTATTTAAGTTAACACCATGTTCTCTGGCTGTCAGTCATTGTAGGCTGGCTCTTCTGTCCTGCAGTTATTTTTAACCTGCGGGGGGGTGTGTGCTCCTGGATGAGCCAGAGAATGAAAGCTGAAAGACGGAATGAGAGATGGAAAAAGGGGGATGACACAGACAGATTGAGACAGACAGGGTGATGAGGGAGAGGCAGAGAGAGTGAGTGAGGCAGAGAAAAAAGTGGAAGAGGGAGAGAGAGAGAGGCGACTAAGCCTGTGGATCAGGAGGAGGAAGATTAAGCTGAAGTCCCCTTCTTAAGACTTCAAAGTTCAAATGCCAGCAGCCTCAACAGTTGGCCACTGTCTGTGTGTGCACTGTGTGTGTGCATGAGTGTGTACATCTCAGAGAACATTTGTGTATTGTTTAGTGTTTATCTGGTTTTCTTTACATTTTTGCCTGTGAGGAATTGTATCCACATTATACATGTGTAAAAGTGAAAATGTGGCCCCATGGGGGCCTTACTGTGTGTGCAACTTTGCCTGTGTGTATGTGTGTGTGTTTGTGCATTTGGCCTTCAATGACTGACAGAGGGCCTGACCTGGATGGAACGTGTCACAAAGAGGACAAGAGGACGAGTCATCATTACTACCATGACAGCTCCAACATAGTAAGAGACAGAAGAAGAAAGGCTGGAGCAAGTGGAAAGATGGAGGGATGAGGGAGTGATGAGAGACAGAGGGAATACGTACTTTTTGATTTCTGATTATTCCTGCTTTGCAGGTCACAAACATGAGATTAAATCAAAGTTGTGTTGCTTTGACATATAGGGAAAATGTGGTTGGACATTTTCAGTGACATCACTGGACTAAAATTACAATACAATTAAACCACAAATGCATTTAAACAAAAAGGCATTTTAAAGGTTTGTGTATAGGTAGAGTTTAGCGACACCAACAAATCAGATATCAAACAATCCAAAAATGTCATGCAAACATTTGAATTATGAATTAAAAACCCTTCAGATTGATTTATTTGTTGTTATTCTTTGGGATGAGATGGTGCAAAAGCAAAAGTCTGAAATAAGAACAATAACACAATCCTGGTTTAATCCTGTTGGTGAAACTTTAAGCAGCTCCAACCTCTTAGGAGACTTTACAGAAAACTTTTTTTTATGTGTATCAGTAGAAACTGAATCATGTCGAGTCTGTTACATTACTTATTCGACAAACAAACATCTCGCCGAGCTGAAATATTTTCAGCTTAGCGTGAATGAAAAAATGTTTCTGTCAATGTTGATGTTTGTTTGTTCTGCTCAGATTTCAGTTTTGTAAAATCAGAATGTGGACAGCAGGGACAGAGTCCGGAGAAGCAGCAGGATGAAGCTGTGTGTTTATATGTCTGCACGTCAAGGTTAAACCTCAACAATCTACCACAACATGGCGTGTGTGTGTCATGTTGTTAACAATTTATTTGCTGCCTGATTGGATGAATCAGACATTGTCCTCTCAGTCAGATTTCTGTGCTTCAATGACCTCTGGACCCTGAGAGCCTATCACTATTAGCCTGTCTGCAAAATACAAGCACATACACATTGAAAGATATACAAAATACTTGGATGCTTTGATAAAACAAAGGCCTCTGTTTATCTGCTTCATAACAACAGGGAGGCTCTACAGCAACTTTGCAGCGCAACTATCCTCAGTCTGCTTGGTCTGTGATCTGGTCTGTTTAGTTTATTGGGCAAGAGAGAGAGAGAGCAAGGGAGAGAGCATGAGTTTGTACATCTCACTTGTTCTTCTGAGGGCAGGGAGAATGCTGAAGTGTAGCAAGGTCACAGAAGCAGATATAGAGAGTAGAGCTGCCCCGGAGGGGATTAAACTTTCTCTTGATGACGACAACAATCTGCAGTGCTGTCTTGTTTGTTGTATCTCACAAGTTAATGGCTGATCTAAGCGTCTGCAAAATAATTTTGATTTCTGCCTTCAGACATCCTGAACCCAGAGAAATGCTGGTTGAACCTCGTCAGAGCAGAATGAGGCAGGAAAAATGAGTGGCCCAGCTGGATAAAGCTGTAAACAGCAACAATTGCAAAGATTTATTAAATGTAGTCTTTAGCCTGCTAAATACGACAAATCACTAAATATCTTGTCTTATTTGTTGTAAAAAGTGTCATATTGAAAGGTTCAAAGTATAAGCTGTTTTTAATTTGACAGTTTTGGCTTTCATAAACTACCAACAGTTAAACTCTGAACTGTTTCCAATATGTTCCTGCATTGCCCCATTCCGCAGTTGACATTGATTTTGGGCTTATCTGCTAAGCCGCCATCCCTGCTGAAGTCAACACTTCCTATCCTTGCTCCTTCACACAGTTTGGCTGAGAGTATTCATGAACAGGAGATTGGCTTTGACCTGCAACCTCAGCCCAGCGGCTGCAGCAACAGGACGTTCTAGTCAGCAGCTGGATGAATGCCACAACCTCTCCTCTCCTCTCCTCTCCTCTCCTCTCCTCTCCTCTCCTCTCCACTCCTTTCATCTCCTCTCCTCTCCTCTCCACTCCTTTCATCTCCTCTCCTCTCCTCTCCACTCCTTTCATCTCCTCTCCTCTCCTCTCCTCTCCTCTCCTCTCCACTCCTTTTCTTTCCTCTCCTCTTCTCCTCTCCACTCTTCTCCTCTCCACTCCACTCCTTTCCTTTCTGGAAAAGTTTCTTCCAGCAGCGAAAGGTAGACACTAGAGATGAGAGATAGAAAGAAAATAAACCAGAGCAGCTGAGGGAGGAAAAACATCAAGAGCCATCACTGTAGGAGCAATTGCCTGTACTCTGCCAACTGTCACATAATCTTCTTCTTTGTGGCGGCTCTGCAAAAAGGTGCTGGGAGCAGAGGATTGTGGGAAGGTAGGAGGCTGCGTGGCAGAGTCGGCCATTAGAGCAAGCTGTACCTAAATAAAAACCTCTATAAACCCACAAAAATTAGATGGAAGGAGAAAAAATTACAACATGGAAAAAGAGAAATGTGAGGAGCCAGAGCAGACAAAGGAGGAGTGGAGGGGAAGGGACAACCTCATTAGCAGAGAATCAGTTGGGTATGAAGATGGTAGATGTGATCATTAGCGCCAGGAGGGATCAGACATCACTGTACACCACTGTTTATCCTCCCACTTCTACACCAACACTGTGTGTGTATGTTTGGTCGTGTGTGTGTGTGCGTATGTGTGTGCGTGCGTGTGGGGGTGTGTATGTGCGTGTGTGTGTGTGTCTGTGTATGTGCGTGTGTGTGTGTGTGTGAAAGAGAGAGAGCGTTTCAGTGCAGAGTGCAGAGGATGAAAGGGCTCATGGGTAAAATCTTTTTGGCTCCCTCCCTCGCTCTCTCGCTGCTTGTCACTTACTTCTTTTATCCCTTGTCTCCATTTTTACCCCCCACTGCCCGCTCATCTCCCTGCCGCAAAAACAAACCTTCTGAAAAGGTTGCCACTCCAACAAAAATGTGCTGGAACATTTTCCAATGCAGAATTAGACTTCCAATCGAAATTTATGGCAGCAACAAGCTGTAAGGAGAGATATTTTTTGTTGGCAAACAATTTTTAAACCTTTTACAGCTCAAAGTGATGCCCGGCTGTAATCACAGCCTGGAGATCAAGGTGACAAGAGGACGCTCTGTATAAATGTTTCCATCTGTTGGAGACTTTTATCCAAACTACACCCAAAAAAATTTGAATATTGGTTCACATATGTTTAGTAAATAGTGTGAATGTTCATCAAAACTGTTACAGTAACAGCAATCATCCAGCATACTGGAGTGGTTATTACAGTGTCAACATGGATGATATAAAGAGGTTACATTTTTTGATTTGATTGATTTTTTTAATGGCATTTGGTGGAAAGGTTGATCCAGGCACTAGTTGCATGAAACCAAGACAGAAAAGACTTGTGAATTTATTGTGTAGACTGCAAAAAAAAAAAAAATGTTAAAAAAAGTCAAAGTCATCAGACAAACAGTGATTCCTGATTGAATATGCCAGGTTATGTCATGTTCCTATGATATCATGTTTATTATATCACCCTTGAGTGATTATAAAACTACAGTATATATGTCTGAAGCAACCAATTATCATTACGTACATACACACACATGTGTGTGTATATATATGTATATATAATTTCTCAGTCTCTTTATTAGAATACAACCAGAAAAAAAAAAATTACAGGAAAGTATTAAAAAACAGAAAAAAAAAATGAAAAAAACAGCTTCTATAGGCTAAAGTGTCAAGTATTTAGTATGACCTCCCCTTACACCTAAACAAGGAACCTAAATGGAATGGAGCCATAATTAATGTCATTGTTAACATCTGTATTTGTCAACTATTTCATGTCAAAATGATGTTGTGAAAAAGGTCCATTACACCAGGTTTGTGCAGGACATGCTTGAACATTACATTACATGTTGTATGAGTTGAACTCACTGGAAGCTGCTAATATGTACAAGACCAACTTTCAATCACATCATTCCATTCAAAATGCCAAAGATAACAAAACAAAAAAAGACATAAAATCATAATTTTGCATCAGCAAGGCCACTGTCAAAGGGAAATCAGCAAACTAGATACTTCAAATATTGTAATATGTTCATATAAATCATATCAGAAACAATACATTGTGTTTTTAAAAGGAAGGAGCTGAGCAGAAAATAAAGTGGCTCAGCCTCAGCAGTGTTCACACTCTGTTAGCACGTTGCTCCTCTCATTAATCTACACAGGCCTACAGATTGTAGCAGAGCCTTTGATAGTAGCAGGACATAAACAGTCGTGTTGAAGGCGCCTCACTGCATACATACACTAACAACCCACTGAACTACAAACTTCCTTCTGCTTGTTCTGAAAGAAAAGACAAATGAACAAACCAAAAAGCCCTCACACCTGTTAATCCCACATAGACACGCAGCAACAGCTCACAAACAAGCCCTCAGTAAGATAATTCTCGAATATTCAACTTGAAACAGTGAGAAGCAAGTATGTGACACTGTCTGCAGGTTTGAAGCTGCTTGTATTATCGGCTCCGGCCTAATTTTCTATTTCTATGTAAATTCATCTTCTGCGGTGCAGAAAGCAAGCTGTGCAGCGTGGCAACAAACCGCTGCATCAAGGCTGCCACCACGCAGATGATGTTCAGCTTAAAACTCTAGCAAAAGTGCAGGAAGAGAGTGAGGTGGGGGAAAGTAATTGGAATAGGCTTGGCATTTTTCTATTGTATGTTGAATTGATCCCTCTCACTTTGGATATTTTCCTTTTCCATTTCTTCCTTTCTCAGACAGAAAACAAAAATTGGTGCATCAGTTCCTCTTTTTTCCGTTTCTTAAATCAACTACCCCATCCTTCCATCCCTGTCTTTCTCCTTCATTTTATCATGCTCTTTTCCTTTATCAAGGCCAAGTCTTTTCATGTGTTCAGTCCTCCCTCCTCCTCTCTCCAGCCCACACTCTACCTTTCTGCTCTCAGTATGAATATTTGTCATTTGGGCGGACAGCAGAAAGCTGTGGAAGCTTTGTCGAGAGTCTCTCTGCAGAGAGCAGAATCAATGCAAAGAGGAGAGAGTGTGGCATTTGAGCACACACACTTATATTTGCTGGGCAGCTAATGTGCAGCAGAAGACGATAACATCTTCTAAAGGTGTCCTTGTTGGTGAAAAAGCGTCACAGAAGCAATTTCTTTTGTCATTTTTTTTGCACTGAGCAGCAAAGTAACAGATTTTTGTTTCAACAAGTTGCAGCTAAAGTGAGGATTTCATTGTGCATGAAGATCAGCGCTGCAGCAGAGAGTTGCACCATTCACTGCCTATGTCAACAGAGCAGCAATGAACCTGCATATGTATATACAGACCTACAGACATCCGATCTGCATGTATGTTATCTGAGGGAATAGGGAAACAGAGTAAATATAAGGGTTCAACTTCAGTGGGCTCATTTCTTGGGTTGAGTCAGGTTTTGTGCTCAAACTTTTTGTTAAGCTAAATTGACAGTGAGCCCTGTGAAGATCCCTGCTGAGTATTGATTGTCTTTCTGATCATGGTACTTAACCAAACTCAAACTGTTCACTTCCACGCCACACAAATGAAGTTAAGTCTCTCATTTAAAATTGAGAAAGTGAAAGAAAGCAATGCGTTGCCATGTAATCCACAGGAATGTGTGCACCTGTCATAACAATATTGTAACAATATTGTATTATGTTTATGTATTTTGTAAATGAAAATGAGCCATGTGGGCCTCATTTTACAGCTGGACAAAGTTAACATTAATTATCTCATTATTTTTTTGTCAAAAAATATGTTTCCAATGTAAATACTGTTATCATATTATCATCAGTCATCCTTTACATGTTTATTCATTACTTCATATTACACATGGTTCATATGAAGAATAATATAATAACAATAATTCACCATTTGTACATAAAAATATGTGAAATGAAATATATTGTGCTCTGTGTGTGTGTGTGTGTGTGTGTGTCATCACCTCACTCTCTTTCACTACCCTTTGAATGCAGGAGCTGTGTTTCCATGGCAACGCTGACCCCTGGGAGTCAATGTTATTTTTTTCACAAAAGTAGCCTCTTTAGAATTCCTCCCTCTCTCCCTCTCTCTCATCCATCCTTCCCTCCCACTCTGTTTACCTCGCTCTTTGTCTCCTGTTCTCTCACCTACTCACACTTTATCTCTTTCTCCTCTTTTCTCTCTGGTATGTACCAAAGAAATGGAAAAAGTCTTTATTCGTTAAGTTCAGGTGGTGGCTGTTGATGTTTTGCGTCTGTCTCAGCTTTTTTTCCTACAGGACGTCATTACACTGCTGACATACACACTCTCCCTCTCGCTCTTTATATTCGTGGTTATCGTGGTTCAGACTTCAGGTTCAGGCATCTTTTCTTTGGCTCTTTTTGTCTCACATCCTTCTGGAGGACGCTGCTAAAAAGCAGTTTCTGACAAAGTCCCTTGTCAGGTACCTCCATGACTGACTTTGTCTTTGAAGAACATCTGAACCGTTTTTTTATGTTTTGAGTGACGCTTGATTTTTCATCAACATGCTCCACAATTCATTTTGTTGTCATTGCAGTGTGTACTTTCAGTTCAAGAGGGGTTGTTGTCATGTTTTATGGTAACAACACATTTTTTTGTTGTGTTGCTTTACCCTGCCTCTGATTCTTCTCCACATCTCCATATACACTCATAACTTTAGTGGATTCTATTAAATAAATTCAGGTGATGAACAGGTGCTTGCTTATATTTTGTGTGACCTAAAGCATTGTTCCTCTTTGTCTCACCAGGCCAAGCTGATTGTCCCCAACAGCACGGCAGGGTTGATCATCGGTAAAGGTGGAGCGACAGTCAAGGCGGTGATGGAGCAGTCTGGAGCGTGGGTCCAGCTATCCCAAAAGCCAGAGGGCATCAACCTGCAAGAGCGTGTGGTAACCATCAGCGGGGAGCCCGAGCAGAACCGCAAAGCTGTAGAGATCATCGTTCAGAAGATCCAGGAGGACCCACAGAGCTCCTCCTGCCTCAACATCTCCTACTCCAACATCACAGGTCCTGTTGCCAACTCCAACCCCACCGGCTCCCCGTATGCCAACTCAACAGAGGTTATGCCAGCTGCAGCAGCTGCTGCGGCAGCCACAGCCTCATCACTCCTCGGCCAGGCTGGCCTAGCAGGAGTCGGGGCCTTCCCGACCACCATGTCCAGTCTCTCAGGCAATGACCTGCTGGCCATCACCTCTGCCCTCAATACTCTGGCCAGCTACGGCTACAACACCAACTCCCTGGGCCTGGGGCTGAACCCCGCCGCAGCTTCAGGGGTATTAGCTGCTGTAGCAGCTAACGCTAACCCAGCAGCTGCTGCCGCAGCTAATTTGTTAGCATCCTATGCCAGTGATGCATCTACCAGTGCAGCTCACCCAGCAGCTGGTCTCGGAGGGTTCTCCCTGGGATCCCTGGCTGCCGCCACGGGGGCCACCAATGGCTACTTGAGCGCTGCATCACCACTAGTGGCATCATCTCTACTGGCCACTGAGAAGCTAGCAGAAGGAGCAAAGGAAGTGGTTGAGATTGCCGTGCCAGAAAACCTGGTGGGAGCAATCTTGGGGAAAGGAGGGAAGACACTAGTGGAGTACCAGGAGTTGACCGGTGCGAGGATCCAGATCTCCAAGAAAGGCGAGTTCATCCCTGGAACTCGGAACAGGAAGGTGACCATCACAGGTTCCCAGGCCGCCACGCAGGCTGCACAGTACCTGATCAGCCAGCGAATCACCTATGAGCAGGGGGTTCGCGCCACCAACCCACAGAAGGTGGGCTAAACCTGACAGCCAATAAGAAACAAGGAGGAAAAGAGGAAAAAAAGAGTGGGGGCTTGGGGGAGGAGTATAAAAAAAAGTGAGAGTGAGAATGGAAAAAAAGGAGAGGAAAGCAAGAATGTTGGAAGGAATCGTCCGCGCCGTTTTCTTCTGCGTGTTTTCAGTATTCTCTATAAGAAAAAATGTTTTTGACGTGAAGCAAAAATGTGCTGAGAAGACAAGGAGAGAGAAGGAGTGAGTTATCACGCTGAAAAACCAAGAAAAAAATGTGTAAAATGTAAATAAGGTTTTATTACTTAACGTCTTGACCTTGTCGGGATTTTTTATTGTTTTGTTTTATTGTTTTTTTTGTTTTGTTTCGTTTAGTAAATTAAACTGTCTGTTTGTTTGTTTGTGTATTATGTGGACAAAGCTGAATGCCATGTAGACAGGCCGACTGCCTGAGAGGCTACAGGAAGTGGGGGGATGGAGGGAAGGGCAGGGGCACGGAGAGGGGAGGGTTGGCATTTACAGGGTACAACCCTCCACCCCCCCAACCCCAAATCTCTTATGGAAACAACCCTTACTCTTCCCTCCCCCCTGCAGCCCCCCTCACCCTCCCGTAGGGTTTTTGTTTTGTTCTAGTTTTGATTTGCCCCTAAGCCCATCTCCCACTTTCCCTCAAGTCCCTCTCACTACTTGTCCCTGTGCCCTGCCCCCCCCCCCCCCCCCACCACACACCCTTTTACAGGGGTTTTATAATGGGCAAGACTGCAAACTTCAGCCTGGTGTGTGAGGGAAGAAACATCCTTGACTCCCCCCAACACTTTTTATTCTCTCCCCCTCTCTAACCCTCTCTCATCTCCCTCCTCCTCTTCCTCCCCTTTCTGGGATAGAAGGAAGAGTGAGGTGAAACTTGGGGAGGAGTGTGGGGAGGGGGGAAATCAGCAGGGCGTTTCTTTATTTGCACACCCTCCCTGTATACCCACAAACAGTGCATCGCCGCAGGGGTGTTGCAGCACGTAACACCCCCCTCCCTCCCAAACACATCCCCAGCTCTAGTGTTTGAGATAGAATGCTGAGGCGCACACTGATGACCTCACATAGTGCGAAACCTAAAAACAATGAGAGTGATACTGTGCAAGCTGCGGCAAACACACGGGATCTATGGCATTTTTTGCAGTCTGCTGTGATCATTCTATTAATTATAGTCATGATTATTACAATAGGAATCATCACCATCATCATTATTTATTAATGAGTTCACCCATATTAGACTCAGTTGCTTCTTTTTTTAAATCTGTGAATTCAGGTTGACATGAATGTAAATGAGACTATTTTTGATTTGAATCTTTTGTTTTAATTTAATGGATTGAAGATGAATAGTAATGTCACATAGAGTAATATATGTCTTATTTAAGTCCAGTGAGAAAGCCGCCCCAGGCATTACGATCATTACAGTGAAGAATCACTTTATATAGCCAGTCAAAAAGCAGAACAGGGAACACACACACACACACACACACACACACTGAAACAAAACACTATGATGCCATATTTGGTGCTAGAAAAGGGAATTCACCATATCTATGATGCAGACTACAGTGAGACCTCTAGATTAGCAAGAAAATATCTGTAAACCACGCCACAGGCTGCAATGCAGTGTTTTAGTTTCTATATCAACCTTGAAACCCCTTGTTGTCATGCTCCTAGCTCATGCTCCAAAACATCCCGCTCTGTGATATCTGTCGTAAAAAGCCAGTTACAGTTTGCCCACAATGTAAAATTGTAACTGTAATAAATAATTGATGATGACCTGAGACTAATTCTCAGATGAACTGCTGCTGCTCAGCCTGTGGTCTTCCAAACACTTTAGATGAACTGGAACCACAGACATAGATCAAGCAAGAGCACTTAAGACTTACAACGTACTACTGAGAGAGGCAAACATGGAGTCAGAGGCAACACTGAAACGTAACACAGGAAACGTCATTCATCTGGGGTCTACTGCTCAAACTGCCAGTGTTGGTTCTAGATTTGCTCTTGTAAGGCAGCGTGGATATCAGTAGAAGAGATAAATAGCCTCACTGATCTTTGCCCTTGTCAAGCAACCGTTCAACAACTGATGAGGTAAAGGGCAGGGACAGATTTTCCAACATATGTGTCCAGTGAGTTGAGCTTGTTTCTGCCTCTGGCAAACTGCAGGTCTCCCATGGCAACAGGTTTTCTGCCCACTTTAGACCCAGGAGGCTGCTGAAGATGCTGTTGTTTCTTTTTTTGTAAATTTTATTTGTTTGTCTTGTGTTTTTTTTTTTTTTGTTGTTGTTTTTTTTTTTTTTTTTTTTTTTTTTTTACAATCGGAGTACACTGAATTTTTGTCTTAATGCACTGTGAAGCGAGGGAGCGGTTCTCTCGGCCTCTGAGGTCAGGGATGTGTGCTGTTGATGGCATTGTGATAGGATGGCTTGTGTATGGCAGGGAAAAAAATAGACATATATGAAATATATGTAGAGTGCATATGAAGAACTTCACCAGAAATGCACATCATATCTGAATACTGAAGGAGGAGAAAGAGACTAGGTCGATGTAGAGGATCAATCAATTGAGGTCAAGAGCTGGAATCTATTAGATTCTACTTAGCTGTTGTCTTGGAAAAGTGTTTTGTAATTAAGAGGGTGGGATGTTGGGGGAGTGTTAGGTGTCCAGTAGCAGATTAAAGGGACCGGAACAAATTCTAAATTCACCTTTCTATTGCAGCTGTGTCTTTTCCATAAACAGTTGAAATTGATACTCCACATCCATTGGGCAAATCCCTGAACAGATATTTAAGTCCAACAGCAGTTGAAGTGAGATGGAATGTAAAATGCCTAAAATAAGGAGGGGGTGCATTTGATTTATTGACCTAAAGAGCCCGATGAGGAGAGAGAACACCATTTTGATTCTTTTGAAACCAATCCGACTCAAAATCCTCCACTGTGCTATCGAATGTGTCTCTCTGTTGGAGCGCCAGTGAGGGTTTATCTCCACAGCTTGGTAAGGAGGCTTCTTTACTCCCATCTAACACCATCCACACTCTCCTCACCCTCACACCCGTCCTCAGTCCTCCAGTGCACTCCCATCCTAACACCCCTTCTCCTCCTACCACATCACTCCATGGGTGACTATGTCTGGTGTTACGATCAATGCATGTCTGCTGCTTGCCCTGACAAACACCACAGATTGAATCTCTCTTCTCTTTGCCTCCTTGGGGCAGCTGAGCCACAGAGATGCCCTGATGCACCAACATCAGAAAACAAATACACCTGCAGAGGAAGTCATAGTTGAGACTGGCAGGGCACAGTGCACAACATTATGTGCAGTTTGGAACAGGGCGTGTTATTTTGTTACACTAAAGAGAAACATTGTTCATTTGAAATACCTTGCTGCACAAACTTAAAACACACATATCGCGAGGGAATGTTTTGTCGTTGATGGGGTTTGACTTGATTTCCATTTGTTCTTTTGCGGCAAAAACCTAATGAAGGCCATATGAAGGTAGTGTGCTTTTGTTCCACTGTAGAACTGTACTGTGCTGTATGCATTCCCTATTATTTGGGCAGGTGGACAACTGCTTGATTTATCATGTATCAAGCAAAATGGCAAAGAACTGCTGATTGCAGCTTTTGAGGGTTTGCTGTTTTATCTGTATATTGAACTGAATACTTTTGGGCTTTGGACTGTTGGTCAGATAAAACAAGCCATTTGTAAACATGTGATGTGCATTATTGACTACTTTTTCAAATCAATAATTCACTTTCAACGTTAATACTGAATTGAAAGATATGAATAATTATAAGAATAACTGCAACTTTAGTTGTGTAAAAAGAAGCTGATTCTTCAGTGTAACCAAACTAGGCTTAGTCCGTTGTCCAAGTTTCAATGATGACTTACTTTGGATGCAGCACAGTACATTGACAGTGGAAAATCTGCAGTGTCATTCCTGATATAATTGCTAGTTGATTGAATTAATATGGGCGGGGGAGGGTTGTCTTTTACACAGCGGCCAATCTCTTTAGTTATCTTAAAGTTAGGTGATGAAGATAAAAATGTGATGATTACTGGAAGCAATACACGTAGTGGCATGTCGTCTTGTCCTGTCTTTTATCCTATGTCTGCCGTAGGAACTTTTGGATTAACCTGTAGATACTGAATAGGTTTACACGAGTAAATTTTTTTAATTTGTGGAATATGCTGCTATTTAATAATTACTGATGTACTAAAAATACAAGGTTAAAACATATCGAAATCTGTCCTTTAGCTGGAGAGGCTAGTATCAAGTGGCAGTGTAATACACGCTCTGTTATAAGCTGATGATAAGTTAACAATAGTGTAATTCTAACCTGAAGTTAAACCTGTGCCAAAATAGGTCTTTACAGAGTGAAGCTGTAAATGTGTTGATTCAAATCACATTAGATAAGAGGAGACATACTTTTATATTAAGAAAATGTGAAAAGTGCCAAATGAACCATATTTATAATTTACAAAAGAGTCATCCCAGATTCATACAGTTTTTAAGAACTAGGTAGACTCACAAAGTATAGCAGTTTGTTTCAGCTCTCTCTGTTCCTGCCAAAGGAAGAGGAAATCATCGTGTTAGCCTAGTGTTAGGCAGTGTCTCTGGGAGCTATCCCTCCCAGAATGCAACAGCACTATGTCTCTGGGGCTAGACGAATCAACATAGCGATAGGTTAGCATTAAAATGCTAAAAATGATGTGACTAGATAGCATTCTTAAATACAGCCTTTTATAGTTACAATGAAAATGTATTTTGTGGAAATAGATGTTATCTTTTTTGCACGTCTATATTGCATGATATCAAAGTGAAGCGCGGACAAAAAAAAAGGAAAAAAATTTAAGAAACAAAAAAGAAATAACAAAAAAATTAGGCAGTGTGTGTCGTTAATTTTTCGGAGACAAATCTTTGCATGCCTATAAGGGAAGAGCATTTTGATATTGTTTTACACGCTTTCAAATGTTAATTGTTTTTTGAAGCGTTTACGTCGAGTCCGGGGTCCATGGGCCACAGGTGAACAAAATGTTTTATTTCAATGTTACAACACAATGAATATTTTGTGGTTAAGTTGTCTGAAACCTTCCTCAGAAGAAAACGAACAAAACTCTTGAACAAACTGAAGACTATTTTGCTACTTGCTGAGTGAGCTTGTACGAAAAACCTTCTCAGTTGCTACCTAATTTTAGAAAGGAAAAAAAAAAAAATCAGGATTTTATTTCTAATAAAGACTGAGATTGTCCATGAATGTACTCACCTCTGCATAAGTTTGCATATCACTCCTCTGGCCATTGACGTGCAGTAGAGGCTTATGTGTGTTTTCATGTGTTTTTGTACTCTAACACTACTAACCCCCAATGCGCTGTGTTGAGCCACCCCCCCCTGAGCTCTGGCTTGTCTTGTCATTGATATGCACCTTACTGACCTCAAATATGACATGGAGAGATTCATAAAGGGAGACGGTGTGCGAGAAAGAAAGGTGAAAACTCCCCTCTCTCCTACGAATAACACACAGACACACACACAGTCTGTCTGCTGCACTCTCAGTCTCCCTGGGGTGCCTCGAATTTGGGACGCCTTGTGTTTTCACTCCCCTATGCAATCCCAAGTCTCTGATCTTGGGGAGAGAAACAACACTGAACATCGCCAGTGTGTTTTCAAAGAGGTAATGTTTTGAATCCTGATCCCGTCCCCCTTCTCTCTTTCTCTCTCTCTCTCTCTCTCTCACTCTCTGTTTTTCCAGTTTAGTTCAGTGAGATACTTTATTGGCTTTGGAAATAAATTGCCAAAGTCTGCCCACCACTCTCCCTCTCTCATTCCTTATTATGCAACCAGAGAGCAGATGATTTCCAGTGTGGTCATGTTTTGTATCCTGACACATGTTGTAATGGGAAATGGCCTGCTTCCTGTAAAATTTCCATCATTGCTCTCAGCGACATGTTTGCACTGAAGCCTCTGCTGTTACTGTGCATGACAGGCCAAGCTGAGGTGGGGGTCAGTGTGCGAGACTACTGTAGACGTGCAGCTTTAATGTAGGTGTTTAGCAGCGTATTTCAGTGTGCATGCTCCTCTCTCTTCCTCTCTGAGTTCGTCTGCTTTAGGCCAGCTCCGTGCTTGTGGTGTCTGTGTTGCAACGTAGCTGGCTAGTCACATGTTTTTCCTTTCTTTTTTTTTCTTTTTTTTTTTTTATTGTAATGTGTAGAGGAATGCAAACTTTACTCTCACCTGCTCGCCAGGTGACCCCATTGCTTCTCAGTGGGTGTGTGGCTCTTTGACATAGTCCTCAGATCTTGTTTTCTGCCTCGGCCCTCCAATGCCCCACCCAACTCCACACACTCAAACCCACTCTCACCCGCACCCACCACTGACCCTCCCACCTCTTCAAACACCCTCTAAAACATATTATGGGACCCCATTCTCCCCCTTTTCCACCCCTTCTTCCCCCAACTTGGGCCCCATCAAAGCACCAGCAACTGTAGACTGCATTTGTCATATCACTGTTTTTCTGTTCCTTCTTCTCGTTCTCTGTTTATTTTTTTCCTGGTTTTGATTTGTACGGTATGCTCTGTCTAACCTAGACCAGTTTTAACAAATGTGTGTAGCCTGTTTACCCCTACCACACACACACACACACTCCTCCATGCCCTCTTTTTTGCACTTTCACTGCCCACTTCTCCTCCTCGCCCAAACATACACACACTTTCCTCCTCCGCCTCCCACCAGTCTCTTCTCTCGAGTGCCAAAATAGAAAAGAGAGGAAAAAAAAAAACTAAACAAAAAAAAAAAAGAGACAACAACAGCAACAACAACTACCATTCCAAGCGTTTCTTTGAGTTGTTCTTGTGTGTCGGACATCCATCCTGGAAGCACCCATGAAGCCAGCATGCTCCGTCCCTCATAACATGATGTCGCTCATGACGCCTCAACTGAACAGCACCTTGCCCCCCACCACCACCACCTCCTCCTCCTCCTCACCACCCCCCACAGAGCTAAACCCGACAAGGATTAACCCCTCTGCAGGTTGGCTACCTACCTACTGTCCTGCCTCTCAACCTACTTAAAAAAAGCCCTACCGCTCATGCCAGCTGCTTTCCTAATTCTGTCATCTCTTCAGCCTGTGGGACTTCATTGATTGTGTGCCATAGTGTTGGGGGCACCTTTCACTCTCCTCACCTCCCCCCTCTTTCTACCCCTCCCCCCCCCCCCCTC
>CM076657.1:6433495-6445775 GCA_038496675.1 Rachycentron canadum | reverse complement strand
CCCCCACCCCCTCTCCCCACCACACCTTTTCTCTCTCTACCCCCCTCCCCCTCTCTCACTCTTGCTCCATTTGATTTTTCTCGATGGGAAAGATTCAAAAACTCCATTTTCTAATGATGATTTTTTTTGTTTAACATCCAAACCACGCACGCCGACACACGCACCGCCCCCGTGCGGTGGTGTGGGGAGTGTTTACGCACCGTCAGCTGCGCAGCCATCCTCTGTCTTCTTGAACTTTTTGAACTTTCACCCCCCCATGAACTTTATTGACCTTATTCCTCCTCCTACCCCCCTTCTGTGTTCATCCAACTGTTTGGACGATAACTCTCCATTCCATCCCCAAAACCTCTCTGAGACTGTGCAATGCTAGCTGATATGATTGGATTTTTTTGTTTGTTTGTTTGTTGCTCATCATTGGGGACAATTCTCTGAGATATAAGTCAAAAAAGAACAAAAAAAAAAAAACATACGAAAGGAAGAAAAAAAAAAACATCCAAAAAAGAAATGCAGACAAACAAAAAAAAAAAAAAAAAAAACACTAAACAACTGTTTCTCCACAATTTCATTTTTTTCTCTCTCATTGTAAATATTTTTGTCAGATTTTTGCTGAGCTGTAAAGAGAGAAGTGTTGAGCAGAAAGGGGCTGGCAGCATAAAGAGGAACTAGTGGATGCGGTAGACGATCATTTTACACTCTTCATCCTCTGTATCCAATAGTTAGGTCTGCCTGTATAATCGGCTATGCTAGTTTTACTGTGTTTACCTGTACTGTTGTTATTAGTGTTGATTTTCCTACTGTATTCGCTGTTTAGCTTCCATGTTGGCTAGCAAACTCTTTAGATAACTGTGCTCATCGAGTTATAATACTAACCTTGGGAAGTAGTCCAAGCCATTCTCAACGTAGGCTTGTTTTTGTACATTTGTTGATGTTTTCCTAACAGTGAGTTGTAGTGGCACTAGTATCTTTTATCATCAAGCCATAGTTATTGAAAATGCTTGGTCGTGTTAGAGACATATCATCGTGGAAAACAGCTCGACTCAGCTCCTCCAGGTTGGAAAAAAACACAGGGAAGTGGGCAGAAGAAAAATTAAATGAATAAAACAAATAAGCTCCTCCCGGGCTGCAAAACCAGGAAGCTGAGCTGCTAACCTTTGTGCAATACAGTCCTAGTTTACATAACATAGAATGATAGTTTAGAGATGATTAACCTCTGCAGGTGCCACTCAACCATCCTGCTGCCTGCAGAACCAAATGTGTGCATATCTCCATACATCGCCTCTATATCAGATGCATTTTGAAAGTATTAAAGTGACTGCGTGAGATTAGACTCCACCATTTCATCGCATTGCTCTGAGCGCCACTCTTGATTTATGCTGCCTGCCCCATTGCCCTGAGAACACCACATGAGCTATTTATTTCTCAGACTATTATTATTATTATACTATTAATAAATAACAACGCAACAAGAAAAAGGGAACGACTGGAAAAAGGTGAATTAATATTATTATTGTTTTGTTTTTATTTTTAGTATTTTAGTGGTTGCTTTTAACAACATTCATTAACTGACTTAAAGAGTATTGAATATTTAATGTAATTGTAGCATTGTGTTTGTAAAGAGAAAAAAAAACCTAGTGAGTTGTGTTTCTTGACTTGTGGATTACCAGTGAAGTGGGCAATCTAGTGCTAATATATATGAGGTCTTTTTTTAAGGATTCTTATTTTGCGACAGCAACAGCAGTCATTATAAATGTTCATTTTAGCATCACCTGTCTTCCGTTGTCTTATTCTTCACCTTCCACCACACTCTGCATCATCACAGTAACACATCGCAAGTCTGGGGGTGGGCAAGAGTGTGTGTGTTTGTGTAAATGTGGGTTGTTTGAAATGTGGGAGCAAATGTGTGTTTGTCATGACTATATGTGTGAGTGTAAGTTAACAAACCTGTGTGTTTATTTGTGTGTGTCTATGCAAAACTTGATAAATGTGTGTGTGTTTGTCCGTCAGCTCAGTTGAGTATGAATGCATGTTTGTTATCATGTGTGTGTGCGTGTGCTTGTTGGCTCTGCGAGGGTGGGGTTCGGGGTGGGTGTTCTGTCCAGTGTCCACCAAAAGCTAAAACCTGTCAGGCTTCCATACCTCCTGATGGAACCTCCTGACGTTATAGCTGCAAACCCTCATCATGTGATCTGACTCAACTCGACTGTCCATAACCCCTTCAGTCACCTGACCAACCAAATCAACCAATCACTGTCCACCACTACCGCCTTCCCCTGCGCCATCCTTTGCTGCACACCACGTCAGCCCCATGTGATGTTCTCCATTGATAACATACTACTGTCACAATTTACTGTTACATGCTGACAGGTCTGGGGATAAATACTCAGCTAGATTGCTTAAATCTGAGGTGCACTTGGCTTTGTTCTATCAGTATGTTCTGTTTTTCACCTTCAAGGTTACGTTTACACAAAAGAAACAAAGCGCTCCTTAAGTTACTCTAAAAAACAAATAAAAAATAGTAAAAAAGTATACCTCAAGTTGTTTGATTATACGTATTAAAGGGTCATTTCACCCTGATTAAGTCGTAAAACGTAGAGTAAGTAAGCTTCTGACATATCTGTCTCAGCAGCAACCTCTCACTCCAGAAACAGCTTACCAAGCCACATACTCCACAGCTATTTTATTGGGACTATTTTGCCTGTAGAAAGTAGTTCCAATACTACGTGCATCAAAAACAAAATCCCAGTTCGGAGGAATGGTGCTAGAAATCTAATTTGTATGACTAGATACCACCTGTAACAACATATTTTGTAATTTGGACGAACTGGCCCTTTAATCAGCACAGTGCGCATTTGTTCTGCTTATTTTCCTCAGTATCATTTGAAGCCATTTGATATTCAGATATTTTTCCCCAGAGCTGCTTATTACATTCTACTGTTCATACTACTGTACGTGCTGCATACTACCTTACCAGGTCAGAATCCACCTTAACCTGTCTCCATGCCAACCACTGAGGAGCCAGTTGCATGGCAACCAGCTTCCACCACAACAAACCAACCTTTCAACCAACCATCTTCCTCAATCGCCGAGGCCACACCCACCTGACTATGATCGTTCCATAGAAGGAGAGATAGAGGACGAGCGAGGATAGGAAGAAGGGATGACAGATGAAAAAGACGTAGTTGTGATTCTCAGGGTGTCTTATCTACTGTTCAGTCTGTTCTCCGGTCTCTCACTGGTGTCCTGTTGCCCCAAACTGAGCCCAAAGACGATCATGTCCTTCCATGATAAATTCCTTATACAATTGATTGACTACTGACCAATTCCTCTCGATCAGTTGATTGATATATTGATTGACTAGTTCTCTTGAGAGACACTACACAGCCAGCCAGGTGAATGAAGCTAGGCACTGAAACTAATGTTTACAACCCAAATGAGACCAACAACGCTGTTGAAAGAATGTCTAGGACTTTAAAAAAAAAAAAAAAGAGAGAGAGACAAATCTCTGAAGAGTACTTATTTCTAAATGATGGAACTTTTCGCTTACTTTCTATGTGACATGAGGTAATGTAATTTTTTTCAATCATTGCATGTGACTATTTTGATTTGCAATGAAACTGTTAGAATGGATGGTACATTTGTGACGTCAGTGCAACGTTGAGACGCCGATGCTAGAATGTCGGTGTTTTATAACAGTGTTTTCATGTCGCCGTGAGGAGTGCTTATGGACCAATGAATGCTAAATGTGTGACCATACAAAGCTGTAAAGGTTTTGTTTATTTGTACATGGTTATGGGTAAAATAAACCATTGAAGCAAATTAACATCTTTAATCTTCAGGGGTAAGCCATCATACATTTGTTTGTAAAATCCGTATCAAGAGAGGTACTATATAAGCTTTGGATAATACAGTAGATACACTGTTAAGAGGTAAGTTTACACAGTAAACTGTGATCCAACATGGCACCTGGTACTGTGCTTCCATTCAGACTTTCTGAGGTTTTCCAGAGGGCTTGAGTTAGTCAGGTTAACATGGTAGAGAAGGTGAAGAATTAAAGACAATCAGGGTTTGAACCACTTTCACACATCACTTTCCCTATGACAGACATCACAATTAAGAAGGGGTGGGGCTCAGCTTTCCGACATATCCATCTACCCACAATCCTCCTGTGCACCAGAATCATCCAATCAACAAACACCTGCACCCCTACATTCACCATGATTCCCCAAACCAGCCAATCAGCTCCTGTGACCTCTGGCCAAATCGTCTCAGCCCTCTCCATGCCATTGGCTAAAAAGCTAGTGGATTTTTTGAGTTGTTGTTACAAAAGCTCCCTGGGAAATGAAGTCACAATTCACAGCATGGTCTTACCAACCTCTTGTCACTCTCCTTCAACACACCTTTCTCCATACACCACTAAAGAAGTTCCTCCGGCTTCCAGCAAATAGGTCACTGGGCGTTGTGTTGTTTTTATAGTGTGCATGATAGAGTGCACATTGCCACACACTACTGATAAGTTCAGTCATCGCAAACAAGAAAATATGTGTCTTCCTGGCAGCTAAAAATAACTGGAACACCTGTGGAAATGGGTGAATCTTTTTTTAAAACAAAATTTTTACAGTATATTAGTAAGTTTATGCATACCACATATTTACAAGAACAATAACAACAATCTATACACTCTGTACTTCAACTGTAAGTGAAAAGGTTGCCTCAGAGCAAATTGGCAAATTTATTTCTTGAAGGCTTGGAGGAGCAAAAATAACCTCATTGGTTGATTTAAACCTGGCTTATAGAGCCAAAAAAAAAAAAAAAAAAAAAAATCAGTTTTCTGGGTCAGTAACAATAGACTGAAGCACAGTGGGTAAACCAGCAGCAGGTAGGAGACAAGGAAGGAGAGTGGCTGCCAAAGAGCAGCCCAAGAGCCTGATGTGGCATTCCACTTCAGTTGTCTGGTTCTATGAATAAAATGTGAAGTTTTTGTGTGGCTGCTGAGCCATTAACCTTATAAGAGTATTTATGATGAATCATTGTGTCTCACCAGAGCACATATATATACTTTATTTAACTTTTAAGTTAATATTTAACTTATTTTGTTGTGTGCGTGTGTGTGTACACCATACACCTTGATTAAAGTTGTACAGCGCAGACACAGACATTTCTCAGACAAGTCACCGAATAAGTTGACAAAACATGAAACAGTGCAGTGGTTAAAAAACATTAGCCAAATGTGTCATTCATGAAATTTCAATGAAAACATTATTTTGTTATTTATTTATTCTTTTTTTTATTCCTTTATTTTTATTTATTGAGTTTTGTGTGGTAATCAGCACCTGGAATAAACCCACACAAACATACAGACAATTCAGAGTTACCAATTAACTTAACCTGTATGTATTTGGACTGTGGGAGGAAAGTCTGACCAACCTAGGTGTTACATGGAGGAATTCTGCATGTGGAAGAGGTAGGACAAACTGTGGTGAGCAGGGTTTGAGTCAGTGGCTTAAACTGAATTTGGCTCTATGTGAGCTGAGCTTATCAGAGATGGGTGGCTTTGATGTTTGCCAAGACCTCTGTTTGCTTGACAGGGTATTTGGTGGACACTGCCTTTGAGCACAGGTCCACATTTGGACCATTTAAAATGTGGAGGTACTGCTCAAGGAGAGCTTCTTTAAGGTTGAAGCCACCTCCGATCAGCAGAGTCCAAGACAATTGTGCCTTGAACTGAGTCAGTGTGGGCTGAACCATTTCAGAGATGAGTGACAAGTGTACATACTTTTTTGTGTGTTCAGCCCCATTGTTCCAGATCACATTGTTCCTTAAAAAGATCTAGCCTGTGATCTGTTCTGTTGATAGCTGTATTTATTTCTTTGACAGTTTGATAAGACCTGAGCAATTTTCTATCTTTTGCTAGAAAATTTTGCGTGATGTGGGTGGTGATGATGTTTGAAATGTGTAATGGCATTTGAATGTTTCTTATCTCCATAGTCTGACATCGCTGTCCAAACAGCAAGAGCACAGGAGCCTATCATGAGATGCTACCATGTTTTTTTAAAAACCTCTGCTCCTCTTCCAATACCTGAATTGTTCAGGACTAACTCTATTTTGTATGTTGTAAGCTCGATCTACCCAGCCAGCCATCCTCCGACCTCATACCATACTGTATACATTCATGTCCTCAGATTAACTGCTGAGTATTTAGTCCCAATGATGAAACATACTGTGGCTGATGAGTTTGACGTATCCTGTTCACAGAACATGGTTTTGTGGAGAAACGACACCCACAGAAAGTCATCTGTACCAAAATTTGTAGACTTTGTGCAAAGCAGTTGCCTTACGTTATGATAACGAATCTGCAGCGGCACTACAGATGAGCAGAGCACCGTGCACAACCTTAACCTTACCTACAATTAGGCACACTGTCAGCCTGTCACACAAGTGACAGCCTTTTATCTACATCAGCATTTGATCTTTTTCACATAGTCATCTGGATGAAATGACTATGTATAGTGTGAGAAGTAGACCATGGTGAATAAACATTCATCAGCTGATCACAGACTTGGCTACTCCACTTGGATGTGGAACGTCTGTTCCAGAGAGGACTGAATAAGCCTCTACCAAGGAATCAAGCAACAAACCAGCCAGACAAGGTTGTGCAGTTTACTCTGAATGAACAGTAAGAGATTTGATCATAGTAATGCTCCTAAGGAAAAAAAGAAGGAAAAGCAGCACTTTCAGGTGCTCCTTTGGGGTGTTGGGATCAGATGTGCATGTTCTCCCTGCACCTGTGCGGGTTCCCTCCAGGTACTCTGGCTTCCTACCACAGTCCAAAGACCTGCATGTTTAGGTTACCCCCCCCCACGACTTTGATGGATAAGCGGTAAAGATAATGGATGGATAGAGGCACATCCTAGATTTACTGATGAATTCTTCCCCTCATCCCACCACTGGGACACTTGAATTGTGCAAAACAGTTCAAATATGTGCAGCGATTCGAAATTCATGCCGTTAGTGAGATTTCATAATTGGGTTTCTCTGGATAAAAAACAGATCTTTCACCTTTTCTGCTCACTTAACTTATCATAAACACATAAACTTATTATAATATGCCACTTTGTGTCTGACAAACTGAGCCAATAAGATTATTTCTGCCTTGAGAGCCTCTTCCTCCAAGAAATGCCTTTCTTTTAAAATATTGTCTTAGTGTATCTCTGTTTAAAGCATCATTTTAAAGGTTAAATAAAGGGGACAACTCTGTTAATGTTTCCACTTTTTTACCTCATCTGAACACTGGTTCCAAAGTTGGGCACTGGGATGTACTGCAGTGTTGTGATGAGGGGTAATGTGTCTTAGATCAGCTCCCAAAGGTGCTGTAAGTTGAATGTGAACCACAGAGACCTCTGAGGATACAGGAGGTAAGTTGCTCAGAGTGGTTTCTTAACTTTAAATGGTTTAAATTATGTTTTTTTTAACATGACTGCCAGGCCTTGATCCATCCTTGTACAGCCAAGAGCATGTGATATATCTAAGAGCAGACAAACAATGCTGCCGTTTGCATTTTGTCTTCTCCGATGTCCTGTGCATTACACAAGAAGGTATTAGAGCCTCACTTTAAACTTAGATTCAAAAGCTCTCAGGAAGAAGCTCAGATCATCATAACAATCAAAACTGTAGCAGAAGAACGTCAAATAAAACAAGGAACCCTTCATTCCAGTTACGACACTTTGGCGCCATTGGAAAACAAACAAACAAATCATGTCCTGCTTTCAACTATCAGCTATAGTTCAGTATTGAATTTATAAAATACTGGAGAAACGTAATTTTTATGTGGCACAGGCCACATATTCTAGGATGTACATTTTTAGACACAGGCTATGAATCCAAAATGTAATCGGAGGTATCACTAATTTGCATTAAACCTTTTAGATTTTCCTTTTTTTAACATTATATAAAACAATACAATAAACAAATCTCTATTTTCACTGTACCCTACTTGAGTGTATAAGCCTGTATAAATGCAGCAGCTGTGTGAAACCACAAAGGAACCTGTGTGACAGCTATGTGATAAACATAGCTCCTGCAGCCGTCACACTAACACAAAGTACGGACACATGGACTTCTCTAAACTAGGATGTTTGGGTGTTGCTCATACTCCAACTGTTGTTGCACAGCCACTGCAACAGATAAAACCCCTTAAATGCCACCACAAACAGCGAAAGTCAATTAATCAATTATTAAATCAAACGTCTCTATGCCTAAGTGTGTCTTTTTAACTAACTCATGTTAGCCAGCCATTTGTCTTTGTCAGCACCTGCTACTGTTGATATCGCACCTCAGCCTCTTAGAGGCTGTATATTGATTTCCTCCTTCTTCATTCCAGTTAACCCCAAAGGAGACACTCCAAATAATTCCCAAGTCACTCCAAGTGGAAGTAGGAATGAAGATAAATGGGATAGGCTTGTTTCTTGCTGCGAAACGGTGCTTCAAGTGCCTCTATGGGTGCTGTATTTTACAGTTTTCCTGTAGGAATATAAAACTGTGGCCTTGTTTCTGAGAATTAATGTGGACATTCATAACGGCCCCTTTAGTAATTAGGCCTGTACTAAATGTGCGAGTTGTCCACCTGCATGTCTAGAATATACAAAACATATTCTGCAACAAGCAAAAATATTTTTTTTTTAATTACTGTAACAGTGTGCAAACTATTACCTATATACCACAATGTTAAACGACACTGCCACGTTGTAATTCCATGATGCAGACAGGCATAAAGGGTCAAGCTAAACCTAGACAGCATTAGAGCAAATTATTTATGTTGTGGGACAGAGAGTACTGGATGTCTCACTGCCCTCCTTCCACGAACGCCCTCACTGTCCCTGGGGACAACCCTGTTTACAATCAGCATGCAAGGTTTCAGAGGGCACTATAATATAAACAAGTGAAATGTCAGCATCCATCTAAACTGTTAACATTTATTAGTAACCATTATAAATTAGTAATGTAATGAGTCCCACAGAGTATTCATGATCCCTAATGGAGTCAGGATACATCAGCCTTTTTCAATGAGCATGTGTGGTTTGACCACCAAGGAGGGATAACAGCATCCTGAACTTCCATCCAGTTAGTCTTTAATCATCCAGGTTGTGCTGGACATCATGTAGGACCTTAGAACAGTATCCACCGTTTCAGCACCCCAGTAAAAAAGTTTCATCTGATAACCAATTAACTTAGTAATTGGTGATCAGTCCAAACACCAGAGGGTCAATGTATGTAGCTGCATTATGATACTTCCAAGCAGGTCCAATTATTCAGGGGTTCAGCCCAGAAAAGATTGAAGATTGTTGGTCCCAAAAAAGGAGCCATTTAAGTGTAACAAAGCCACGAGCCAACACTGTAGCAGAGGAGGACAGTGCATAAAAGGCTTTTCTGGGGTAAGAGACGTAGAAGGAGATACACAGGCATGAAAGGCATAGAAAGAAAAAAAAACAAAAGCCTAGTACTGTTGTCCATTTCAAGATGAAAAATTATTATAATGATAATTAAGCATCCATATTAAACAAAGTATGGGACTCGACTTCGAGAAGGTTAATAAGAAAGGATTAAACACAATATTTGTGTTGCGTTTATTCTCAGACAAAAGACTACTTTGGGTTTAGAGAACTTTTACTTGGCAGACAATTTATAACATATGTGACACACAACTGGCTCCGCCCCTTGTGACATCCCACATTAAATGGCAAACTGAATAGATTATGTCACATCCCCGTTACTTTAAGATGAAGTGAACATTATCTGTGGCATATGTTCAATAACAATAATATCAATAACATAAAGAGTATTCTTACTCTTTGTGTCTGTATAACATTTCTGTCTTAAACATAACCCTTAGATGTTACAGCTATGGAGAATGATTATGAATTGTTAACCATAGTTAATGCTAAAATTGGGGGGAAAAAAGAAGGTGGAAAGAACATCAACAGAAGAATGTGGTGACGACAAACTGTCCACAACAAGAGCGTGAAAACATGAGACAAAAAGCAAAATAAAAAAAGAATAATAGGCAGTTTCAGTTTGCACATGTAGTATATGCACATAGGTATATGATAGAACAGAAACAAAGAAGTCAGAGAGGAGAGAGCAAGAGAGCTGTGGCATCACGATGATAAGGAGGCAATAAAGTGTCAAACATCCACAGAAGAAGAAAGGACAGATAGGAACAAACCTAGAAGAGAGGGATTAATGTGTGTGTGTTTGAGGTTTGACTAATGAAACCTTTTTACCAACAACCATAGAGAAACCGAGCGGACAAAGACCAGGGTGAACTAAAGGAAAAGTTGAGAAAAGGTGAACAATCAAAAAGCTGTAGTAAAGACAAGTTTTTCACAGCATTATACCCCACGCTGTGTGTTTGTTTGTGTGTATGTGTTTTATTTATTACATTAGTAGATATAACTTCCTCAACCAGAAAAGAAACTCTCAAATGTAATCAGTTTACAGTTAGATTGTGTCAATCATTTTCAATGGCTAATTTTAATTATTTCATATGGAAATAAATTCTCCAGATGTTTCTGTAGGTAACAATGCTCAAGCACTGCTCTAAATGAGTTAGGCAGCAAAAACACTGATTAAATCCACATACAGGAAAAAAAACCTTCACTTACTGTCTGGTTAATGTCTATGTTTGCACAAAATACATTAGCAAGTGTATCATCCTGGGGCCAAACACAGCAGACGTGTGTGACTGAATACAATATCCATCAAAATGACAAGCATCGGTGTTTCTACCGATTTGTGCTTTCATGTCCACCGGCTGAGGAATATTTTCCCTGAAGCAGTGGTGTTACTGATGAATCTCTACCATGAATGCATTCACAGCAATCAACCTTCTGTGCACATACTTCTCACCCTTCCCCCTCTCTCTCCGTCCCGACCATTCCTCCTCTCAGTTTGCCTTACATGAGGGTGGCTGAGCCTTCTGCAGCAAACACAGCAGATGTTTTGAATCTAAAAGATACGCAATCACTTAATCTGTGGCAATTCACTTGCTGAGCAACGCAGTCTAATTGAATCCATGGTGAGGAGGGAGGTTGAGCCTGATGGGTTTCATTCCAAGGGGCTTTACTCAAAAAACAAATCAAAAAACAAATCTGAAGCATGTAACTCTGTAAGTAAAACTGCAGATGGCGTTATCTTTAAATTTAATTCTAATGCATTGTTTTCAGGAAGTAAAATACTTGCAGTTTTTTTTTTTTTTTGGACCAAAGAGACAGATTAGAAAGACAATTCACACTGTCACTGCTCATAACATACTCTTTTACTCTCAAAATCTTCTCAGTCTGCACACATTTATTATAAACCATGAGGATTTATTCTCCATGTTTTTCCCCTTTCTGGAAAAAGACATGGTAACATGTTGTGTTTCAGCAAAGATCAGTGTCTAATGAATTTCCAAAGTGTTAATTAAGCATTTCGGAATAAAACCGTTCTGAAAATATAAAGTAGATTTGTGAACTATTAGACACAAAGAGCTACCAACTTAATAAGAGGCCAGATCAAAAGAAGTATTTTTTTAATGCAATGTATTTTTTAATGAAATTTAAGTGTTGGTTCTCTCAAGAGATTGGCTTTATATATATACATATATATATATATATATATATGTGTGTGTGTGTGTGTGTGATTTGTAATTTAATGAGATTTTAAATTAAAATGAATATTTTTGGCAACTGAAAACAATTTGTAGGTAATATAACAATCAAAATATAATATTGTAAAATACTATATTTACAGGGGAGGCATGTTATTCTGACTGCATATGTTTATTACAGATTTTCAAACTCTGAAATTTGAGTTTCTCACACAATCTCACTGCTCCCAAACAAGATTGCTTTAAAAACTGAATTAATTTTCCTTCATTCAATATCCCAAACACAAAAACCTGCAGTGAATCCTCAAAGTAAAAATGTATGTAACAGAAAATAAAGAGCTGGTTGCACAAATGGCAACTACAAACTGTGTATTTGTAGTATTACATTAGAGACAATAGAAATCTTTACCTCCATAGCATCTTCGAATCCTAATATTTATCTATATATATTTATAAGTGCCCATCCATGTCCTTCATCCATGATTCTCCTCTAAATCAGTTGAGCTCAACAATGATTGTACTTTTTGTATGTGTTGGTTCTGCTGTAGTATCATTTCTAACTCAAACTTACATTTATTATAGATACATTTATTTGACATGAATCTAATTCCTACATATATATGTATATATATCCTA
>CM076657.1:6274424-6429165 GCA_038496675.1 Rachycentron canadum | reverse complement strand
TAAGGGCAGAGGATGTTGTTATGATGCTATGTAAAGCCCTTTGAGACAAACTGTTTGTAAAAATGGGCTATACAAATAAAATTGCCTTGCCTTGCCTTGCCTAACATCAGTACAAGGTTTTTCGGGATCATTTGTTTGCTGGGAAATAATCTCCTTGTAATAACTGCAGAGCTCATTAATTACTGTGACCTTCAAACAACACAGCCCTTAATTTGTGATAATAGAGCAGCAAATGTATATTTTACATAGGAAATATTTTTCACTAAAATGCTATGCATGAGTTGGGAACGATGGAGGCTCAAGCTAATCTTTACGTTTTAAACATTCCACAAAATGATTCATCTCAAATTAATTTAATGCAAATTATGCAGTGATTTTCACACAGAAACAAATCCTCTGCATTTTTAGATTTACATACTGCTCATTTACCACAGCAGCAACCTGCCACATATTCATTTAAAGTAGTTAGTGAAGAGAGTGAGGGTTTAGGTTTATGCCACTTGAAAACAACGATATTCACAGGAAATTCAAGCAGGATAAATAGTATGGCAGGTGGAATCAAACTGCCTAAGAGTTTATATGATAGTTTTTAATTTCTTTATGTCATATTATTACATTATTATGTTAATGATCACTTAATACTTGTAACAATATAAAATTAGATTTCATAATTAATCAAAACGGACAAAACAAAAACTGATGATGACTGGTCATAGTTTGTGGCAGGACACAATGAAAGCTGTGCTGATAATGTACTAAGAAGACACAGCATTCCAGTGAGAAACAAGCACAATAATGCTAATGCTATATAGAAAGCGAGTGGCTTGTGGGTAATGACAGACCTCACTGTGGTATTTAAAGTATGAAATACCTACAGAAAAAGCTTCACTCAGACTCTGTCAGCACAGGATTAAAAGGATGAGACAACAATTCATTTGTTTCAATGTGTAAATTGAAAAAAATGGTTTCTAATACATATTTTAATTTGTAAAATGGCTAACAAAGGTTGAGTCAAAATGGACTGTGAGAGTGTTGATTGTAATGAAGGAAAGTGTCACCCTGGGCAACAGTGTGGCTCACTGATGTGTTAATAGTTTTGGGAAACATTGGTGCTCAGAGAAATTAGATATATCTGGCCATAGACACACTATATTTGTATTAATTTATTGATGATCTTTGTATGTTAACAATATACAACTTACTAATTATAATCAAAACATGAAATTAATTGGTAAACTGTGTGAAAGGATGCGTTCTTTGTGGAATATTGAGTTTTTTCTCACCTTTTTTCCAGTTTATGCACAGAATTAGCTGCTAATTTACTGTCTCCAAATTGAAATATATGATAAATAAAATACATTTCTCCATACATATGGTGTATATGAACAGGGAAATAAAAATTAGATTGATTAAAATTTATTTAATGTGTAATACTAATAATAATAACACATCCAGCTTCAGCACCCTTCAGTAGTATTCTCAAAATAATTGTATATCCTTTTATTGCAGTGTCATTTTTTTATCCATTGTACATGTTGTGTTATTATTATTCTAAATTTAAAAATTAGCCATTTTAATTCCAGCAGTAACATTGTTCACTCCATTTGATATTGCACAGATGATTTGTTTATTAAGTTTAGGAGAATTAACAACACAAAAATATCTGAACCACTACTAAATCTTAAAATAAAAAACCTTTATTAAAAACTTATATATAATTTTATCTCTGAACAAGAAGCTATATATATATTTTTTTTTTTTAATTCAAAGGCTTCCTCTGTGGGAACCAGATGAACCTCCTGCAGGTAACTTTACAGAGTTGTTTTTAATCACAGTGTAACAGCCTCTCAACACGTTCAGCTCTGCTCAGCGGGGTGGACTCTCCACCTGTCTTTGAGACCCCAAAACATCACGCAAACCCTGTCGGGGGACATTAGACTTTCCGTGATGTATGGAAGTCAGCCAGAGAACAGAGAAACCACAGAGGGCCATGCCAACTGCCTCAAGCTGCTTCACATCACAGTCACAGTGGAACAAGAACACACACCTAAGTTCTTCCTCTCACAGTAACTTTTTTATTTTTAATGTTCAGATGGTAAAAGCAATGTGATGATTCATGGGTCATAGGTGATGCTCCACTAAACTCTTGTTTGCTGCTGCACTCCTTTGCCCCAAACAGCATTTTGACAGAACTCAAGTCAGAACTGGTAAAATAAAAAGTCCAAAAAAGGCGACACATTTGCTTAGAGGGACACATCATCAGTCATGAAGGGTGACTTGTTTGATCCTCAGGTAGACGATAGACTCAGTGCTGTCAAATCATCCGAGGGCCTAACTCGCCACCCATGGATGATGTACTGATGATCACTGTAGCAGATACTGTATGTGAGAGGAAGTTATTCCAATGTACATCTACATACAGGTGACGCCACCTTTCATACAAACACTTTCTGTCAAAATATATGGCACATTTTTCCCTTTATAAAGCAAGAGGCTTTTCCTCTGTAACACAAGAGACACGGGGAGTGATGACATTAGACTGAAGCACTTAAGGCAATAAAGTGTAGCAAAAGTTCGTTGAGTTTGATCTGACAGGAAAACATTAGTGCTGCCCTGCTGGGAGAACAAATCCCATACACATTAACAGCACATACATGGTCACATACATCCTTGATAACAGTATGTTGGAGGATTGCATAAGTATATCGGAAGAGTAACAGAGAGTGTCTACAGCGTGTACCCCCTTCTTCTTTCCATTCCTCTCCTCTCACTTCCTCTCTTTGTCTCTCCGTTTCACCTGCCTTCTTACTCTCTTGTCTTTACTGTGACAATGGACAATGGAAAATGACAGTAGGAAGAGAATAAATGTCAGGACTAAGTGGGATTCAAGACAGTTTTAGTGGGTTGGTGAACTTGAACTAACCTTGAATCCTCAGCTCGGCTTTTAAGTTATTACAGTCCCATTTAATAACTGAATGATAATCTGATCAGGCTAAGTGCTTGGAAATAAAGAGGATGAAATGAAGCTTTCCTTATTCCTCCAGACCAGACAGATGAGATTTAAGGGTTTCAATCCTAAATGCAACATATCAAATTTACAGTGTTGGGAAGCAGTGACCCACATGTAATTAAGCAGTATAATTAGCTTATTTGGACCTCTGCCAGCACTGCAACTTTTCCTCTGAATGGATATTTCCAGAATTTTCTTTTGTAAACATGTAACCTGAAAACATATAAATCACAGAACGAGTTTAAGATGAGACGACACAAAGAACATGCTCACGGACTGATCTTATTTGGTCTTGAAAATGTAGAGTAAATGTAGATTAAGTATCTTTTCCCTTTAAATCTAAGTTGAAACTTAAACTCTGGCTCTGCCACGATTAATTTGTTTATTTGGTTTCTTAGAGCATTGCAACTGCCGTTTACCTCTGAACTGCATTAATACAATTTCATACACAACGGCATGATGTCTTCTTTCAGGGAAAGAAATGCTGCACATTAAGGAGCATTTGGCATTTTTGCTATTTCTCAGTCAACTAATCAATTTATCAACTGTTGGTTTCATCATCTTTAAGAATGAGGAAACACTTTGGTTTCTCCCACATCTGTTTAAGGCAAGTGTCAACGCATCATGATGTCACCCATTGGTTTGTGAGCTGTTGTTTTGAAGTTTACAGTTTGTAATTAAGTCATTGCCATTTTGGTTTTTTGAAACCAGAAAAAAACATATTTGGAGGAGAAGATGGAGCCAAGGAAGAGTGAGGGGTGGATCTAACCTGCTCTGTACTCTATCCCCACTGCCAGACAGTTTTCTTCTAAATGGGACCATAAAATGAACATCATCTAGTATTGAGGAAGACTAGAAACTATGGAGTGAGACGATAAACTTTCATAAAGGTTGTCAGAGGTACTAAATCTTTTGGTTTTGGTGGTCAAAGTTCAACGTCAGTGTGCACACACTTTTAAGCCATTAATCTTTTAATTAAGACTTTTCACAGCAACAAAATTTCACACAAATGGTTCATATTATATATGACTCTGGATAAACAGGGATGTAATCTGAAATGGTGGTGGAGGCAGACAACAACAAGAGGTTGTTTAACAACTTAAACTGGTTGGCGTTTCTATTGTAGTGACATTTTAGACACTTTACTGGTGAATGCCACATGAGGATGAAATATAAAAACCCATTTTGAAGTAAAGGGTGAGTGGATTTGAAGACCCAAACAAAGCATAATTTAATTTAATTCTGTAATATTAGATCTAGGTTCTATGGAACATTTTCATCATTTTGTTCCTCCATGATTGTGACATAGACTTGTGATGTCACATTGAGCTCCAGCAAAAGTTGAGCCAGGTTCAGTTTTTTTGCCAGACAAACTTGTCACTTTGCCAGAAACCAGAGCATCCAGATCCCCAGTGTGACCACACAGTGGTCCCATGAATGAGCGATCATCTGCAGCAACTGAAGCCAGTATGACATGTTTTGTGGTTGTAAACCCTTGTATAAACCCTGCATCTTGTTCAGTGATTCTAAGTGCTGATTGTCATGGTTACAGTCCACTTCTTTAATCTCAAGACCCTTTTGTATTGTTTGGGGTAACTACCTGTTTAAAGTGTCTGTGCAGAGTCCTGGGACATGGACAGCTGGCAGCACTCTAGGAAAATGAAATCATGTCAATTCAGATGGAGCCACTTGTTGACAAGGTCAGGGCCTCAAAGTGAATGTACTTTACTCCATAAAAATGGAGGCCTGGAGGAGTGGCAGGGTTTTCTAGATGGACAGTTGAAATACAAAGGGACTATTTATGCAACACATTCAGCCTCGGCTAATCCTTCTTTACATAAATCAGCTTATAGAGCAATAGATTTTCCCACACCATGAGAGGTTCAGTCCACAAATATCACTGAAACATGCTTCCTCTACACAGGGAGGGAAAGAGGAGAACAAAGTAGTCGGCCTCCCCTTTGGCAAAACACTCTGCTGGTAAATAAAATGAAATTTATTTTATTTTAGCAACATATATTTACAAAGAAACACATTAGAAAATACGGCCAAAATACATGCACTCTGACATGAATACAAACAATTATGTAACCATGATAAAAGTCTTCTAAAATAAAATCAAGGAGAGATAACAATTACTATATAAAAGGGAGTAAATCTATTACTGCTACACTGACCCTTTTTGTGCATTACATTAAATATAGTCTCTTTTCAGAGTATGAAGAACTGTAAATCAGTTTTATACATACACCTATTATGTGAAATTAATTTTCATTCACATTTTATCTCAGTGATTTTAGCTTTGGATGTAGATTTTAGACCTACTCTTGCATCTAAGGCCTTTACATAGCTGAGCCAGATGGGTCCAAGAAGTGTGAAGTAATGAAAACATTTCTTTGTCAAGTGTATCTCAGTAACGCCTTGACAGAACTTCCTCAAATTTGGCACACTCAATTAAATTTTAGTGCTCAAAGGTCAAGGTCACTGTGACCTCACAAAACTTTTCTTGAGCCATTATTTAAGACCTTACTAAGCAATTATGACAAAATTTCATACAAATGGTTCATATTCTATAACACTCAGGATAAACAGGGATGTAATCTAAAACTGTGGCAGAGGCAGAGGCACAGAACTGCAAGTCTGTATTGCTAGTTTCAAAAAACAAAGTGGCAACAAATAAAGCAACTTTACAGATAAGCCTTAACTTCTTTCCATAAAAGAGAGTCACCTGTAGTGCCCTGTGAACACAAGATCAGGGATTCCCTACTGCATGGTAACTGACATAGACATAGATTGAGCTTCTAACTATCTCTAAGTTCATCATTTGCTATAAGTAATTAAAGCTAAAATAACAGCACAGTCTCTGTCTGGAACATGTATGAAAAAACATGCAAATGAGAACAACTTGATGGTGAATTCAGCATTATTAAAATATGTTTAGTATATGTGTATCTGTATATGTGATTAGAGTATATAAGAGATAAAGAATACATATATGAAGTGATGAAGTTATAAATATGCTAATCTGCACGTTATGTTACCTTACCTACTTTAAATTTAAAGTCTACAGCGGATGTTTTCAGCTACATCTTAAATTTCCCACCAGATGCCGCCCAGCCATATTAGTTAGTTTGTTTTGTTTTTTTTTGTGTTGTGTGCATCAGCAAACAACATATATTATCTATTGCCTTATCAATGGCTCGAGGTTGGAGATACCAACTATTTAAAACAAACATGTTTATTTATTATTAGATTTTTTTTAAATGAAAGATAGAGTTTTGAAAGATTTATGAAATACCAATGTGGTCAACAATCACTTTGCTTTGCTTTATGTCTGATGAGATGACTGTACTTGGATGTCATGCTACAGCTTTACAGCACCTCTCAGATTACACATGTATAAAGTGTCCATATGTTGCCTATCAAATGATTGCAATACTAGTTAATCATAACATATTAAATTATTTAATGTTTAATCATAAGATAATGGTGGAGGCAAACTAATACAAGATGAACCAGAAACCAAAATTTAAAGCAGAAATCATTTCTCTCCTCCAGTGGACTTACACCTGGTTTCCATAACAGAAGATAGGAGTTATGTTCTAGTACTTGATTCGTATTGAAAAAAAAAAAAAGTTTAGGGAAAAATCAAACCGATTTATTTTATTTATTTATTTGAAAAAATTTGTTTTGGGGATTCTAATGCCTAAAAATCCTTTGTTAGAGTTGAATTATAGTTTCTTTGAAAACAAACTAATTGCCCAATCAAGGAGGGGAAAATATTATTAATCTGTTCTGTCTGCCATTATAGTTTCCAATGAACAATCGTACTGCTACTCCCTGTCTTGAGGACTCAGGGCAGAGGGGCTGGTCTGCCTCAACCCACAGGCAGATGGCTGACCAGCAGGAATTCAAGGGGACTGACAGTCCTCTTCTGATGGCCAATTCTCTCTGACAGCAGCCTGAACTCTGACCCAAGTCTAAATGAGGGCGCACACACAGAAGACACTCAGGGGTGGCAGTCATGCAAGCCATCAGGACATGGGAGAGGAAATGCCTGATAATGAAAACACATTGTATATTTACTGTCCAGTGAGCCACTGGAACATACACACATAAAAACACACCTCCCTGTGTCTCAGTGGGTATAAGGCTCTGCCCAGGTTTTGCCTTGTTGCTGATTCCAAACCAGCCACCAGGCAATGATGTCAATATTGGCCAATTCTGCAAAACTGATTTGAGTTAAAAGCCTTTTTTTTTTTTTTTTTTTGGTTTCACCTTCCAAAATTGCCACTTTCTACAATATCTGCACAATACCTACTGCTTGATCAATGTTGAACATACATTGACTGCAAGTCTGTGATGGAAGGCAAAGTCCTGTCTTCTTTATCTCCCACTGTGACCTCCACACACTCACTTTCCAAAAGGATCTGTTTGAAGCCTGCAAAACTTACACCCACTTAGCATTGGGCCCACTTAGAAGTAAGCCATTATGTCATAACTTTGTGTCCACTGTGAAAGGGGTTTAAGCACAGCAGCCCTGCTAACTAGCTGCTGTGTAGGACCACTGAAGTTTTAAAAACACACATTGAACAACCCAAGTGTCTCACGGTGACACGTCGGATGCATTTACCAGTCTGCATGATGACTAGCACCTCACTTTCAGTCCAAACAGAGAGATGCTCTTATCTACTGGCAAAGATCTGGAGGAAGTGACGGGGGAGAAGGATATCAGTGCTGCCCTGCACAGACTGCTGCCCCTGTTTTTTGTCTTTTAGTGCGTGAGTCTAAATGTAGCTGTTTTTAAGGGAATTGGTGTTTCCTGTACCAAATGACACAGTTGTTTCCAAGGAACAATCTTATTTTTAGGATTTTTTTATTATTTCAAAATAAAGCATCACCTATATTAGTTTGTCTTTGCTCTCAAATGTCTAAAACTGGACAGTTAAAGATTCCTTCAGATGTAAATGAAATTTTTAACCTTTTTAACATGTCCAAAAGATGTTTTTATATTCATGAGTGTAAAAGTCATGGCTGCATATTTCCACCTTGGAACTGCAGTGAATCACTGACAGCCAGTGGTTCATACATTATATAACCTAAAGAACCAAACCTGTCAACATGGGTCAACATGTGGGAATGAAGTGGCGGGAAAAAAATAACTTGAAACAAATAACACTGTATCAGCCACTGCCAGTTACAAGCTAACAAACACAGACTCCTCACCTGAGTCTGAGTCTGACTCAAACATGTGGCCAGGTCTCTCTGATGTGTCCTCCTCTGACCATCTTGGCACTCTCTGGTCTTTCATCATTCAACCAAGAGTGGTGGTTAGAATATTTTAACTTTTGTATCACATGTCCTGAGGAATTTAATTTGGCTTTTGCAAACAGCAACACAGTGGCAATAATGGTCTACATGGTAAGAAAGTCAAATTTACTTAATACTACAGCCTTTTAAAAAAATTGTTCTTTCTGTGTGTCCTTGCCAATCACAGCCTTTTTCATCAGTACAAAGCTATTCACATAACAGCATCAAATTGGGGTATTTTATCATAACTTTAATATAATGAAAATGCTATGTCAATGAGACCTCATCTTAATGAAATGGAAAAGCATACCAATATATAATAGTAAAACATCAGCAGGTCAAACATGGCAAAATGGTTTGTGTTTGAAATGTAAATGTGTCAAGTTGCAAGGGAAAATGGGCTATTATGGTATCAGCTGTTGTTTGTGAAGAAGATAAAGGTTAAAGTAAAATAAATATTATTAATAATAATAAAAACTAGAAAGCTAAAGCTCTTTTTTCATCTCTGTTTTCCAGATATGCTCAGGTAATAGAGAAGCACAGATTTGGTTAATGGCCGCATCTTCTATGAAGGTCAAGTAAAGGACATCTTCCTTTGTCACTGTCTCTGACTGAAACTGAGTGTGCTCACTCACACACACACACACACACACACACACACACACACACACACACACACACACACACACACACACACAGGCAAACAAATCCAGATACATGCACACAAATCAAATCGTACATTCACACACACACAAGCAGAAATACACACATATTTCGACAATAATGTAAAAACATATATAAATATATGCAGACACCAACAAACTGCACAGTGGGTCTTCCAGGCTTTAATAAACCAGGACTCTGAGAAAGCTTTCGGGATATCGAGTGGTCCAAACAATGGGGGGAAATGGCATTGGGGTTTCCATGGAAACTGCTGCAAGCTGCTAAGAGGGCTGCTTTGAAAACATATGTCAGACTTGACTGGTCTGTTCACAGTGAGCCTGGCAACAGATTCTCTATGCAGCCTATCACACTGCCTCGCACAGCGCTCGCTGTTCTAACATTTGACTTGCTGTCTGTCAGCAGTCTGAAATGAACGCCTATATCTGACAAAAAAGAGGACAATGACTTCAGGATTTCTGACTGTGACAGGAAGATATGTTTATATGTAGCCAAAAAAGTCATTGAAAAGATCAGGTTTTCCTTCTTTTCTTCTCCAGCAAAAATACATAAAGAAAGAGCAATGAAGCCACAAATCCCAGAATCGACAACAGCTAATCTCTTCCCCAGAAAAGCAAACGTTCAGCACTCACTGAGTGTCAAACATATAGAGGAAGGAGTGCCTTACTTCCATCAAGGCTTAACAATCTGACTTGTCTCTTATGCCTTTCATAACTAAAGAGCATTTGATTGATGATTAGTTGATTCACTGGTCAGCATCAGTTTTAATAACTAATTAATCATTCACTGTTTTTACATCACAGTAAATAACTTTATTTGATTGAATTTGGTCAAAGAATGAAAAACACATTTTCAACATGTAAGACAACATGTAACCTTTTGTGTATGGGTGATAACAATCGGCCTGGTATTACCATCTCAACATCAACATAACATCAACATTGACTGGTGTGGACTCATTCATGATGCATTGAGGAGTCATTTGAGATATGATCACAAGGACCACATGGGCCACATGTTGCCACATTCATCTGCGAACACAAATGTGTCTTTGACCACATTGAGGGACTGCCTCCTCTGCTGACGTCTCATAAAGTCTAATAAGTCCCATCAACTAAAAATGTGTTGCTATTTCAAATTTATAAAACTTTATTTCACAGTAGAGCTGTGAGCAGCTCATTGATTCACTCAAATGTTCAGTACTGCGCTCTCTCTCACTCAGTCTGTCCCTCACTCTCTCCCTCATACACACACACACATACACAGAAGCAGATTGACAATGAACCAGTCTGTCTGATTGACTAAAAATAACTCGACATACCTGTATCTTTGATTATAAAGTGGGGAAGGGAGATCCAATAATGAGTGGAGACAGATTTTAAACCAGATGTGTTCTGACATACTCAAAGGCGACCACTTGTGATCAGATCACTGAAGACGCTTGTTGATGCAGGTTTGAATAGGACAGCAATTTCTCTCAATTTAAGTTGTCACATGGCACAAAACATTACTGAAATTGCTAAAGTTAATGTAGCTAACTGCTAACTGGAGGTCTAAAATGGGGAGCTGTTGCTGACTATATAAGCCTGAACTGTTATGATCTGTTAATGTTGTGTACACAGCTTCTTTCTGCTGCCTCCAAGTGGTCAGAGAAATCATTTAGCTTAAGTTGCCGATACTTGTACTATCACTCTGATCCTATGGACAAGCATACGCTGACTGACTCAAACAGCTGCTCTACGGAGTCATACTATGTCATGTCGTGGGTGCACTTATGTGAAGTAATATGATAGTTCAGTGAAAAGATGTAATTCCACAGGAAAGGTCTGTTTAACATCAGATAAAGTGGGGAAAACATTATAAATAAAGCATATGCCCAAGCTTCTCTGGCTAACACTGGCTAAAATGTATTTTTCTGTCAACTCCTGCCACAGCTGCACATCACTTAGCTTCTGCACCGGTACTCCAGCTGTTTCTCTAAACTGGGTGGATACTGATCTGAATCTACTGCAGGTAAAACACTGACTATAAGTACCTCACATAACATTTATTGTGTATTATATTATTATTACATGACTATGTAATTTATTATTTATATTATGTTTTAAGATAATAAATTATTAGAATTGATTTGTTCTGATGGAGGGCCATTGGTTAAAAAAAAATCTGGGAACGCAGCATTTTTCACTATTTCCTGACATTTTATAGACTCAACAATTAATTGATGATCAGAAAAATTATCAATAATTAAATGAATCATGAGTTGGAGCCCCGATTTTTTTTTTTTTTAGTAATGTAAAAGTTACTGTTAGTAATGTAAAAGGGAGGTAGAGAGAAGAGGTATGGGAAGAGGGAGGATTTGGAAAACGGGGGGGAGGGAGCCTGATTGGGGGCAGGAAAAGGGGAGAGAGAGATGCGTCATAGCAAAACATTAGTATGCAATCAAGTTGCTGGTGCGGTAAGGATTGTCATTGTCTGTCGACGGCTGCTGCAGCCTTTCAAGTCTGCACTGCAATGTCACACACGCACAAACGCACACACACGAGCACATGCTCAATGACACACAAACCACAACCCTTCTACTCCCTCTATTGTTTATGAGAAAATAGAGGGGAAAGAAAAGAAGTATTTCCATGTCAGTTTGTGCAGAAGAGCTTCACACATCCAATTATTGATCCATGTCACATCTTCAGTACCAGCAGAGGAGCTTATTAGAGGGCTGGAGCTGGAAACAGGCCAGGCAGATAGACAGATAGACAGACAGACAGACAGACAGACAGACAGACAGACAGACAGACAGATAGATAGATAGACAGATAGATAGATAGATAGATAGATAGATAGATAGATAGATAGATAGATAGATAGATAGATGTTTCAATTGTCTTTTTTTCTTTCGCTGGCAAGAAGAGACTCTGCTGAGGCATTTGAACTGCTGTTACTAAAGTAAAAAGTAGAAGTAAAAAGTAAAAATGAGCAGAGGAGGAAACTGAGGAGCCACAACAGTCTCACTTTCTCTGCGGCAGAATTTCGGCTCGAGCCCTTTGTGATGTTTGTTCTTTAAAAAGCGTGACGAGTGTATGTGTGAGAGAGAAATTTTGGGTGGGGGAGGGAAGAGGGAACTCTAAGACATTGATGAGCTGCACCCCTCCTTTCTCTCTTGCTTTCTCTCTCTCTCTCTCTCTCTCTCTCTGTCTCTCTCTCTTTCTCTCTCTCTCTCCATCTCCATAGTCCTTGGCAGGTCCACGTTGCCATGGCAACATTCACATTGCCGCAGGCTGGCTGAAGCAAGGCGCGCTGGTTGAAAAAGAAAGCAAGAGAGCGAAGAGAGAGAGAGTGGGAGAGGGAGATCATTGCAGAGGGAGGGGAAGGCAGGCCAGAATTGGTTCTCCAATTCATTACCCCTACAACACATCCTCCCCTACAAACCCTCCCCCATCACTAACCCCCATCACCTCAACCCCATCCCCCCAAATCTTATCACTGGCATCAGCTCAGCTGGGCTGTAGAAAGGCCTCTGCTCTGCTCAGTAGTCTGAACACGTTGGAGCCAAACTTCAGACTGCATTAAGTATTCATCCTCCTCCTCGGCAAACAGCACCGCAGCAACATAGACACACACACACAGTACCTGCACTGAGCCTCGACAGCAAGAAAAACTCACCCTGTGTTACACAGAGTGGTATGTTGCATCATTCTCTTCCTTTGGATGGTATAATGCATTATAGTGGAGACACAGGCAGGTGTAATATTAGTCTGTAGATGAAGTGAAGACGCCTCACTGCCTCAGCTCACATCTGACCCCTGTGATGACTGACTAGTCTGATTCGAGTAAAGTATTGGATCGTAAAAGGCCCACAGAGCTTTTCCACCTTTGCAGAGAAGGCAAGTGAAAGTATATTACCTCAGTTTTCAAAAGGCTAATCGCTTTCAGGTTTTCCAGACTTTTGGCTGAACTATTTTTTAAAGATTTTTTTAACACATCTGAGTATCATTGTGCTTCCTGCTGTTTGAGCACTGTTCACTCATTCATCTGTCTACAAAGGGGCTGAAGAATAGCAAAAATTCAAATGAAAAAAGCCACTGAGACAAAACTCTCAGGTCATTTAAAGAGTTCTGATCAGGATATAGGTTAACTGATGTTTTGAATTAAACATAATAAAATCAGAAAACAATGAGCCCTGTTTGTCCATTAAACCTTGACTGGTCAACATCGTTCTCATAAATCTGCTCCTCACCTCTGAGCTGCTGTGCCTAGCAGTGATGGTGCTGCACTCAAAGAACTGCTATTCTTTACATTTTCTCTTTCCAGCTGTCTCAGTAAACAACTTAAAAACAATCATTGTGACAAAATATATAGTAATTGTCGACAACGCTTTTCCTGTTACGAAGACAAGATGCGGATGAGACAAAACTGCGAAGTCAATCAACAACTATGATGAAATCTTCGCACAATATCTTGGATGAAATAAACAGAGGAAATGTAGTGTAAAAATAAAAATTCAACAAAAAAAGTCATGTTTTTTCAAACAACCTGGCCCTAGCTAGTGTATATGCATTAAAATTATTGCAGAAAAACCACATTTGCTGCACCTACTTGTTATTGTTTGCCTGATGTGTTGTCTACTGTTCACTTAAAGTCAAAAGATGTTGAACTTTGACCTTAGCTATGCTCTGCACTGACCTTTTTGAATGTAGAATTTTCTCAAAGTTAACTACAAGTTAACAGACAAGTAAAAACAGTCTGTTAGCAGCTACCAAGATTGTTACTTAAGTCTCTGCAGCATAGCAACTATTGCTCTGTTAGCATTATAGCTAAGGTGGCCCCCATTTAGTACAGCGCCCCCCACCCCCAGAGTTATGGAGGAGTAACTACCAATCAACATGCAGGCCAACATGCAAGACCATTTTAATGCAAATATGACTTAACTCATACAGTAATCCAGCCAGCTGTTGTCTAATGTTTTGCTCAAGGCAAGTTTATTTATTTTGGAGTATTAGACATTCATCCCAAAGTCTTGTCTACTCGAGCGCTGTCAGATTTGAATATGTCTGCCACGTTTTAGTGTAGTCTATTTTAGTCTATATGTAGGCCACTGTGCATGTGTATTTTATGTACATATGTATTTAAATGGTAAATAAGTACAACCTGTTATGTGAGAGTTTAACACAATTAAGTACAACAGTACCAGCGAAGCCTACAGGACACCTTTCCAAACAGTAAACGTAGGATTATCTGCAGATTTCCCTTCCAGTGTGAAGGTTGCCCTTTTTTCTGGATAGTAAAGATTAGTGTTATCAAACAGATCTGCTGTCATCTTCAGAGTCATTGTTTTATCCTCAATCATGCCTGGATGTGTTGCTTAATAATCTGCTTTGATTAGTTCATTTAGAAATTAGCAAAGAAAGATACATTGTAATTGTATTTATTAATAAATAGTTTTAAAAGTATTTTCATATAAACATACTTTTCTGCTGCTATGTGAAGTGGAGTGCTACAGACATAGGTTTCTATCTATCTATCTATCTATCTATCTATCTATCTATCTATCTATCTATCTATCTATCTATCTCGTGAATTTGTTTCCTAATGAAAAAGGTAATTCCATATAGTCATTCAACCACTCACATAATTTTATTTGTTTCTGTCTTTTTATCTTTTGTTATCATTTAGGTATTTTCTTCCATCATTTATTTTTATTTAAATGTATCTTTTTCTTTGGAAGTGGCAAGTCAGTCAATGCCCTAGTCCGGTGAAAATGCTTTTTGAAAATTTCTATTATTCATAGTTAAATCATTTAACGTACAGACACAAAAACAGGGAAAATGAATCTGCAAGTTTGTAACTTCTGAGTCGCACACCACACAGACATGATACACACTCAATGCATTTTCTGTATTGCCACTGCATTTATTTATGCCACATACAGTATATATTATCAAATGTGAGAATTTAGAGTTTTTGGCAGTTGGCTACAGCTAATGTTAGTCAGTGGTCAAATTCATCCATGTAAAACAATTGGAAATAAGCTTGGAAAGAATTTGGACAAATCCTGAAAGATCCAGTTTTCAAAGAAGGAAAATAAATGTCATGTTAAAAATTACAAGAGAAAAAATTAATTTAGAATTTTTGTTCAAATTGATTATGTTAAGAAGATTTAGTTCCACACAATCATTTGCACTTCACTGACTTCAACCTCAGGCAGCTGCACCACCCCATACATACACACTCTTTCAGTTTCACAGGCATATGCCCTCATGCACTCAAGCCTGTAGACTCTGGCTATGAAGCACAGGCGCTCACCCACATTCCACATACCTGTGAGGATACACAGAAATCTGGCATTGAATGTGACTAACAGGGAGACACTTGATCCAACATCTGACATCTGTGGCTTTAATAGCTGCTTGCTAAACCAAAAAACTAGACATCACAATAGTGAGACAGGTCCAATTTAGTCAGTAGAAAACTGATTTTAAAATTCTCTTTGGTATGTTGAGGCTGAATTTTAAGTCTATCATGGTTTTAATTATTTCGGGTCGAGTTGACCCCTTGGAGGAGGGAGAAAAGCTTGTGAAAAAAATGTGAATGCAGAAGTGAGGCTGGATCAATAAAGCCTTGCAGCATGTGCAGAGGGTTATTACAGATGGTGAGAGTGTGATAGCACCAGAGGTGCCTGAGCTCATTAAGAAACAGGACCATGCTCCGGTGCAGAGCAGGGAGCGGGGAGGAGTGAGGGAGGAGGGGAGGACGCAGAGCTTGGACTGAGATTTTTCACCTGAGTGTTACTGAGATCTGATGCTTCGCTGCAGTTGCAAATAAAAAAAATTTGAATTCTTTCTTTGTGCTTTCAGGTAGCAGCAGAAGATCGGTGATACATTAGTGAAAAGAAATGCTTGCATGTAAATAATAAGCTCAGAGGTTGCTCAGAGGCAGCAGGCTGCTGCTACACAGTGTTTAACTGGACTGTGGCGCCATCTCCCAGTCAGAGCTGCTTGTACTCTGCTGCATTTAATTGAACAGAATTTCCGCTGGCAGTGGAAATGCAGATTTATAGACTTGGGATCAACCAGTATAGGCTTTTTGATGCCAATATTTTGTGCAGACATGCAATAATCTTTAAATATAAGTTCTAGCATGCCAACAGATTACAGCCTGCAGTTTGAGTCATGGCCAGGTCCCAAAAACTGTAGAAAAGACCATAAAGATCATCTGGATACGTTGCAATGGACCCATTTAATTGAAAATACTTCACTGATTTTAATGAGCAAAGAAAGGAGAATTTCATCAGATTTTGATTTTTTTATAGCTGTGTTCAGGAGAAACCTTCATTGCATCAGAAGTGACTATTATAACTAATTTACTAAAGGGACAATCAAAGCTTGCCAAGACTTTAATTTCATATTACCTTTTGAGACATGTTGTCCAAGGAAGGACCTCACTGTTCAGTCATAATTTTGCAAACTCAAATATTGCCGTACCAAACTGACTCTTATTTATTACAAACCTTTTCCTTTCCTGATGGAACATCTTTTCAGATTATTATAAAACTACTGATGTGTCATTTGGGCACTCTCGTTGTTGCACAAGCCACAGTCTAAGTTACAACACAGGCTCAAGTTTCATTCCTTCTGGATGAAGTCACTGTGCTTACAATACATGGAAAAAAAAAAAAAGATTTATTTTTTTATTTTCTAACATGCATTTTCTTACATGTAATTTCTACAACAGTTTTAAAAAACAACAACCTTATGTGACACTGAGCCAGTATTCTGTCTTTATATCAGCTCTGGTTTTCTGAACCTGCTGCCAAACCAGTGACATTACTCACCCAGTTATGCCAATATATACACAAACTCAGCAACACAGTTTGACAATAATCCAATAAAATCTACCACACCTTCACAAACACTGACAGAAAGTGCAGAAACTACCCTCATGTGCGGTGTTATTACCTATGTGCTCTTAGTTGTCTGCGGTCACACGCTTTGTGTGTAAAATTGTCACTTTCTCAGAGCGAAAGGAACAGTGGCCTTGAAGAAACTGGAATGAGTACACTTTATAATTTATGTCAAGATTCAATTGATTCAGGATGTGTTCTATCTTTTTCTCTTGCCTCCTTATGCTGTTTATCAATTAGACGGAGTGAATGAGCGAAGTGGTAAACAGGTTTCCAGGTGAGTTCATAAAGTCAAAAAAAAAAAAAAAACACATACAGAAAATTAAACAAAAAACAGATTAATCATCGCCAGTTTTGCTCTTCTTCTTCTTCTTCTTCTTCTTTCCTGAGGCTTCCACTACATCATCATATGAAGTGTCCATTGGTTCACATTTCACTGCTATCTCTTCCACCTTCACTCCTTCCTCAACCTCCTCTCGCTCCCTATCCTTCTTTTTCTTCTTTTTCTTCCTCTTTTCTTCCAAAACGTCACCCTGTTGGAGGGGGAGCTCCATCGTCACATCGTCCTGAATTTCAGCTACAGGTTCCTCTTTCACTGTCACTGCCTCCTCTTGCTCTGTCTTTATGCGCTTTTCTTTATTTTTCTTCTTCTTTTTGTTCCTCACATCCTCGTTTCCTGCTTCTTTTATGAATCTTTTGACTGCCAGTGGGCGGAGGGTTGTAGATGAGGGCCCAAAGGCAGCTCCATCCACTTCGTTCTCAGCTACGTAGGTTTGTGTGGGTGTCTTACAGCCGAAGGGGTGGAATCGCTGTTTCAGCCCCGGTGGTATGGAGGGTGCTGGAGCAGTGGAGATGACCTGAGGGGCCAGGTTAGCACTGCTGCCTCCATAGTTCTCACACACATTTAGCAGGCCTGAGAAGGTAGGACCAAAAACAACGCCATCTGATGACTGCTTGTCGCTGGTGAGTAAGCGGAGCTCTGAGGTACTGTGGGAGGATGCCAGGATGCTGTAGATCTGCTGGACACTCCCGCTCCCGGCTACACCAGCAGTAGTGGGAACCTTCAGGGTCTGGAGACCTGAGAGGGGCACCTTGATGCCACTGAAACTGAATGAAGGGAGGAGAGGGAAGTTTAGTATCTTCATCATTTCAGTGCTGTTGAATTTGGGGAAACTTTCTGAAGCTTCAGCATTTAGCCCATCTTCAGCTCCACTTACTGGCCTCAGCAAACACACACTGACAGTTACTTAATGTTGAGTCTGTGTGATCTCTCACGTTGCCACACAATCACTATGGAGACTGTTAAAATTGAAACTATGTAACTTAAGGAGAAATTACACATTCCCTTGACTGGTCTCACACATACATATACAGAAATAAAGAGCATTCAGAAAAAGCTCAGACTCAAGACTTTAGATTCAATCTTTTCACATTTTGTTAAGTTTAAATTAAATTAAATTTTAAAAAAAAGTCCCTCATCCATCTAACTGAGTAATGAGTGAAGAAAAGCCTTGGTAAGAGAGATGACGAAGACCCTGATAATCACCAGAGACCCTGTGTTGAACTTCCATAAGATTTTTTTATTGCTATTTTAGCATAAAGCTGCAATTTAACAAAATGTGAAAAAAAATGAATGAGTCAGAACACTGTATGTAATGTGTAAAAGTGTGTGACACTATTTTATATGTATATTATTATTCATTTATATTTTTTGTGTACAGCAGCTGCACCCACCATTCTGGATTAAAACTGGCAGGAGCTTTAATGAGCCATAGCTCATTCTTCTTGTTCTTCAGACTCTGTGTTAGGGTGCTGGAGCACGGCTTGTGGCAGAAAGACACAAAGTCAGCTGGACACTGGTACCTGGTAGTCTTCTTATCTGTGGATCCAAACAGCAAACTTCAGTAACGTCACACTGTGCATTAGAAATACACGGAAGACATATAAAAATACATAAAATACATATAAAAGTTGGAGTAGTGTTCGCTCTTTATGTCAAACAGTTAATATAAGAAAAACAAGTGACTGCTCAGATTTTATCTCTCCTTAGTTTGAATAGTAGATGTCAGCCAAGGCTGCAGAGCATCCTTTTTAGACAGACCTAGACTGGCTACAATTGTTTTCTTTTAACTTATCTGGATAAATAACGCATGACATTGTATATTTCTGTAAATCCGACATTAGCCCTTCAGTCAGTCATAGCCAGCTGTACTGAGCATTACTACTTGACTACAATGTATTTCTGAGTGAAACTGGCTTCGTGATTCTTACCGAATGAGCATTTCAGCCAAACACCGATTTCTGGCAATCAATGTGTGGACTTACCGGGTTCTTTTTGCTTTGCCGGCGATTTTGTAGCAGGATTGTCCGATTCATCTCCGCTCGAAGACGATATGTCTTTTGGCATTTTAATGTATTGGATTCACATAAAATTGGGTGAAATCAAAAGTTTTCTATCTCGAAAAGCATGGCTGTGGGGGACACACGTGTGTTGACACAAAATGAACTCTGACCTTTAATCATTTCACTTCCGTGTCAGTTTTGTTGTAGTTCCACGGCCAGGTTCGCTTACTATGTTTGTACAGACAAAACCAGACAAGGAAACTCAAACACCCACAATGCCCCTCGCGGTGTTACGTAACGTCCCAGCGTCCGTTGAAGAAGCAGTTGACAGCGGCGAAGAGCAGGCCGAAGTGGGTAAACAAAATAAACATATGAGAAAAAGAGCGAAAACAACTCCGAAGTTTGAGCTAATTTTATACACGTATAATGTCTAATATAGTTCTGAAACGGCGTGAAGCCCGTTAAAGTCGCAAGTCGTTAGCAAGGAGAGGGCGTGCACCTGTCAAAGCTAAATAGGTTAACGCAGCTAACGTGTGCTAGCACGTTAGCAAGCTAGTTTGCTCGTTGAACCCGTTCAGGTTAGCTACCTGGCCAGCCATGTCGTCCCCCTCCTCCTCCAGACGCCAGTGGTGCTACCTGTGCGACCTGCCAAAGATGCCCTGGACTGTGGTGTGGGACTTTAGCGAGGTGGTTTGTCGTGGCTGTGTGAACTATGAGGGAGCTAATCAGATTGAATTCCTGATAGCGAGCGCACGACAGCTGAAACGGACTCACGGGATGCAGGACGGTAACGTTAGGTCACCTGGTCCCTCGCCCAATAAGCACGGCACATCTAGCAGAGGTGAGGCGGCGATAGACGGAGGCAGGCCTCACGCCGACCGCTACGACAGGGGAGGAAGAGGAGAAAGCACCGGGTCAGCTATTCGCGTACCGCCTAACGGGCTGCATCGTGACGGGCAGCCACCTCAAGAAGTGAACCGTCAGAGCCCCAGCGGCAGCCGGAGACCCATGTTAGGAGCTGCCATCCCTCCTAGTCTAGTAACTCAAGGTATCGCAGGAATTCCTCATGGCTTACTTGCGGGCATGCCGGCGGGCCTGACTGCGAGGACAGCCCCCATGAGCAGCCCTATGATCTTCCCTGCCCCAGTTCTGGCAGAGATGAGCCGCAGACAGCTGGGAATAGGAATGGGGATCACTTCATTTATCACTCCAGAGCTAGAGCGAGAGCTCAGTTCTTCCCAGAACCAGCCCAAGACTCAGACACAGGTCCACACAGCTGTGGCTGGCAGTAGCTCTAGCAAAAGTACAGGTCTCCCTTCTTCATCGTCCTCCATGGCAGGAGGCGTGAGCCAGACTAGCCCCAAACCTGCCTCATCTCCAGCCAGGCAACCACGCCCCCTCGCCGCAAGGTCTGGAGGGGAACCTCTGGGATCCAGCACCTCAGCAGAGGCAGCCACCACAGCTGCAGCACTACCCCACAGTGGTGCCTCTGAGCTGGGTTCAGCATCCACCAGCAACACCCATTCAACCGGAAACACTCTGTCCTGCACCTTGTGTCATGAGAGGCTGGAAGACACACACTTTGTTCAGTGTCCATCAGTGCCAGGACATAGGTTTGTGTGATTGCTATTTTTGGTCTTGGTAAAGTTGTGTTGTACAGTAAAGTGAGTAGTGCGAAACTATTTGTGAATACATGAACAAATTACATTGTTACATTCAAGTATGAGCCTGAGTTCTAGGCTCTGGTGATTTGTTTGTTTGGTTCTTTTTTTTTTTTTTTTTAAACACATATTGTGGACTGAAACAAGTAGTTACTTGAACAAATACATAACTGCCATTTGTTGTATACATATCATTAGTTGTAACTATTATTGCAATAACATTTTTTTGTTTGCCTCCACCAAACGTAGGTTCTGTTTCCCCTGCACCAGGGTTTACATCCAGAGCCGGCGGGGAGATGGGGAGGTGTACTGCCCCAGCGGAGAGCGCTGTCCATTGGACAACTCTCCCAACAGTCCCCCTTGGGCCTTCATGCAGGGAGAGGTCTCCACCATACTGGGCACTGCTGGAGCAGGAGCTGCATCAGCTGCTGCATCAGGAGCTGTGTCAGGGCCTGGAGCTGCAGCTGCATCTGCATCTGGTGCCGGAAGCGGGGGTGCCAGTGGAACCGGATCTGGGAGTGGAGACATCACAGTCAAGAAAGAGAGAGAGACATGATGGTGATCTCCATGGAAACCAAGACCTAACACAGCAACAGGCAGGTCCACAGACATCTGACCGCCCATTGACAGCACCTTAGTTTAGGTCTTCAAGTAATTCATTTTCCAGACTTTAGACTCTAACAACAGCCCCAGGCTCTGAATTGGAGTTTGTGATTACTTAACTATTAAATTGAACTGCAGATATTTTTCTATTATTATTTTATCAATATTTTTATCAGCACTTTGTGCTGAAAGTGGAGGAGGGTGAGGACATACAAAGTGATCTATCAGGCAGCAAAGATGTTTCTATGACATCTCCTCAATATGAAACACTCGCCTGGTAAAAATGCATTATCTGTGTTTATGTGCCATTAGATGTGTCTAATCAATATTTATTAAGATGAAATTGATAGTGAGTGAAGTGTTTAATGTATTTGTCTTTCATCCCAGAGTCATATCACAAACCAGAAGGACATGTTGGCACTGGATCGCTGAGATATCTAGAAGAGCAACAACACAGCAGCGGACAGTTCAGAAAACCTCCATTTACAAAGGTCTCAACCCCACCTACTTGCACCACCCAGTTTTATCAACATTATCAGACCTTGTTGGATATCTGTTGCAAAGCCTTCACAAAATGCCACTTAATAACTTAAATTCTACTGTTCTGATGTAATAAGAATGTCAAATCAAATTTCATTCGTCACTTTAAATATCTCTTTGCACCCTTTGCATTGTGAGCTTACCCTCACCAACTCTGGAAAACAATCGCTTATCAAATGCCTTTTTCAGAAAACAACAGATCTTAGTGAAATAAAACCACAACTTTTAGAATTGTAATCAAGTATATAAAAATATACATCATAATGCAGTGTTTTAATTTGATTCAGTACCAGTAGCGGAGCAGTGGCTACATCTGTAAAGTTAGTTGTAGCAGTTGATACAACCGATCATGCCCACATAAGCACTGGCACCTAGCTACTGTTAGCAGCTGGATATAAGTGGACTGAAGCAATACAGACTAAACCTAACTAAATCTTACACCATGAGAATAATTTTCAATTTCATAAAAATTCTTCAAGATGCACTTTAAGAAGCAACCATGGCAAATAAGACTGATGAGCGCTACCCACTGACATGTCTTTATCTCTCTTTGGCCACCAGTGTATTAATCTCTAAATGGCATTGGTTGCTGAATGTAGAGAGCGTAAGATATGGTGGTAGCTTGTTTGGTGACCTAAATGGGGACGTTTACTGTTTCAAAGGACATCTCTCAAACTCACAGAAAGTAGCCATGTTCCAGTGTTTGTTCCAACAGTACACTGAATAATGTGTTTGCACAGGAAAGCACAAAAGCTTGCTTTAACATTTCCAACGCAAACAATGAAATACAGTAGCCACAGTTGTTAGATATCTTTTCCTTGTCGTTGTGTTGAACAAACTGGACTGCCAATGTGCAGCAAGTGGTCAGAGCTCGGACTGTTTGCTGTAATACACAGTCCAAACAAGTTAGAAATTAACTGAAAAAGTCTGAAAAAAGTTTTTCTGCCAATGTTGGGTCTAAATTAAATATTTGTGGTTTGACAAATACAACTTACATTAGCCACTGTCATAAAATTGAGGGCTAATGAACCTTAAATTTGAAATATAAAATTGTTTATATTTCATATATTTATTTATATTTCAAATTTAACAGATTTAACAACCAGCACATGGATTCAGTTATTTCATAGTTATTTCAGTATATTTCAGTAGTATATAAAGTTGTTTCATAACTGAATCCGTGTCCGTGTCCTTTCCATTTCTTTTGAAAAAGAAATGAAAAAAAAACTCACCACTGAACACCTAAAAGTGACAACCTAATGGGATGTGGACATAATGCCAGTAGTGACATTTCTCTGTACATGTATTCATTTGTTTTTGGTCAGCTTTAAATTAAGCTGAAGGGAGAGTTTGCTATGTAGATACAACCAGTCATCTGTTAGAGCATCAAGCAGCCACAGAGTACTCTGGGTATGACTGCATTTAAATGTCGCTTTCATATAAGATCCAACCCAGCCTACGCTTTACCCCGAATGTATATGAAAAGATATCTATCAATAGACCTAGGACTATATTTTATACTAGAATGTCAAATGTTACATACTGTATAAACCTATAATAGTATGTATGTGCAATCCTTAGTGATAGTATATGCAACAGTTTGGAATAGGTAATTAAAAATTATTGCATATTATTTCTTAAACTGTTTGTTTTTTTAAAGTGAGAACCCACCTAAAAGCAGAACTATTTATCTGTAACCTCATTCGTGAAAGATTTTTCTAAAAACAAGACAACTTTGTCATATCTAATCTGTTTTCAAAAGTACATTTTTAGTTCTGAAATCATCACAATTGTGATGAAATTAATATCATAATCAGCTTTGTTTCTATTTATGGTCAATGAAACAAATGTGGCTGACCACAAGCACTTTTTGTCCCGTTCTCCCGACTTCATTTGTTTTGTTAATTTTTAGTTATATGAACATTTTAACAGATTAAATGTTCTATATTGAACAATCCAGCAGTTAGACACTCACATGTTAAAACCAATGAGCCTGTGGGTGGATTCTCTCTTTGTGCAGCATGTACTCTTTAGTACAGAAGCACAGACAAACCAAAGGTACTTTTATGCCCAAACTGATGTTTCTGGATGTAAATGTTTTATGGAAAAATAAATATATTGATATATTTCTTGGCCAGGTCTTAACCGGTTTCCTTCATCAAGCCGTTATAGTTTACCTGCCCACGTGGTCAACTGTACTTTTGGGATTTTACATATAAAAGCCTCTAGTATTTAGCAGATGCTTATAAAGGCCTTCTATATTGAGAGTATATCCCACAGATCAGGTCTATTGTAGAGAAATGTTTTTGAAGAGGTGGAATTTAAGTTTAATATGCACTGATACATCATGCAATCCCTTGTTAAGTGCCTTTTTTAAAATGTTTACCGCCTGTTTGTGTGTCTGGGAACCTCAGGGGAAGTAGGAGTGCAATGGCTTTTTTATTGTCTAGTCAATTATTAACCTGAATCTGTTTCCCTTCAATCGTCATCAGATGGCTTTTGGTTTTATCTGAAGCTTTTGGAAAGTCAGTAGGCCATTCATTGTTTGAATATGGTCTGTCCTTGCCTCTCTCTCTCTGTCAAGTTTCTTTTCATTTATGTGTAATGTTTATATCTGTTGGTTTTATTGCAGCTTCATGTACAAAATAGAAACCAGGAATAAATTGTATGGAAACTTTTACTTGTTTTTCTGTTTCTTGATTTTTATCACTGAGATTTAATCATGTGAAATATTGTGTTTATGAGGAAAATGGTCAGACCAACATGTGTGTAACCACACCACATTCTGAGTTTACATTAACACATAAATCCACATGGTGAGTTCAGTAAAGGCTGATGCAGATGTGTTGAGAGTCAATAACCTTACATTTGACTGCGTTTACACCCAAGATAACTGAGCGTTAGTGCCACATAAGACCCTCGCATGAAAAACCTTTTGTTTTTTCAGGAGCGTTGTGTTGTGGGAATTTGGACTCATGAGCTCAGCATCTTCAAAATTTTGACCTTAACTCAGTTCTCCCTGCAGAGGACAAGAACACGCCTTAATACTGAGAAAAGTGTTCATCGCAAAGATATTACTAAATGATCTGTTTTTCTAATGCAATTTACACAACTGACTCAACTATATTACACTTGTCTAAGAGCTAATACACACTAACTGTAGGAATTCATAACATTTCAATGTGTTTTTCATTAGTGCATCTGTCAGGTTTAATTCATTTACAGGTATTTAAGTTTGTATTGTGGCAATTAAAAAAAATCATTATGCTTTAACTCTAATCTTGGTGATTAGAGGTGATTTATTTCTGGACATCTGAAAGAGCTCCACCTTCACGTATCCAACCTGTTTTTAAATAAATGCGACTCCAGGCTCCTGTGGAGCATCCAGGCTGAGTTATCTCTTCATTTGTACCGTGGCTGACAAGATAATAAAACATTCAGCTCCTCCACAAAACACGTGGCGCGGCCACAGGACGGCGCTGTTGCCCTCCTGGCCGGAGCGTGGCCCGGAGGCGCAGAGGCTGCTGGGGAAGATATCATGGCCCATGGATCCAACAAACCCATAACGCACTTACAATCACAACTTTGAACGGGCGGGACTTAAACCGCTCCAACAGCTACTCCGTGCGAAACTTTTCCAAATATAGAAACAGTTCGGGTTTTATTTCTCGTGTATTTCGTCCTTCTTGTCCTTCAGACGTGAGCTGGATCAAACCTGCTCCATAATCCCCCTTTTGTCAATGCGGGGTCGAGGTGGTTAGAACGACTCAGCCAGTCCTCGGGTTTATTGTGGAGGTGAGGAGGGTGGTGGTGGTGGTGGTGGTGATGGGGGGGGCGCTCGGCAGCCGTGCCCCTGGTAGGCCGATGCGTCGTTTCCTCCACTGCTGTCAGATAGTTGCAGCTTTTGTTAAACCAATTATAGAGGTGTTAACGGCTTGACTGGCCAGAGACCGAGAGAGAGAGAAGAGGCTGAAGTGTGGTGCACCGTGGCTCCTTACCCAACAAAGCGCGCCCCCCCCCCCCAGCAAGTGTGTGGGAAATAACAAAACAAAAACAGCTAATAATAAACAAATGAAGCAGCTTTAAGATTAAGAGCCTCCCATCTCAGGACAGCAATGATCAATGGTTGTTATACTGGACCAGCTCATTGTGTAGTTGTGGGTCTGGCTCTTTTCGCATTAACATGGCTGTGATTGTGTGTCCTTAGGATACCAGGTGCATGTAAAGTGACTAATAACAAAAGACACGAACCGCCTGTATACAGGCCTGATAGACCGAGCTCAGATGTGAACAGGAGGATGTAAAATCTTCTGAGGGGGGGTTCCTCAACGTTGCTGGTGGCGTCGTTTCTTGACAAACCGGGACCCGGGTCCCTAAATGACCCGTCTGCGTGAAAATGTGTCCGGGCTTTAAAATCCTGCAGCCGGGACCCTAAATACTCTGCACATGATCCCAGCCTGGAGGTCGACGTTTGCCAGCCCCTTTATCTACAACTACACCACCGTGCAGATGAAATGAGACCATCTCTCTCTCTTAATTACATCATTACAGACACCGAGGTGTTAGTTCGCTCCACGTGTTAATGGACTTGACAGCCTTTTGCAAACAGGCGATAATCGCCGAGACTTCACGGGTAACGGCCTGTGGAGAGTCTGATATACAGCCAATATATTGTATCAGAGAGACCACGGCGGGGAACACAGTGGCCGTCTCGGTTGCAGATGTGAAGGAAGGGCCTCCCAACAGCCACCAGCACAAATGAAGTCAAGTCTCCGGGGGGCACGACGCGTCAGGTGGACGCTGGCTTTTATGTTAATAGCTTGAAATTTGGTTAGAAAACAGGTGGGCCGAGGTTTTGAGATTCACCTTTGAATCTGTTCTGTGTACGCTGAAACGCTTCTGCGTGTTTTGTTTTTTTTTTAATCTCATATTCCTTCCTGTTATTTCTTATTTCCTCGGGAATCTTTTTTTTCTCACCGTCTAATCCCGTCGACCTCCCGCCAGCGCATCAATTACATCTCCATTGACGGACCATTAGGCTGAGGCATTGACATTCACAGGCCTCCGTCTGCACCCAGGCCAGATGTGTATTCCACAACACAGGACTCCGGCTCTGTGCATTACACCAGGATTACATTAGCTATTTATTGTATTTCTCTGTGGTGCGGACGCGTCTTTGGGAGAAAAAAAAAAAAAAAAAAAAAAAAAGGTCTCAGAGGGATGTTAGGACCCGGACTTTAAACTGATGCCGATTTTACGCGCAGATTGCGCACATGAACTGACCGGACTGTTGCTTTTTGTGTTGCATCTAGAGCCTCAGTGCAAGTAATAATGAAGAATAGCTCTGCGGGCTATAGGCCACTCAAAGGGCATTGGCCTACGCGCCATTCACGCCCGAGCAAACGCTCTTTTGATACTGATCTTATTTTACCAGACGGTTTAGGTGCAGCTGTGCAATACCCTTCTGTGGCAGAAGTCCGTTTTTAGTGATTCTGGCGGGGTCTGTCGGTGTGGTGGGGGGGCTGAAGGGGTTTGCTGTTCCTGATAAGCATCTCTGATTATCTGATATCCTTCTTTTCATAGTCAAATATTCCCCCGGTGGTCCTGGGTTTATTTTCATGACTATCGGGGAAATATTTGACTATCAAAATCCAGAATCTGAAATAAGTTCGGCAGTTATTACAATTAAGCCCCGAGAGAACGTGTTAAAAGGGCCACAGCCCCAGAGAAGTGATAGCCGAGAGAATTAACAACTTTCACGCCCCTCAACACACACACATACACACACACAACGGACTCCCTCGCCCCAGTTATTTATAGCATAGATCAAGTCGAATATTCTGTTGATCCAATATCATCATCAAGCGTGTTTCAATTTCAATTCCGAAAACGACAGAAAAAAAAAAAACTTAAAGATTTTATTTTAATTATTTGAATATAGATTTAAAGTTTAAAAGAAGCGCAAAGGTCTGGTTTTGGATTTTGCTCAACTTCTGTCGATTATCTATAGAATAATGTCGCACAGCTGCAGAGTAAAAAGCTCCTTTCACTGTTATCAACTTAGGTGATATATTTAAAAAAGTCCCCTCAGCTGTGCGCTGGGGGACAGCGGGACAGTCCTTCGTCCGGGTGGCCCTGGTGCAGCCGCCGGGTCAATATACAGCACGCCAGGGGGCCACATTGGCCTTTTTGCATGGCCCTTCCTGGATCCTAACACAGTATTCAAATGTTAGGATCGGGGCGGGACCCACCGGCACCTTATAAGAAGAGGACGTCCAGGTTTCTCTACTGTATTTGCGCACTTCACCTCTGCCTGCGTCCCGAGGCCCTCGGTGCACAGAAGAAAACGGGCCAGAAGAAGAAATCAACATCTGCTGAGCCATAACGCGATTCAGGTTATGACACAATGGATGACTGACAAATAAGAAATATTGACTTTACTATTCCCAGAGGTAGAGCGTCACTTCACTGTTTGATTTTTTTTTTTTTTTTTCCTCACACATTTTTGGCTCGATATATTTTCTGCCTCTTTCTTGGCAAAAGGAAACAACTTTATGTTTGGATTTTTCCTTGAAAACTTTCAATTTTGAGAAGGATTTTCTATTTATTTTTAATACCTGCCCTCTCCCCCCCCCCAAAAAAAAAAAAACCAACCCTCCGGTCAGAGATAAGCCTTTCTCCTCCAGAGATTTGCGTTGGGGATGTTGAGTTCTGTGAAGATGGAAACCCATGATCTACCAGAGTGGAATACTTTCTACAGCGAGGCCAGTGAGGTAAAGACGCATTCACTATTTAAAAATAACATCACAGTATAGAGCTTTTTTTTTTTTTTTTATTTGCGCACATTTTCAGCAGCGCCGGATACAATCTGTAATTTGATACACGATTCAATTAAAACAATATTATAAAGACTTTAACCGTGGAAATAATGTGGGAGAACCACATGAATTAAGATAACTTTTGAGTGCAACAGAGTAATATTGAGTATTGAGGCGCAATGTAATGCTTGGCAGGAATATTATACAAGAGAAAAATACCAAAGTACAAAAAAGGCTTCAACTCTTCCTCTGTAAAAATATTAATAATTATATTATTTAATGGTTTTGGGAAATAAAATACGTCCTGTCTTTTTAGCATCACTGTTTTTCTAAAACAATCCCTGTTTTATTTAGTTACTGATATGTGTGATGCAGGTTGAATTATTAAACCCTGCGCATTAAAACGTTTTATATATGTCATTTATTGGATGTTTGCTCATCAACAGGCCTCCTTCTTCCTGTCTCTTTAAGCGATCCGACAATTCAGGTGTAAATGTGACAAGAGTTTGTTTTTTCTCACTAATTGAATTAAAGTTAATTCTATCAGCAGATTCAGTTCTCACCTCGACCTGATGAAATTACCCAGAAGAAAGAGTCTGATAATATTTAACCAGAGACCAGTCAGCGGCTCCAGATGCTTTCTCAACCCTGTGAATTTTGCTTTCTAAAAAACTTTTTTTTTTCTCCAAGTCTTTTGAAAAAAAAAAAAAAAAAAAATGCAGTTGGGAATTTTAACGTGGTTTTATTCATCTTTGTCAAGCAGCTGAGCTTTAATAGTGAGCAGCTTGTTTTTTCCATTGAGGCCGTGTGAACAGAGGCACAGTGACGCGCGTTTTACGCATTTTCAGGTTAACATCGCTGTGTGAAATCCACGTCCCCTCTCCGCGCACTGAGAGCTTCATTGTGCATTGATAAGGAGCCGCTTTTTTAAATGGAGAATCAGACCGCTTCCTTTCACACCTACAGTTATTTTACTGAGAAAATGAAATCAAATGGAAAAATCACAACCGAGCTGTTCATGTTGTTTTCAAGAGGTATAAAATGAAAGATCAGTGTTGGCTGATTGTAATTTATTACTTAAACCAGCTGTAATCTTTGCTGGATGATTAATGTAAACTGATATTTCCTCCATGTTTTACTTGTGAATAACCAGATGTTGTCATGTTCCTCTTTGCCTCCAGATGTATTCCTCTCCCAGCACAATGAACTCTGGTCTGGGCTCCATGGGCACCATGGGCACCATCAACAGCTACATCAACCTGAACCCGGCCACAGCCTCCCCTGCAGGTATGAACATGGCGTACCCGAGCTCCAGCCTCAGCAGTTCCCCTCTCGCCTCCATGGGCTCAGGGCCCGGCCACATGTCCCTCTCACCAGTGGCGTCATCCCTCAGCTCGAGCTCTCTAACTCAGCTGGGCCCCGCTGCTCCTGGCACCTTGGGCTCCTTGTCCCACTACCAGAACATGGGCCAGTCCATGAGCCAACTGGGATACCCATCCACTGCCACACTGAGCCGGGCCGGGCCCAAGGAGATTCCCCCAAAGCCCTACCGACGCTCCCTGACCCATGCCAAGCCGCCATACTCGTACATATCCCTCATTACCATGGCAATCCAACAGAGTGGCAGCAAGATGCTCACCCTGAATGAGATCTACCAGTGGATCATGGACTTGTTCCCCTACTACCGTGAAAATCAGCAGCGCTGGCAAAACTCCATTCGCCACTCGCTCTCCTTCAACGACTGCTTTGTGAAGGTGGCTCGTTCGCCTGACAAACCAGGCAAAGGTTCTTACTGGACTCTGCACCCGCAGTCAGGCAACATGTTTGAGAACGGCTGCTATCTGAGGCGCCAGAAACGCTTCAAAATCGAGGACAAGATGGCAAAGAAAGGAGGCAAGAGCCAGGAGGTTGGTTCAGGAAAAGGGGGCCACGGTGGAGATCACCTGGTGGAAGATCGCAGCCCCACTGGGGGGTCAGAGGGAGCCGACTCAGCCCATTCAGACAACTCCCACCCAGGCTCTTCAGATGACCAAGCCCATCCCCGAAATTCACTGGTTCCACTAGACTGCCCTCAGCTGTCCTCTTCACATCTCCATAGCCCGCCTGTCTCCCTGCCTCCCTCCTCATCCACCCCGTCCTCCATTCCCCCATCCTCCCTTTCCCTCTCCGCCACCTCCTCATCCTCCAACCCGCTCCTCCACTCGCAGTCTTTAGCCGGTAGCACCCACCTCCTGCCCAGCGCCATGCAGCAGCACATGGACCTACAGAGCGACGCCCTCAAGTCCCTGGACCCCCACTACAATTTCAACCACCCATTCTCCATCACCAACCTCATGTCCAATGAGCAGAAGATGGACCTCAAGTCCTACCAGGACCAGGTGATGGCCTACAACAGCTATGCCGGCGGCTCTCCAGTGGGAGCCAAGCAGATCTATGACAGCCCTGGGCCAGCCGCCATGGACTCAGGTGCTTATTACCAAACTCTGTACAGCCGCTCGGTGCTGAACGCCTCCTAATATGGACACACACATGCACACGTACATACACGCACATACACACACACACACACATACACACACACACACACACACACACACACACACACACACACACACACACCTCTCTTTAGTGGTGAGCGAAGATGGACTTCTCTTCCTCTCTGTCCTTTCTAAAATGGACACCCAAGCTCTCTTTATCTTCTTTCTTCCTCTCTCTCTCTCTCTGGCTCATGACCATTGGCCTTGGAAGAGAGTCACATCTAAAATGGCCGTCATGTTCCAGAGACCAAAGAACATTTTTTCCTTTCTTCTTACCAGCTCGGCTTGGTTACATGGGGAGCAGAAAAGTGAAGCTGGATGATAAGAAGTCTTAACTGACGTTGAAGACATTTGACTCACCTGTGTGTGAGTCGGTACAGATGTCAGATGTCTTTGCCGGTTGCAGGACTGTGTGTGTGGCGAAATTGGCTTTGTACAAAGTGTAAATAGAGCTAACGTTGGGGAGTAAGGATATTTGCATTTATTTATGAAAGGAATAAATTTTAATATATCTTGTATAGTGCTCTGTCAACCAGTTACAACACAAATGTGAGTTGTTTTTTTTTTGTTTTTAACCAAAGACGTGAAGAAGGGGCGAGTTTTTAGGTTACTGTTTCAGGCAGGTGTTACTACAGCGGGAGACAGTTAGGTACAAATTTTTTTTGTTACAGCATTTCATGTAATTTCAGATCAATCATCCATCAATGTAAATGTAGCTCAAGAGGTCTGTACTTTAAAATTAATTATTTGTTGTTTTGTTTGATATGAAGTAAAAAAAAAAAAAAGAAAAAAAGATTCCTTGCTGCAGCACAGAGCACGGAAAAAAAATCTTCTGAGGGCAGAAGGAAAGAGGCAAAGTAACTGTGGTAAAAAAAAAAAAAAAAAAAAAAAAAAAAAAAAAGAAACAAAACAAAAAAAAACAAAAAACAAAAAAAAACTCTGTTCTGTTTTTTTTTTTTTTTTTTTTTTTTTTTATTATTTTTATGGCCCCAAATCATTTCCTGTTGTTACCTATATGAGAGCATTAAAACTAAATGCTTTTCCACAGACTGTAAATGTTGAATAACAGATGGTGCATGGGGGAGTTCAGTCAATAACTAATACAGTGGAAGGGAGGAGAGATGCACTATGGGAGGATTTACATACAGTACTTTGCACTATGGAGCTCCCATTGGTCAGGTGGGCTGATAGTGTGTGTGTGTTTGTGTGTGTGCGTGTGTTACAACAATACTTAGGAACACCCCTCCACCAGTACCCTAACACTGTCATCGCATCAGCTAATGGGATCAGTGTATCAATGTCAAAGGGTGTCAAATAACCCTCGCTCCTTTTCTTCAAACGACTGCTGATCTGATAAGAGATCAACGTATCAATGATCTATTGAAGGATTATTCTGATGAGTGGAGGACGTACTTTCAGGTCACATGATGTCCTCTGTGGAGAATATTTTAGTTTCAAAGAGAAATGTCTTTTATTTAAGCTATGTTCCTTTGTGTGCTGATATAATATATTGTTTTTTGTTGTTGGTTTAAATATGATTCAAATGATTCATGTTTCATTTTTCTTATTAAAAAGGATAAAAATGTGGGGAGAAATGGTGCCTTTATTTTTATTTTTCTACCGGTAATGCAGGTGTCACTCTATATACCAGTAAAAAGAAACAAGTAAATCAAATGGTGAAAGCTGTTCGACATACAATGCTAAAATTATTCCTAAGTATTCCAAAGGGATGGCTTATATTTCGGTTTCACAGACTCACAGTGTTTCCAAAGACTTTCACAAAATCAATAAAACTTTAGGATTTCAAAAAAGATTAAAACGCAAAATAGTTAAAGAATGTTGTCCATTAAAAAAGGTTTAGTCATTTTCCAAACATTTTACCTAATTACTCTTTACCTGTCCACGAGCAAGTTTGAAAACCAGTCAGTGAAACAAAAACTGCAGGAGAAAATGATTCTGGTTGAAAAGATGGGATTATTTCTTTCTGCTGTGTTATTGGCAGCACTTGGGCAGCTCGCCCCGGTCAATCAATCAATCCCCGACTGGTAAGGTAGTGCTGCAGGAATAGCAGGGCCTTGTTGAAACAGCTCCTGACCAAATGACTGTGGTGTGTGACATGTAGGACTGGTAGACTAAACATGGCTGGCTCACACTGAGAGCCTCAAAGCAGACCTCTGCACAGGCCATCAGCCCTGGCGGCATCACATACACACACACACACACACACACAGCAGGATCAGGACCACTCCAAAGTCTACTGACCTGCCTCTGACCCTGCACTAGAGAAACTATCAGCAGGTCAACAAAACAAAAAACAGGGAGAAAGTAGAAGCAGAATATTTATGTTTTAACCTAATCACGGTGTCTGTCCGACCTCAACAAATCAGATCCTAAACTAACTATCAACATGGAATTCACCAGCAGAGAAACTCCAACATGTTCCTTCACATGTCGGAGTTCCTCTGCTAAAGTAAGGAAACCTGCTGAATCACTGTTGTATAATTCAAGAGAAGAGAGTCCACTGACACACATGATTAAAATGCTGTTCAGTTCACACGAATTAACTCAAGTGACACCAATGATTCTTTGTCTTTACATCTGCAGGAACATAAAATAGGTTATTGATCTTGATTCCTGCAGTCATCCTTTCCTGGCCTCCTGCTCCTATGTCCTGTAGCTGGGCCTCCTGCATGTCTACCTGTCTGCCTGCAGACCTCCCTGTCTGGATTTAGATCTATCTGTCAAATCTGCAGGTCATGTCTATCTGCGGGTCTACCTGTCTATTGGTTGGTCTACCTGTCTATCGGTTGGTCTACATGTCTGTCAGCAGGTCTATCTGTCTGCCTGTTGGTCTATCTTTTCTTCTCTCTCACATCAATCCCATCAACCATAAGCCCCAAATTTTCCAGTATATATAGTGCAGCAAAGCACAAACTCACAAACATACACACACACACACACACACACACACACACACACACACAACACGCGTCTAGTTTCAGTTTCAGTCAATGAGCCACGATGCTAAAGAACACATAATGGTGCTGTTGCTGCAGAAAGTAGTTCTTCTGATGACTTCACCCTTTTTTATGATACAATATCAATAAACAGGCTTCTGAAAAAAGGCAATACACACACACACACACACACACACACACACACACACACACACACACACACACACACACACCATTAGAAAAATGGTAACTGGCTTATAGTGAGTGGGAATCTAAGGCAGTTTGTCACCTTGCATACACAATAGTCCCTTTAGTGCAGTTGGCTTGATAAGATAGGCAAGCGCCCGTCTGATATGGTCCCCACAGCTACAAAGAAAGAGCTTCTCTCACACACACACACACACACACACACACACACTACGCTGGTCCAGGTATGACTAACCTGGCTGACTCTGAAATGTCACTCAGATACGTCCCCTCGCAGTAATCAGGTCACCACGCTGATAGTGGTCCCAGATTAGTCTATGGACAGATGACATACTGTGGCCTCAGGTTCTGAGGGAGCAACAATGCAGCAGTTACACTGGGACAATTTCAGCCACAAATGGGAAAGTGTGACCCTTAATTTTGTAACCTCTCAGTTGTAATCTGTAACCCCTGACTGACCCAAATGTGAGACTCCCAGAAAATAGCTACTAGCAGCTGATAGCAGTCTAGATGTCACAGTAAAATGACCTCCTCCCTCAAACAGCCACAGTCGCCTCAGTTTCTGGGATTAGGTTCTTTTCCACACATTTCTGTGTTTTTTCAGCCATGTTCTCCATAAACACAAAGACTTGAAATTACAGAACACACACTGTGTCAGCATGGGGAGGAAATATACTGACAATTCTTGGCAGATCACAACATAACGATGCTGCTTTTTTCTGTCAGCATTATTCATTACATAAAGGTGTAAAGTGCTTGAGTACAGTTTAGAGGAATGCATGACGATAACTTTGTTTTAATAACAAACTCATTTTCAAACACCAGCAAACATTACTGTCAAACTCGGTCACGACTATTATTGTGGCCTATGAGTAATGATTTACTTCCCTTCAACTGTACAACAGTAAAATACAGAGACATAGTAAAACATGGAGAGTGAACGTGCACATCTGTGTGCGTCATTTATGGCCACATCTACATCACTGCTGCATCTTCTTCTACATGAAACACAAACTGTGAAGTTTCTAGACGAGACAGGGGATGTATAAGATCTGATCACAGTGAAAAACACTGTATTCCTCATGACTTTACTATTCTGCCGCACTAGTCCAGGGCTGAAAATCGATATGTTTACAGTTGTATCAGATTAAAAATGACTCAGGGTCAAAGAGAAATCATTATTTCTTCTCTGCACATCAAACTGAATTACCTGTTTATCCCAGGTTGACTTCAGCTCTCTGTGTTTTCATGGAATGAATAAAAAAAAACAGTATCCTTATCAGTTCTGCTGCAGCTATTTATAAATATTTTATTTTATTTTATTTTGCTTTTGTGGGTTTTGTATTGTTGCTTTGCTGTTTTCTTTTGTGATCATGGAAACTATGTTGTGTTTAAGGTTAGGGAAGGTTGTGATTATAGCAAATAAACTATGGAAAACTGTAGTTAGAGTTAGGCAACTAAAAAAACGAAGGTTAGAGAAAGAGTAGGATTAGAGATAATAAACATCTAATTTAAAGAAGTTGAACCCCAAACTCCAAATGTGTGTGAAAGTCAGACTATCTGGCCTCACCAAATAGATACTACAGTGACATTGAGCTTTGGACATAAATCACAATGTGTAAAATCACCCAAAATTGACAGATCTGCTGCTGATTTGATGCTGGTGGCAAAACCCACCAGTAAACGTTGTCAATATGATGTACTTTGCCTTAGTCAACTCAAATTACTTTGTGTGGATTATGTATTCACTTACTTAAGTGGATTTAGTCTTTATTAGGAACAGTGAAAATTGTTTGAAGTGATAGTTTCCATTGTAATCTAACATGATGACAGCAGGAAGTGTAAAACGTGTATGACTTCCTAAAGATAAGGTCTGAATTGCTTCATGTTCCTTTTATTAGCTAATAGCTTTGGAGGCCTGAAAGAAGTTTGAAGAGTCAATTAATCCTGCAGACCTGTGTGAGTGTGACACTGTTGTCATTTTCAGTAAAAAGGATATTTGTCTCCCGAGGCGCAACAGCCATTCTGTTCGCCCTGTTGAACACTTGATGACAGCCGCCCTCAGGCTGCACCGCTGGTGACAGCACATCCAATGTGTAGGCCAGAGAGCATGACACCTGCACAAAGAGTTTCTGTGCTGAAACGAAGGTGCTTCATGCAAAAATAAGATGCATTTTCTGCCATTGAGGTAATTTAGATGGAAACTCAGCTGCTGGAATCTGCGTAAAGCTTTAAAACACTGCACTGAGAAACACTGAACATGAAGGAAGGATTTAGGATCTGACAAAGTGGTATTAATGTGCTTCACTGTGAACAAGTGTGACATTTAGCAGGTGTTTGCTTCTGATTTCGAAAGAAAGAAAGAAAGAAAGAAAGAAAGAAAGAAAGAAAGAAAGAAAGAAAGAAAGAAAGAAAGAAAGAAAGAAAGAAAGAAAGGGTGGTGCATGTTTTCAAGATGTTCAAATGCAAATGAGGCAGTGCATCCTGGATCCTGTTAGGTGGATGTACTGTTTACATTTGTTATTGCCTGAGGAGAGGGAGGGAGAGAGAAAAGGAGAGAGGGAGATGGAGAGAGAGAGAGAGAGACAGAGAGAGATAGAGAGAGAGAGAGAGAAGGGAGCACTTACAGTTCAGCCCTCAGGTCATACTCTCCATTTTTGGAAAATAAATGGGTTAGATGACAGAGAGAGAGCGAGAGAGAGAGGCAGACAGACAGACAGAGTTCAGAGTGAAGGTGTTATGTCAAGATCTGATCTGGTCTCAAAGCAAATTTCCACTTATTTGATCAAAAAAGTTGTAAAATGTATTCATGCACTGTGCATCTGTGATAATTATGATGAATAATAATTTCTGTAGGTAATGCTAAATAAAAAAAAAATTAAAAAAAATACAGTTGTCTTTCAGAAAGACACTATCAGGGGAGAAAGAGTCTGGAGACAGTTTGGAAGTTAACAAGACGGAGAGACAGTCTGAGGTTCAGTAAGACAGAAAGACAGTACGACAGGTAGAGCAAAAGAAGAAAATTAGAGACAGACAGTTCTGATTTAACATCACATTTATACAAGAGGATTTTAAATATGTAGGCGTTAAATGTGATCATATTCATTTTGAAATGAGGAGCTGATTCTTTCTGTGACTTTTTTAACATAAAAATATTTTAGGATAGTTAATTAGCAGATTGATGTGTAATGATTTATTATTTGTGTTGCAGACATAAATAGGTAAAGCATAATAGATAAAGATTATGTAATATTTGTGTATTAATTGTGTAATAATTATATAAAACACAACTTAATAGTTATCAAGGGAAACAAACCAACTAAAATGATCATATTGTCAACATAAAACAGAGTAAAATCTAAAATTTGGCATCAGACAGTCAGATGGAGCTGTGATAAACAGGTGATTAGCAGTGGAACAAGCAGACAGATAGTCAGCTGGAATGAAAGTTGTAAAGGTCAGTGGGTACATTATTAGGAAAAACTTTCATTCAAATTCAAATTCCTTTATTTGTCCCACATTGGAGAAATTGCAGTACAAGTAGAGGCACAACTAGTAAAAAAGAGAGACAGTGTATCACTCAGACAGACAGACTGAGCACCGCTGGACAGCAGAGGCACAGATAAGCGGCTGGACTTTGCTCTGTCAGCCATGGGTGTTGCAAAGAGGCCTGAGATAAAAGTGCTGGCCTGACAGAGGAACACAGAGGCGGCTGATTACATTTAACCTGATGGTGGTTGTGTGTGTGTGTGTGTGTGTGTGTGTGTGTGTGTGTGTGTGTGTGTGTGTGTGTGTGTGTGTGTGTGTGTGTGTGTGTGCTTGCGTGCATGTGTGTGTGTGTGTGTGGATAAGTGGGGTGGACAGGGAGGACAGTATCGATCAAGCCTATGACCATCAACACACAGACAGATGCAATCCACAAAAAAACACAGCGAGCTGCTTGTCTGATTAAAGCAGTAACAGGGGAGCAGGTTTGTAAAAAAGAAGGTGGTTGCTGGTTTTAATCCCTGAGGGTGAGATGATGCTCTCCCAATGATTACTATTAATGTTCCCCAGGGCAAAAGCTGTGTATGAACATTGTTGTTTTGTTATAAATGATGCAGTAAATGTTGTAAATGTAAAGGAAAAGCTGCAGATATTCAAATAAGTTTGTTTTACACTTGTGTAATTCAATCATTAATCAATCATTTTTGTATGATCCTTACATTTTCTAAATCCTCAATGTAATTTTTGTCACATTTCTGGACTCTTATATTCTTCCTTCTAGTCGTCAGTAGTCAAAATTAGAACTCTATCTGTCATATCAGAGGTTAAAATATTGGCCAGACTCCTGCTTCTTCTTCTCTTTGCTTTCAGGATGTTTGGATATGCGTAACAGCAGGTGTGAAGCACAATATCCTCAGGACTTTGTACTGCCATCTCCTTCCTGTGTCTCCAGAGGAGCCCCAGGTTGGGTTTTATGATGTTGGACGCTGGTACTCAGCATGCAGTGATGCAGGGGAAACCCCAGAGCGGCTTGTTTGTATCACTTCAATAAACCTTGATCAACAAAATCACCTTCACTTCCGAAACCTGTGGGATAACACTCAGCCTATCTAAATGATAAATCCACTCAAGCATGCAAACTAACTCTAATCACTGTGTCATTTCACCTCGGGCTAAGTTAATATTGCTGTTATCCCCTTGGTACTGGCTGACTGCCTCTCATAGGAGAGGAGAAAAGATGTTTGATTGACTCCAGCAAATGAAATAAAGGTTAAAACTATCACTGTTTCGTAGCAGGTGTAACACACACACACACACACACACACACACACACACACACACACACACACACTGGAAATAAGATTACTGATTATCAGCTGATACTAATTCAGCATCCTACGTGCTGCTCATCGAAGTGTTTCCCACCAGGCTGACACATTAAATCTGACTTATTTGTTGAGTCTGGAGGTAAAAATAACAATTACGCACCTCAAGCATGGAAACTTGATTGATTCTTGAGTCGTTAGTGGAAAATGTTTGAGCTTTCACTCTCGTGGCCATCTCATCATCTGTTCTGCATCAGTTTGTTTTTGTGGAATCATGGGAATTGTTTAGCCTAGTCAGTCAGTGTGTGTCTGTGTGTGTGGGTGTTATCATGGTGAAAACCTGGTCCTGGTCCTTGTAGTAACAGGAACTACCACAGAGTTGGTTTTCAACACTTTGACAGTGTTGTGTGTCTGTGTGGACCCATTTTTGTCACCGTGGTGTACTGTACAAGATACAGTCACAAAACTTTACAGGTGTGTAGTCGAGAAAAAAATGAAGGCCAACTTTGAAGATGGGTGTGGTCCAATGCATGGACCGCTACTGAGCACTGGAGTCAGAGCAGGTTAACTAAAGTTGTGGCTGTTGTGATCCCATCATCCTACCGTCAAAAAACATTGGGATATTTTAACATTTTTAGATTTCACAAACATTTGCACAGAGCAACTAACACATAGAAACATGAGCTTCAACTTTTTCACCATTTTCTGGTGAGTTGAGTCAATTGGGGTCACTGTTACAAGCAGTCTCTTCTCTCAACAAAAAAAAAATGTTAAACCTCCAAAAAATAAAAAAAATATGAAGGTAAACTTGTTTACCACTTCATTAATAAATAAGTAAACGTAGAGTAAAACAGCTGCAAGGAGGAAACAGCACATTTCACAGGTTTACATGGAGTTTACAACATGAAAAAGTATTTTCTGTTTATTTAGCGGGGAAAAAAATCTCTCATTTCAATGTCTTACAACATATTTATTTACATTTTACAGCCAGCGTCTTATTAACAGTAATAGAACAACACTATAAAAACAAATTACGATCACGAAAGAGGCAACATTATGCCTGTATATCATATTATTACTTTTTTACAGTTCCCCAAAGGCATTTCTCCAGGTTCAGTCATGGCCTCTTTTATATATGAACTAATTAATAATAATTTAATTTATTTATTATTAGTAATAGTAATAATTAATCTATAAATCTTTGTTTGAAGTCATGTGCAGATATTTCTTTTTTTCTCTGATACAGCTGCGAACAGAAACAACAGATATATTTGGCAGGTTAATTGTCATATTATGGACCCCAGCCCCCAAATGTCATGCTCAGCAATACTCAAAGGGTCATGTGCCTGGTGTTTGCACCTGAAGCAGAGTGGCACCTCCTGTTGCTTCATAGTTGATTTGAGCAAACCGAGAAGTGGACTGTGACAGTTTCAGGACAGTGTGAAGACCCATAAAATGTCCACAAGTGTGATGAGACCTCCAGGAATGTTCAGCAACATCTGGACAGCATGTGTTGGGTCAAATTCAGAGTGAAAGTGTCTGTGTGTGTGAGCTGCTGGCTAGACTTTAAGACAACACTACTTCAATTGACATGACAACCATCACTGTCCACTGCCTTGTAAATCACAGACATTAAGACATACAGACACAGGCGCACGGCTGCACATACACACATAAACCCACACTGAGCATGTCAGGGGCTGTCTTCGTGTCCGACTCACAGATGGATAAAGACGGGGTGTCCATCCTTTGCCAAGTAGCAGAATCTGATGGAGCGATGTGTCAGCCTGCTCTGTTGAACCTGGCTCCGCTCCGACAGCCTTTACATTTAATGTTTGGGGCTGACTGGGTGAAAAACAGCTCTGATTCTCTGCTTGACATCAATTTGGAGTCAAGCTCTAACCTAGAAATGTGCTTTATTTGTTCAGTTTTCATGTTTGTATTTTTTTTTTTTTAATCATTGTATTAGAGCATTTCTTCTGTTCCAACTGCTGTCACCATCTAACTGGGACATTTTGGGTTATTTCAGTTTACCGTGTTTATAAAAACAAATTCAGATGAACAGAGTCTGAGGTTTGCCAAAATGCTCAAACTTGTATCTAACCTGTTTTAATGAAGTATTTCTGCTTAAAACACAACAGACGGATAGATATGGAGGCTACATCCACACACGTTTTAAAATGAAATCGATCTCTGTCCAAATTAGCCTTTCAGCTCCATATCACAAATGATCTCCATCCACATTATCAGACCTGACAAAACATGACTCTTCACATACAGTGGGCATGAGCCAGCCAGCCTAAACAGATAGCAAATTGTCTACTGTGCAGTTGTTTAGTTGTGCAAACTATGAACAAGGAACAGCATAGACATTTGTAGTGTTAAAATGAAGGATTTAATGGCACGACAGCTGCTACCAAAGAAAACAAAGTCAGTGACACCGGCATTTCGTTATTCATGTTGCTTTCACGAGGCTGATGACACCCAATCAGTCAGCCTCTATGTTTGTCTATGCGAGCGTCTGCAAAAGTTGAAGGCTATGGAAAAACTAAATGTAGAAAAAGTGAAACTAGATCATGGTAGTGTGGACATAGCCATAGAAAGATTAATCTCACTATAGTAAAAGTAAAAACTTGACTTGGCACTTTTTGGATGTGCAAATTTGCCACATCCCTGTGAAAGAAAGTATCAGTCAGAACTCACAAGACTCTGGACCTTTCTAATGCAGAATTTTGTGTCTCTGACGATCAAGCAGGAACAGTTTAACCCACTTTCTGTCTTTCTGGAACCACAACAATCATGCAAGTCCCCAAAACTATAGATTGTTTGTCCCAATCTTCTGATATCATATATATATATATATATATATATATCATATATCATAATAATACATAATAATAAACACCTGTTAAAGCTGATGAAAATGTCACATTTTGGATTAGTTTAAGATAAAAAATGACTTTGTTAAAGCTGCCGGACCTTCATCGTAAAGGTTACAAGAACAAGCATGTGGTTATCTCTCAAATATTCATTTATGACTTTGCCACAAAAATTCACTGAAAGCTTTAAATATATTTTATAAAAGAACTGAGAAGTAATCAGCATCACAAAGCATTCAGAAACATCAACACTTCATTTTGTCAATTTATGGCACTCAAATATAAATAAAGGTGATTCAGATTTGATCATTCAGCGGGGAAGCAGCAGAACAGTGAAGAAGACAGCCATGACTTGGTAAATATCCTCACGACACTGATTATTTGCTGCAAATATTTGTTGCGAATCAGAGAATTAATCTTTGTTTACAGCACAGATAATCTCTGATTGTTTAATATTCTACCAGTTGAAAACCAAATTTGCCATGAGTGACTTTTCATATGTGCATCATTTAATCGCAGCACAATGAAGCTTCTCCTGCAAGTGTAAAAGCTGACTTTGTTGGGAGACTGGAAGACTTTGGTCAAGACCTGCTCTATATGTAAAGTGCCTTGAGGTAACTTTGTTATGATTTGGCGCTATATAGATAAAATAAGTTTGAATTTGAATTTGTCTTCACAAAGAAGAAGCAGCAGCCACAGACACACAATTACAGAAAGAAATACACACACATAGATTATACACTGTGCAGGTGAATGACAAGGTACACACACAAATGACTACACGGACACATGCACACACAGACATTATGCCTTGCAGTTATCTTATCAGTCATCACAGGTGTGCATGTTAAAGCAACCCCACCCATTACTGGTTTCCTCCAAAGAATGAATGCTTATGCTTATGTGCATGTGCGCATGTCTGCATGCGTGCGTGTGTGTGTGTGTGCGCATCTTTTTGTTCGCGTACATTTGTGCATTTGTGGCTGCTTGTGTAGTACAAGTGTATACTATAAGAGTTTTTACTGGCAGATTTCACTGAGTTAATGCTAATTAGCTGCAGTTCATGTGATTACATGAGCATAAAACCCATAGCCCTATTTGAAAATCTCCATCCATTGCTGCAAATTTCAACTGCAAATTATGCAAATATTAGGAGTTGAGTGAATTGAGAGACACAGTTAGTAGAATTAAATTTCTAATAGGATTTCTTTAAACCTTTGCAGAAGAAGAGGATGCAATGACAATAAGTGATGAAAACTACACTAAACCCCAAACAAGCAAAAACAATGCTTCATCCTCGTTCTGCAGAGATCTGAGGTTTTCACCTACCACCAGGTATTTGTCCCGTCTGTGCAGGAGAAGCTTCAGTGGACATTTAAGTCATTTTATTCATGTATGTCACGGTGTGTATTCATTTAATCTAAATTTCAACGTTCTTTTAAATTTATAACATTTACACTCAAAATAAAAATATGCATAAAATGTGTCGGGAACCACTTATTGTCATTTCAAGAAAAAGAAGATTTGTGCATCTGTTTTTTTCCAACCTGAACTTCACCACTTCAGACCACAACAAACTGAAATTAAGCCGAGTTGTGGCCTTTGACTGAAGGCACTGAGACAGTCACACCACTGTGACAACTGCAGCCAAGCACTTAGAGTTCATTAGCTGTGTGTGTGTACAGCTGGACACACACACACACACACGTAAGTAGGGACAATATTACAGCTGGGGCTGTGAGCTATAGTGCTGAGAAGGTAAAAGTAGCTGAGAGGTTAAAGAAGCAGGTTACGATTCACAGAGATAAAGCAGGAACCATTTTTCAGGAACCATTTGAGCAGCAAAAAAACAACAGGGTCGAACTGCTGGGTAAGAATAAATAACATGAACAACAATATCCAAACCAACTACACAGACACACAAGAAGTAGTGAACTAAAGGAGATGGTCTCATACATTAACACAGGTGTGCAGAGCCTTTGCATCTGTCTATTTGTGACTCGCTGCAACAAATTCGAGGGCTGAAAAATGAAGCCAACAAGGGAATTCATTTTCATCTCCTTTTTCAATTTAAACCCAAATAAATCTTCGGTCTTTAATCAGAATTTTTTTGCTTTTTGTTATATTTGTTGAATTTTATGATTCTCTGTTGTCAAAATTTTACTATTTAGTTTACACAAAACACTGAATTAATTAACTGGGGTATTTTTAGTTCCAAATTACTTTTGTTCTTTCCAGGAAATTTCCCAGGAAATCATCAAGAAACAACAGACATATAAAATGAAGTTAAAGGTTAATACATGTGTTGCTGGAGGTCCCGTTCACTTTCACCAACCTGTTACTGCAGCTGATTTGTTTTTCCACCACTTCCAATCACAGGCCCCCTGGCTAGGACCAATTAACAGCAACACACACACATACACAAACTCAAATGCATTTACTGACACAGACTCCACTATGGTACCCAGCTGTGGCAGATTAGTGGCCCTCCACCCACCTATTGTGCTGCCATGAAATCGCGGGGGTCAAAGTTAACACCTAGACACGAGAAGCGGAGAGAAGAATACCCCCCTTTTACTGTCACTGATCTGAATCATTGTTTTCCCGGGCTGCATGCAAATCACCGTTAAAAAGAGGGTGGTGGTCAAGAACCTGGCACTATAGCTTCTGCAATCTCGCAGAAATTTTGTTGTTGTTGGCTGTGAATATGTAATCCACATTGAAGTGATATCTTTTAAGTGTGAATGTAGAATCATACACAATTTGGTGGTTCAGCAGTGATGACACAGAACCACCACAGAGACCACGGATGTGGACGTCTGTACGATAATCATTTTTAACGCAAAAACATAGCATGCGTGGACATCTTAATTTGCAATATTGCATTTCTTGTAACATCTAGATGTCTTTAAATTTATTTAAGGGAAGTTCATTTTATTTTGCTTTATCAGAGTCCATTCACTTGAACAGGTTGAACTGGTCCTTAGAATCCATTGCGATCCTATTCTCACACCCTGAAGCGCTGTCACAAACACATCCTGCCTCCAGAGCGGTTGCCTCCATTACAGTAGTGCGGCCAGGGCAGTTCTGTGGAGACAGATCACCAGTGGACACAGTCTAATATGGTTTGGCACGAGCTGGTGTCTCTAATGGGCTAAGTTGTTTTATGGCTGTATATCCCGTCTGTTCATTTGTCAGACTGTTTTTTTACCTCCCCAAACCCCAAAATGGACGTGGTCTAAGCAGAGGGATGATGAAGAGGAGAGGAGGACGGTGGAGGGATGAAAAAAGATGGGGGATGGACTGAAGGCCATTGGTAGGGGGTGGTGGTGGGCGGGTGCAGCCAGAGGATGAATGAGTGCTACTATGTCTGCTGACTCCGGACTCTGTACGTGTGTGTGTGCAGCTGAACAGAGCTCCTTGAGGAGAGCCTGACAGCCTCTCACGCTCAGGTAGACAAGCTCCACTTATTTTCACAGCTCAGGCAGCATTATGTGCAGCCTTAAAACCAAATGTTTTATATAGTCTGTGAATAAGTGGTTAGACTTGCTGAATCACTGAAAAAAACACTCTTTTGTTGTGTCTTACAGTCATTCACTCTGACTTTTTCTTTAGATGATGATCACTTAGTGATTCGTAATCTGCCCTAGACTGAGGTTTCACACATTCATTACCAACAGGTGTAGTGTGGCAAACATGGCAGCATCATGTGATTTATTCATCTGTGAAAGTTCACCTGCACACATGCAATTTTAGGTTAAATGCTGGTTCCATGTCTGCAAAGTCACAACATTAGTTTCATAATGTTGGATCTACCCTGTTGGAAAACCTATTTTCCCATCAGCGTGTTGGTATTAAAGATGAAGTAACACATTATTTTCTGGGCTGGACACAGTTAGAAAAACAGGGTGTCATTTCCTTGCACCAAACAGTATTTATCAACTTTACTTTAAGTTTTACTAAGAAAAACCTTTAATATCATTTAAAAATGTATTAGTAAATAAGCAAAAGCAAATCTAATGCCACAAAATAAATTTCAGGGACTTCCATGATTCAGCAGGTTTCCCTACAAGTCACAAATTGTATTGTATCGTGCTGTTTCTACTATTTGGAGGAGGAAGTATAACATTACCGATTTAACTTATTATGATGCAATCAAAATTTTTAAATGGGGACACGCCTACAGCAAACTGACCTGAGCAGCTCAAGTGACAGAGCATCCGCATACACAGAGACAAAGCAACAACATCCAGCAACGTAATCATTAAAGGTCATTGTTAGGTTCTAGGATCAGTCCGCAAGAGGGAATGAAAAACTTCATTCTACAGCTGCCATTTTGCATTGAAGAGGCTCAGGTCCTCCGCTGACTGCAACCTCAATATCCAATTCAGCAACACTGAGCACTCACACAGCTTTAATATTATGGTCAAATATTAATTTCTCTCATCCAGTGTTGTCTGCCCAACTGACTGAGCAGGAATCTAGCAATCTGTGTGAACTGATACAATACATTCACAACTTAAACAGCGAACACTAACACACAACTGGTCCACCCGATGGCTCAAAGGATGCCTGCATCATTTATGATGGATAGTACTTTCACATGCATGTTGCCAGTAGAGATAAGTAAATGCTCTGGAGCGGAGTGGTGATGTGTGACACGTTCAGAAAGTTCCTGAAAATCCAGCTTTTATCAGAAGGAGGGAAAACAAGCTAAGCAGCAAAGTCTTTGACCTGAAGAGCAGCATCAGTTAGGCCCTGGGCCATCCTCCAGTCTGTTTAAATAGTCACAAGGGCCTGGAACCATATTTATTGTCCTATCTTTCCTCCACCCCTCCAGACCCCCACTCTTCCCATGAGCCACCTTATTTACTGACTGAGACATAAGGCATCTGAGTCACATATTCCTCATCCTTGCAGGTCAAAATATTTGCATATTTGCAAGAAGCCAAGGAATGTCAGAGTCTGACATAGTCCCACTTACTCCTCACCCTCTCATTCTTTTTTCTCATCTCCTATATCTTTCTCCCTCTCTATCCCTCTTCCATGATGACTCCTGCCTGTAAAAATAAACACATTAAGAGCTGCCCTTCTTCTCATTCAGACGCTTTGAGCTGACAGCCTTATTTAGGGCCCTGTTATGCTTTTGCGTGTGTACATGTCCTGTGTCCCCTCAATGTTTCTCTCCAGTATTCGAGTATTTATAACACACATTGAAAAGCAGCTTTTTTGACACCTGGGCCCTCGTCCTCCTCCTCCTCCTGCCCCGGCGTGGTATCTGACATATCCAGCAATGGGTTTCTCTCCGCAGCCCTGCGTTCCTGGCAGATAGAGGGGCCGCCGACCGCCGCTGGGGGAACTTTCCTGGCTCGGGGAAGCCGTGGGACAATCACACCTTTCATGGCCCAGAGAGAACGCCGCCTGTCCAGCGGCTGCTCAGCCACGGCACGGGGAATTTCTCTCCCTCTGTGGACCCTCCCTCTCTCCTTTTCTGTTTCTGTCTCCAACTTATGGTCTGTCCCACTTGTTCATTTCTGCCATCAGCAGGCCCGACTATCTGAACCAGCAGTTTCAACATGAACAGTTTCATGTTTTCATAATACAGGCATTTTTGTTTTTGTTGCTGCATCTTGTCACTCCTTGTTGTAAATAGTATAATTTCACCTTAAGGATAATTAGGCTTTTTACAAAACTTTTTTTTGGCATTTTTAAAGAGTGGGCAGCAAACATAGAGGGGAATACATGAAAGAAAACTGTGCAATACGTATTTACATTATTACTTTTTTCCTCAAGAGACTTATATTGTGATTTAAATTACTTTATTATTGTTTTATATGATGTGTGCTTGACATAACATTCCATAAGTGACAATATTATAGGGTTATTTATTACAATATCCAAACATGACAACTACAGTATTGTCAAAGTCTGGCTAGGGTGGTGAAAATTAGTTTCTACACAGCAGGCTTGCAGACACAGCACTGCCGCAGTCAGCCCAAAATATGAAGTGTTAAAAATATGATTCAGGTCACAAGTGTAAATGTATAAGGCTATGTGCACATTAACACAGAGAATGATTGGTTCATAAATAATCTCCATCCATACTAGCACACCTGAAAACACAGATCACAAGGTCATTTATGTAGATTGGACACGTGTGTGCTGATACAAAGAGTAAATACAGTAGATTTATTCTACAGGTGTGTGGTTGCAAAAATACAATGGACAAGGAACAACAAAAGCATTTATAGATGCTAGCAAAGATAATAAGCAATGCTTATAATTCTCTTTCTAATGTTGCATTCACAACCGATAGTCATGACCAATAAGACCTGCGTCACCATTTCCAACAATCTCTGTTTCTGCTCATCCAGACTCAAGTTCAACCACAGTTTTTGAACTAAAATGGACCCAGTATTGTTCCAAAAGTCTTCATTCGGCTCGAAAACTCCACCAGGTGTTAAGACAGAAAAGATGATGCATTTTAAAGCGAATAGGTATTACTGTGAATGTAGCCTAAATATTAAGAGAAACATAAACTCTTATGTGGCCTGTGCAGATAACTACATAAACTGAGGTATATATTCTAACAGCTGATGAAAAAAAAATTCCCACTCTTCCTCATATTCCCCCTCTTCTTCCCCTTCTCCATCATACACAGGTAGAACCACATTGTGTTGCCACTAAATAACTAAACTGCAAACTATTGGATATCCATGAAATGATCTAAAAAAATAAAAAAAAAATTGTTTGAAAATCATTCAATAATATAAGAAATAATAAAGATCTGTCTCAAGCCCTCTGCAACTCACTAAACCTCTTTCTCCAGCCTGTTTTTCTTCCTTGATCTATCTGCAATTTTTCTCCCCCATCTCCCCCCTTTTCCCTCTAGATCATTCTCTCCCTCTGAAGCCAGCTTGGGGTTTACAAAGCTACCTTTTTGCAGGTTTAAATTTAGAATCACCTTCTTTGGGGCCACGACTTGTACTGAAGGTTGGGGGGCGGGGGGAGGGTTTCTAAACTCGTCCCTGTAAATTGGCAGGTTTTGTAAAAACCAATTTGGAGAGGCTTGGTTTGGAAGCATGAGGGGACCGGTTGTGATGTTGCGCTGTGCGCTTCCCGTAAACACGCTGAGTAGCTTTATTCAAAGAGCTGCGGTAAAAAGGCCAAATAAAGATCAAATCAACATGGAGGAAGCGTGCAGGGAGGGGTGGGTTTCTGTGCAGCGGACGGGGCAACCTGGGACATGGAAAACGCAATAAAAACAAAGAGGTGGAGCAAAAAAGTGAAGAGTTCCCAATGTTAAAGATGCATTAGAGTGAAATATATCATCTGATGCACATCGCCAATCTCCGGATGAGATCAAATAAATAAACACAATACAACTAACAGCATGAATCACTGATTAAATCTGTGAGGTACCTGCTGAGGTAACATGTCTGATGAAGAGAGTTAAACAGGGAAGGAATATTAGTTGTCAAATAATCAGAGGATGTAAACAATCCAGACATAAAGTCAGCCCATCAAGAATATTAATCTGTACATGAGACAAATGATGAGCTCATGAAAGGACATGAATATCTGTACAAAATATCATGGTCCATTCAGTGACAGTTGAAATGGTTCAGTCTGAAGTAGCAGTCAGTAGCACTGTGGGCCGCAGACAGTGGATTTGATCAAAACTGAAACAGGAACTGGTCCATTTAATTATGTTACTGATACCGTTTACTTCAAACTACTATTCAAAGTAAATACTTGTTTATTAAACCTTTTTAAAACTGAACACTTGTCCCCTGCAGACTTAGTTGCTTTAAAATTCATCTGTTTTGCTACGTTTTTGCCTCCCGTCCAAATTACTACAGAATTTTCAAACCCATTTCAGAAATGCTGCTGATCCCATTTTAAAACTCCAGGATGGAGTTTGGATGTCTATGGTCATGTCTATGTATGTTTTCAGGATGCAGAACATTTCTGATATGGACCTAAAACACTCGTCTGGACAGATATTGTTTTCATTTCAAAACACTTTTACTGTAACAAAAATATTGTATTGGTATCAAAGAGTCACAATAAAGAAAGATGCCAACTACTCCTTTTCCACTTCAAAGCACTTGCTCAACTCATCTACTCTACTCATTTTTTTGGGTATTCCATCGGGCAAAAGTTGTGGATAGTACCTGGTACCTGGTGTGTAACTGGCTCAAAGCAGGGTAAAAACACTGCAAACTATTGGTCAAAGACTCATCACTATATGAGACAGGATGCTCTCAACAAACCCACAGTAAACAGCCAATCCACTGTACACCACTCACTGTAGCCTTTCACATTTCTGACTATCACTCCATGAGCTGTCACTTTAGTAACAGCGATGCATTGAGGTGGTACTATCTGCAGTAAGAAAAGGAGTACCTGATAGAGTGAGTCCAGGGAATGCCATGCAGTGGAAAAACACTTAAAATGTACATAGAGGCTTCTCCAACCTGTAGCATAAATCACTTTGCTGCAGTGTATCACTCCAGACATTTATATGGAAAAGAGGAACAGGAGAGGTCTAAAAGGTTACCTATGAATGTGATGGTTATTTGTTACACAATACATAACTCTAAAGTGATCCTTTAATTCATTTACTGAGTGGAGGACTTAAAACTGTGAAGGTGGATACTTACACAGTCCCACTGCTACTTACAAGATTTCAGTTCGTCCACTGCCGTTGAATTGTGCAGACTTTGTTTTAGGTGGAGTTGAATAAGTGTTATAGAGTCACGGAATGAAAACACACACATACACACACAATGACACAGATCAGCAGAGGGAGAGGGGTGGCTTAGTCAGTCTTGCATCCTGGTTTCACGTCACGAAGCCTGTTTATGATTATCCACTTGCTTTTGTGTGAATTTGCACGCTTGCATAAGTGTCTCTGTACCATGAATAGGTGTCTATGCCTGCATCTCTTTAGTACGATCTGCTGCTCCTAAGTCTCCTGACACACATATTAACACTGAGCTGCAGTGACTCTGTTCTCTGTCCAAACTCCATCATCTCAGGCAATCAAGTGCAGTCAATGTGTCTTTCATAAAGGCTGCATTTCGCCTCATCGTAATTTCTCCTCAACCTCAGTTTGTCCAGAAGCCCCTGTATCTATAGGCTCATTCAGGACATTCAGGTAGTCGCTGAGCATATCGCTGTCGCCACAGTAAAACCAGGCATCTGCAGAAAATACGAGCTTTTCGGGGATAAAGAAAAGAATGCTGTTTCACCCAGGCACATAGGTGAATTTTTGAAATTACAGAAAATAGAAGGTTTCGATGAGGTTTACAAGTCATGATGTCTACACTCAAACCTTTTTGCCTCAGAGTACAAATTCAGCCTTTTACTTGATTCCACACACACACACACACACACACACACACACACACACACACAGTATGTTGACTTTAAAGGATCCTGTTTACACAGTTAGTCTACAAAGCATCAACAGGTCTGATAATTTTATTCTAATAGGAAATAAGAAATGAATGAAATGCACTGATGCATGGAAATAAAACACACACCACAACCACAACTTCAGGTCACGACCAATTACACAACAGAAGACAAAATGTTTTTCCTAAAATTTCACCGCCATCCACCACTTCTCTGTGCATTGCATTGTGGAAGAATTTTTAATTACACCCTCAACAATCAAGGGTTTTTTAGTGTGATTGAAGGCTGTTCTATTGAACACCATTCAATAGAATTAGTCTGCAGTGTGGATTTGGGACCAAACCTGAGAATTTCAAAGACATCCACTGTATGACAAAAAGTGGGTTGTTACTAGTTAATAAATACACTCAGTTTTTAGCATGTTATTAAACATGTATATATTTTTTTCTTATTTCTGCTTGTATTGACACAGTATTGTGTGTCTCCTCCACTGTTGTGTGGTTACATTTAGCCAAGAAACTCCCTCTGATGAAGGTTAGGTAAAGGCCGTGGACCTGGTGAGATACTGGAACGGTAAACACATTCTGTCTTCTGTCACTGTCAATTTGTTCTACGTGTAACCATGACAATTGTTCCCAGCCTTTACTTTGAGTTGCTATCAAAGCATCAATCACACTTTAGTGGAACTTTTACAGCAAACACAGAATTTGTTCATGCAAAACTTTTATATCCCAATGCATCAAACAGCAGTGTCACTTAATTTAGAGCAGCTTGGTTAAAGACAAACTCCACACCATCTGACAGACTCAATTTTCAAAAGGTTCAATGAAAGTCGTCGTCTACTCACTAGAGTAGTGAGTCAGATTCTTGTTCAGAGCAAACAGAGCAGTGCTGGGACAGAACGGGTCAGGCTGGTTTTTACTCTACTCATGGTTAAGGGAAGGTTAAAGGATATCTGGAAGCCCTTCCCATCCCTCAGAAACTTTCCAGCCAAAAGGGATTTTTCCTCTGTCACTGATACGCACGTGAGACTTTCAAAATAAGCAACACTCCAGAGGATAAAAAGTCTGATTATGCTGAATGTATATGTGCACGTGTCATTTGTGGTGGTTGTTTTTTCTTTTCTTTTTTTTTTACTTTGCGATGAAGCTATGCCATGATCTATCAGCCAAATAAGTTTCACACTCAGCTGACAAGTGAACAAGTGTACTTGACTTATGTCTTTTACGTTTGCAAATTAATGCAATACAATATTTTGGCCCATAAGTCAACTTTTATTCATTAAAACATCCACATACTTGGCCTATGTTAAGGCAAACTAAATAAGCATCATCCTCCTCTGCCCAGAAAACATGTATAGCAGTTTGTAAATTACATTCTGAGATGAACCATTTATCACCTGACAAGCACCTGCCTTCCTTTTCCTCCATCTGGGCTTTGTTTGAAGTTGAATGCAGCCAACAGAAGCCAAATAAACGCCTCAGGGGTTGTTTGCTTGTAGAGACAGTTAATTAAAACTTGTCGTCCATTTGAAAGAATTACATGACTTATGAAGAGGTGGAGTGACAGATTAAATTAACTCTAAGGCACAGAAGCAGGTTGTTAAAATGGGTGAGGCCCTGAGGGAGGGGTATTATTATCATGTGGACTTATGGAGATGATCTATTGTCTATATATGTTAAATATTTTAAAAATAAAACTTGACAATCATGTTGTTTTCAAACTAATACAACAAGGATGATCTTTTCAATGAACATGAATGAATGAAAATTAGTTCATCAATCCAGCTCTGTTGACCTCAGCACCCTGTTTGGAGTAGATGCAGAGGACCAGAGCAAATGCAGGCATAGTTTTCAAATTTCTATCTAGACATGTCACCACGAAGCAGGAAGCTTTTACATTTTAGCTTCCCACAGTGTTTAGAGTTTAGGGTTGCCAGCAACAAAAATGTATCTTTCTAGTGCTAAGAAACAAGTGTTCGCACAAGCCGCACAAATAAGATGAAGGGGAGCAGCAAGTAAGAGGCTGCAGGTGCCCTCAGATACAGAGAGCAGCAAAAGGAATTTAGCCTTATGAAGGAGCTGCATTTCAACGGGGACTAATTTCATGTCTACTTTCCATTCCTTGCTGGATACCTACAGTAGTGATTAATGGCCATGTCGGATCTTAGTCACAGCGTGAAGTAGTGGTGCTAGCACAAGCTCGCAGAATGGCACTGCATCAAAGTGTTGTGGCATGACACGAGCTGCTGGAAATAGTTGCTTTCAGAGTCCAGTGGTGCCATTGCCACAGTCTGTCTGAAAGTCCTGTGAGTCTGACATATAGAAAATCAATATCAAATTCAGATAGCCATGGATTCATTCTTCTATGAATCGGTCTATCTAGGGAACCAATCCTGTTAACATGTGGGGCAAAATAATACCAAAACCTTGTCAGTAGGTTTGCATTAGCACAACCACTAACTGTGTCAGCCTCTGCCAATTAACAAACAACATTAACAAATAAAATATGCTACTTGTGCTACCCATTCTGATATATCAACACATCCAACTCCTCACCCAAGTCTGGGTCTGACTGATGTTTCCACCTCTAACCATCTTGATACGCTTTGCTTTTTCACCTGAAGCAAGACTTGTGTTGAAATAGACATATAAGCTGCAGGGATGTGAAAGCTTCTGAAATTCTGCTTAATTTTTCCTCCATCACTCTAACACAATATTGCCGACACATGACACACTCACAAATGCACATGCTGGCAGCTGGGAGAAGGACAGAATTGGTGACATGGTAGGTGATTCTAACCAAACCAAATAAATAACCCCACCACTGCTTACTGGACCACTCTCCCTTACCTTCTGCTGGTCTACACAGAGAAAACACACACTAGATGTAGACCCACTCTAATAGCAGCAGCGCACTGACAGCACAAGAGGCACAAGGGCAAATACATGCCAGAAACATAGGAATACACATGTAGACACACACAGACTGATCACACACGCTGAGGGATGCACACATACATTGAACACACAAACACTTCCCACACTTGGACATAAATAGTGGAATAAATAGAGGCGAGGATCCGCTTTTAAAAGCACCTGGTTGAAGTGAAAAAGGTCAGACCAGTTCTCAGATGCCCGAGAACAAACGCACACCTCAACTGACCCAAAGCAGGCTGGTCAAGGTCTACCGTCCTAACGCCATCACTGACATTTTGATGCTTGTGTGCGAATTTACATGACATTTATGTTTCAACAGCAAACACTCAAAATCATCATCACCGTTTACATAAACACTCTGTGAAGCTAGTTGACATCTCTTGCATTTTGGAGTAAATGTTTACAAAGGTTGGAAAAGAACAAAAAAATACAATCGAAGCACATCAGGACAAAAATGGCGCTGATCACAGCAGATTATGACAGGAAGTGAATGTGGTTTATACACTACATGCTGAGAAAATAAGAAAAAAGTTGCTTATTGCAGGTACTGACAGTGAGTGAAAAGAAGAAAAGATGTGAGAAAAACAAATTATGGGAGGATGATGTGGGTGAGTGGATATGCAAGAGACTGGCAGTGAATCTGGTCTGAGTGGAAAAGAAAGATCACTTCACCACTGGGGAGACAGAGGAGTCGAGTTTTTCCTTGTTCTCTCTATTAATAGTTTGTATAAATATTGAAGTAAACAGCAAAACAGGAATTTGAGTAAATATAAGTATGTGAATGTGCAGCTTCTTCTCTTTATCGTGTGAATTGTGTGTTTTTAAAAGCTTTTTTCCCCCCAAATTTCTGGTTCTATTACTGGTTTGTACATGAAGCTTCTTATAAGAAACCCACTGGTTTTAAGACCGGCCAAGTATTTTAATCACCTTATAATTTATATTGTAAATACTTACCTGTGAAACAACAATATGAAATACTACTAAATAATGTCAGTGGACGTTTGACTTTATCATGCTTGACTTTATTTGAAAAATTAGTCAACGTGTGTGTAACTCCATTTAGACAAGACAGAAATACAGGGCGTGCTGGGACGTATTCTATGCTGACAAGCTAATTGTTCCTAAGAAATCTAGCAAAGATTCAGCTCATCATCTTTACCTCATATGGCTTCACATATCAAGTTGATCTTGAGTGAAAATAACAACTTTAATGAACAGTAAAAGAATATTCCACTAAATTCAAGGGAGCGTTTATAAAGTGTATGGCTGAATCAAAAATGTTACATTAACTTCATCAATTAAGCATGCAGACTTTTAAATAATCTGCAAAAATCAGTTATCAGGGAATCAGGGAAATCACTCAAATAAATGTCTTCTTCTATTGTATCGTTAGGGTTTTTAAAAGCACCTGACAGGAGCCTCATTGGGATACACTGACAAATTTGTCTCAGGGTGTTTCGCACCACTCGCCACAGTTTTAACAAACAAACAGACAGACATGAGATGATCACTGACAGCGACCATTCCTCGTCTCTCACATGTTAATGATATTTCTGTCTCACAGAGAGACGAGAGCTGGCCGCAGCTCTGAGTCTGGAGACAGCAAAGCGAGAGTAATGAGCGGGACATTTTGGAAGTCAACTCACTGTTACTCTGCCAGTGAGGTTTATATGGAGACAGAAGGAAATAACCTGTATCAATGGAGAAAGTGTCCTGCTCCAGGTACAGGTGAGGTTCCAGTGGAAGCCAAACAGAACAGGTCCAGTTCAGTTCATTTCCACAGTAAAAACAGAGCAAGGGAGAGAGAACCAGAGGGTACAGTTAGTGCAGCTACATCCTCAGCCTGTTTCCTTCAAAACATCCGCTCCATGAATTAGACATCTTATTTACAGAGTGGCCCCCTCCTCCGCCTGAGCCTCTATCCCACTCCCTCTGCTTCTCTCCTCCTCTGGCTGAACACTGGCACCCCACCCATCTCACCCCTCCACTCTCGGTCTCCTCCCCTGTCTCTTCTCATATTCCCACAAAGAGGAAGGTTCTGTGAAGGTCTTTGGTTACCATGGTGGTTCTCTATGAAACCGCTATGACTCAAAGAGCCCTCTGATTTCTTTGCAGGGGAAAAAAACTACACATCAGAATAAATAAGCAACTGTGGTTCTTACATTTATTTTTAGTTCACTAACTTTAGTGGTTCTTAAATGACTTGCATGTATCATTTTAAAATAAATAAACACTTATTTATTATGATTACTATTATTATATTTTTGTGAACAAACACTTTCGACATATTTTTTATGTAATACTGTTTTCAGTGAACATAATAAACATCATTCTCACACTAATTTCATTAATTGCTAAAAGTGCCACGACAGTGGTACTGGCACTAAAGCCACACTGTGAAGTTTTGTTTTCCCATGTGTAGATGATACAACACCAATGGTTTCACATTATTCCACTGATTATCAGGGGGCAGTGATGCACCATAAAACACAGTAGTTTGTGAGCAGAAAACATGGCTGACACAATCTTTGATAGTTATAATCAGCTTGGTAAATATTCTATGGGACGGAAACATGTTCAATATGTATGTTCAAGGATATGCACAGTAAAGCTGAAGACAAACATAACTTCAAGTTTTGTAACCTCACATTGCACCTTGAATTTTTATTTAAACTTTTTTTATTTAAAAACTCACTAAAAAGTCCAAACCATTTCTTTTTGTTTAGGTGAGAATTTTCTTTCTACTTCATTTGGTGACACTCATGGTCACTGGTGTTGACATGAAGCAGACTAATCCAACAATAAAATTACAAAATCCAGGGTTAATACTGAATGTAAATACACTGAATAATTATGACTGAAAAATGCAGACAAATTGTATCAAAGCCTAATAGACTGTTTTGATTTCATAAAAAAATACAGAAACAGTCAGAACTGTGAAATATTTTGGAATTAATAAATGCATGAATCCATGATATCAATGACCTTAGTTAGTTCTTGTCACCAAATCACAGCCTAAAATTATAATTTCCTCCCAGTAAATCCTCCTCACCTCTCACACACAGCAGGGCACAAGCTGCAATTAAAGTGCATTTAATTTTAGTCTCATCTGGCATGTTAGCTGGACAAAGGTACCAGTGTTAGCTACTGGCCAGAGAGAGAGAGAGAGAAAGAGAGAGAGGGAACACACGGAGGTATTTATAGTGAAGAAAGTAGAGAGCAGAGGTGATGGGAGGGGTCAGCTTCTGACGAAGGCTGAGAGAAGTACAGATGTGGGAGAATAGAGAACCTAATACTAATATTGTTGTTTTATTTATTCTAACAGCAGCACCATAAAACCGTTGAGGCTGTTGGTGCCACTGATGGTTCACGGGGTGGAGACAGAAGAAAACAAGAACCAAAAAAACATACAAATGCTTTGAGATCCTCTACAATGAAAATCAAGCGGTCAACCTTGCTACCATATTGTGTTTCCTATATACAGGCTGACTCTTATGATTCAGACAGCCATGGAGTCACATGTCATATAACCTAAGGGACCAATCCTCAAGTCAACTTGGCAAAAAAAAACAAAACCTTGTTCGTATGCCTTCCATTATTAAACATTAACGTGTTTTTATGTAGTTTAAAACACATCAGTAGTAATGTTCATATGTAATGTAATGTTTATGTTTTCATATGTTCAACAGTAATGTTCATATGTTTTAGGGATGCAAGAGGGATATTAAGCAGGAAAAATCTGTCAAGTGTGAGTTTAATGATGGAGTCATAACTGTTCTTAAGCATTGGTTACTATTCAAACCAAAATCCATTTCAAAATTTTACAAAATTTACACACATTTACTAACAGGCCTTTATGCAGGACAAACCGTTTAACCTCCTTTACTGTACCTGTGTTTTTCCTATTGTTATTTTTGTTTGAGCTTCACTGTGCAGAGGATGGTTTTCATGCACACTTGTCTGATAGGGGGAGATCATGTTAGATCATGTTAGGTCTGTAGACTGTGGACAAACAAGTTGGATTTGTGACAACATAACTAGTTTGGAGTCAATCGTGAACCAAAATGCAGCTTACACATGTGGGAATTTGAAACCTCCAGAGCACACACACTGAGGATCAACACAGTAAAATCCACAGTAAAGATGGTGCCACCTACCCTCTGAGAGCTCAGGAGATGCCAGTGAAGAGCAAAAACATCACAAGAATGATAATTAGCAATGCAAAAAATAGAAATTTGGTTTTAAGCACAATTTTCATGACAAGTTTACAACACAGAACAAAAGGAACTCTTTTTCCATATAAGGACAGAAATCTATGTTAAATGTCAACTTCTAATTAAATATGGACAATTAGATAATAAGTAGAGGCTGAAGTATTATTTCTATTTTGCTCTATTTGAGCTGATCTGGCAGCAGAAACACATTTGGGTAAAGAGTAGACTCTCAGTCTCAGGTCTGTCGGTGTAGAAATCTTTTCTAGGTTACAGTTTTATTCTTTCTTTTCCCTCCGTCCCTGCTCTCTGTATGTTCATTGTTCCAGGTTCAGGTGCTGCACCGGCTGGTTAATGGTTAACATTGGGCTCGGCCCTGGTGGAGAGTGAGGGGAGGAGGTGGAAGCCATGAAGAAATGGTGACATTTCACTGCCATTATTCATCTGTGCTTTGTTCCCGCAACACTGAGGAGTGTTTGCACTGGGACGAAGCACAGGGCCGGGATGGAGGGATGAATAGGGTAGGGTGTGGATGGAAGAAGAGGAGGGAGGGGAGCAAGTGGGGGTTTTTGAGAGGTGAAGAAGTCATGGGGTTAAAGTGTGAGACACCTATGAGGAGAGGATAAGAGAGACAAAGGCCTCTGTGTTTCTGCCTCACTATCTCTAACTTTTAATCCTCACATTTTTTTCTTTTCTTTTGTGTTTCAGTTCTTCACTTTTAAAGTTCTTCGTGTCGTTCTCTCGCTCTCCTCCAGACATACACACACACACATACAGGGCCCACACAAATGCACATGCTGTTCCCAGCTGTTTACATGGTGTGTTTGCACAATATGATGGCTGGGAGGAGGAGGAGAGTGAAGGAGGGGCAGGGTTCCTGTCTCTCCACCACAGAAAACCTCATCAGCTGCCATAGTTTCACTGCTCCAGGATTGATACAGGATTGATGGGTGTACCACTGATGGGCCAACCATTCTTGATATGTAAGAATGTGTTACAATCCAGGATGTCATACATGTAAAAAGTGTATGTCTGATTTTATATATATATATATATATATATATATTTGATATTTATTCAAATGGACCAACTCACAGCAAAGATGGCCTCTGTTATTGGTTTGATATTATAAAACATTGTGCACCATGAAACTACTTTCCTTTATCTAACTAATGACATAAAATGATTGTCCAAATATGAGTTATATATTTCAGACAGAAGTAAAAAAAGAGTTTTAAACAAGAATAAAAACCACTTATCATCTGTCTTTCCTCCATGTTTTGATTCAACCACAGAAATTCTAAACTTACTCTGCATGGGACTCAGTGCATGTGTATTGCAAGTATGTTGGTGTGTGTGCATGCGTGGCTGTATCTGTATACAGTGGGGTATATTCTCAGTTAGATCGCACACACATAGACACAGGCGGGTGTACAGAACAATGGCTGGCTTTGAAAGAGCTGGGCTGACAGGAGGAGATGGGCTGGACCTATTGTGTGCTCTGTTTACTCTCAGACTCACCTGGCACTGAGCTAATAGCTCCAGCTATATCTGTCAGTGCAGGGGATGGGGGTCTCAGCCCACACACACACACACACACACACACACACACACACACACACACACACAGACACAGACACAGACACACACACACACACACAGGGGTATGGTTTCTGAGTTGTCTTTTGACACTAACACAGCTATAAACATGAATAATTCTTGATAAGTAAGTGAGGTATGTTTTTATCCTATGTTGCGCGTCTGTATATGTGTTGCTGTTGTTGAGTGTGTCTGGTCACACCTGGGTGTCCTGGGAGATTCTCAGTAAAGGGGAGGGTTTATGGAGTAGGGGGGGCTTCTTTCAGGTTTTTACTACTGTGCAAACACACAAAAAACACACACACCAACCACAGTTGATGGGTTTTGATGGGATCAGTTGGAAGCCTCAGAGTGACCCTGCCCCAACCCCACCCTTGTTTGATCGACTAGGCTAAGAGAAGTGTATGTATGCATGTGTGAGTGAGTGTGAGTGTGAGTGTGAGTGTGTGTGTGTGTGTGTGTGTGTGTGTGTGTGTGTGTGTGTGTGTGTGTGTGTGTGTGTGAGTTTGACTCAGTTTGGACAGAAACACACAATGTGTGTGTCAGAAACTAAGGCAAAAACACACACAGTTGTTCAGACACAAGTAGCACAACATTCATGTGAAAAATGTTGTAACCCCAAAACAGCCCTCTATATAGTTGCTCAGTGATCAGTGGAAACAGCTGGACACTGAGCAAACATTACTCAAAGAGCTGCAAACAGAATATAGCTGGAGACTATTTTCAGCAGTGGATTAAAACACATCTGGTGCTCCAGTGAGTTACTGCTGTCAGGGGGTGTCAGGGATCAGGAATCTGAGCCTGAGCCCTAATTCAAGGGCTCGGCAATAACATGAAAAGGTGATGTTATGTTAAATGAATTAAGAAAGAAGTAACAACTGAACTGGTTAAATTGATAACTTCAGTGCTGGCTTTGATATTGAAGTTTTGTTTCCAGCCTGTTTATAAGTTAGCAGGACATCTTAAAAAATGTTGTCCATGGGTCAAAAGTTTTTGATGAAGATCTCTAGGTGCAGACTAAATAATTTAAAATTAAAATAACTAAATTAATTTTGCACATCACACCCGATCAATACCTGTTGATTTGATGTGACTGCTATGAGTGAACTGTATGTGCAACTGTCGATCTAGCCCACTCTTACATGAGTCTTAAGGCCTTGTGCGTTTCACAGCATTACCTTTAATGTCAGTGGTTCAGACCCATGTCAGAATTTCCCTGATTCACTCTCAGGTCTCAAGGTCTGGCTAGTCAAAAGCAGGGCCAATCTCAACTGATAAGCCATTTTTTGTTGTTTTTCTGCTTGGGGACTGGCTCCCTGCCAGGTGATAACAACATGGGGCATACCTGCTGCATTAATGATTGGTCAGCCCTGCCTCTTGCCCTCGCCCAGGTTCTTTATTTTAACACAATTCTTTATCATTTAGGCTTCGAGCAGAAACTAAATCTTATCAAGTAAAGGCATGCGATCTATGTATTCCATTAACAGCTCCAATTCCAGCTATAGAAATAGATTAAATTTAACATTCAGTTCGCTGAAGCACTGTTGTGGAAAATCTGTTTTTAAACATACAGGAGCTGAGTCAAGCGAAGCCTTATTAACAGAGTTCAGTCACAGTGGCAATGACAGGCAGTAATGGAGGGAGGGTCTTTATCCACAGTGGCATCTGTTCACAGTGTGTTGCACACCACTGCACACCTAACTACCTACAAGTGCATGTGCCGCATTGGGCTTTCATGTGACATAATGCATCCTGTGTCTGTCAAACTGGGGGTCCTCAACACTCCCTGTTGTCCTTTAGCCAAGGCTACAATATGGTCACTACACAATTAAATTGTTACAGTATTTACTGCATATATGCAGCCATTTCTATGGTGTTTTATCCCAGTACCATAATATCAAACACCAAATTGAGATGAGCGAGTCATCATCCCTCCACTAAACTGTTGGTCAGGTCCTTCAGTCCTTTGCTGCTGACTGTGACACTGTGGAGAAGACGACTCTCATTGTGGTTTAGAACCAACAAACGGGAAAGGGGGTACATTACAGCAGAGTGAAAAGGTTTCACATATTTTAAAGGGTATTACTCTTTCTATTTCCTTGATCTGGATTTTTGTTTGTGATTATATCTTTGGCTCTTACTGAGTGTCATATCAGCAGCACATAGTGAGGGCGACATCTGAAACTGAGCACTGTGGGTCGGGCAGTGACCTAGGGGTTGTCTGGGTTGGATAAAAGGAAGTCCTGGTTAATGAGTAACAGTGGCGATGTGGTTTGGCGCTACAGGTGGGGTGGGTGGGGGTTGGCCAGGACGTACACTGATAAGAAGGTAGAAGATAGGGTGAGTTTTAGGGGGTGGGGGCAGCAAAAGAGTGGAGCTTTGTTGTCCCGATGTGAATGAATTAATAATATTGTTATTCTCTGTAGTTATGTCAGCGAAAATAAGGAAAGAAATTAGTATGGAGAAGGAAAAGGAAGAAAGAGAAGATGATGGAGGAAGATGTGTAAGAACTAATTCACCCAACCATATGAAGACGGCAATACACAGTTATTACAGCAATTATTGTAGAATTAGCAGGTCACTGGAGCTGTCTGGAGGTGATAGCAGAGCATGTCGAGCTAAAATCAACAGATTTAAAAACACAGCATTAATCTACTCACATTTAGCTGGTTTAATGATAAACTGTACAGCAGACTCGCAATATGTAGAAGTGGTACAAGTCAGTACGAGTACACTGCAGAAACAACTGTGACAGTACAGATAGAGGTTTTAGCAGTCGCTGTCGTATCAGGAAGAGTTTTGGTGACAGAAGAGGGAGAAGCAAAACAAAAAGTTCAAGTGGTAATAGCAGCAATATCAATATCAGCAATAGCAGTGGCAGCAGAATCATAGCAGGGTCATTACTACCAGAAACAGGAGTCGTAGTAGTAATATTAGCAGTAGCAATCAGAAACAATAGTACGAACACTACTGGATTTTTGTGTTTATTTGTCCATTTATATTTATATAAAAATATATTAAATATATTTATATTTTCTTAAATTTGCATGGAAAACATACCATATAATAGGTATAATATAATATGTATATATAATATGAGGCATTTCAACTACAGCTATTGGCCTGAAGCCACATGACCATAGGCCAAAAGCGTCTTTGAGGAAGCCCCAGATGTAGATATGTATGTGTTGACATACAAGTGACAAGTGTTTTATATGTTTTATGTTTGTCTATCACATTTAAATGTTACTTGTGAAGTGTTTTGTGATGACCCTGACAAAGGCCACAAGCTGAGACGCATCAGTCTAAGAAAACTCTTCTGTTTGTTGTTGAGTTTTGTCCTGTTAAAACTCCAACTACCCAATTAAGTACTTTCACAAGTTACAAGACTGAAATTTAAAAAGCTAAATGCAGTAATAATAGTAGTGGTAGCAATGTTAGTAAATGGTAGCATTTGTCCTGGTGAATCACAAATAGAAATCTTGTTCCTAAGACTAGCAGCAATAATAGTACTGTATTAGTGTTGACGGAATAAATACTATCATTAGAAGTAGCTGTGGTTTATTGATCTCCTAGTGGGAAACTCACTCCCCTGCTGAAATACCGTAAGTGATGTAACACACAGTGCAATCGCAGTGCAGATCTCTGCAGCCGAAATCATTGGGACTGTACCCAGGTTCACTGTAGTAGTGGCCACTGAATGAATCCACATCATCTCACACAGGTGGACATATTTTAGCCCCCAACAGATGAGCTCCAGTTTTCTGCTGAAGTGCTCACTGTTGTAAAATAATTTTTATTGATTATTTGAACGGCTCCAATCAAAGGAGCTGGAATGTGATTCACATTGATCTCAGTGCTGTCAGGCAGAAAAGTTTAGACCACTGATAAGACGTCCTGATACTGACCTAAAAGATGGTTGCCATGACAACTAATTTCACCTTTAACCTCTGGCGCTTTATTTTCACTTCCTCTAGCTAGACAAGAGGGAGACTGATGTGAGATTTACATCAGGAATTCATTCAAACAAGTGAAGAGTTGAGAATCAGTTGCTCTGTAGATGAAAATACACAATATAAACTGTGTATTGACAGCAGTGGGATCACCACCACAAATACACAATTGCTCTATTTAAATCTATTTTAGACGTTCTTCACCGCAGACTGTTATTTGTATTTTTAACTCTCAGTGGCCAAACTTGTTTGGCCAAATGCAGAATCTTCACCTTTTTGAAACCCTTGTCTCCACCGTCTGTTTTTCTTGGGTCTTAACTACACAAAAGGGCACCTTACACACAACAATGCAGAGGAAATCCTTTGCATATATAGTCAGGGTATAAAGTTTAGGGTCAAAAGCTTTAAGGGTTAAAGTAATGAGGATATAAGGACGGACCTCAGGATGCACCACCTCCCTCTTCTTCTCCCCTCCTCTTCCCACACACAGACCTGGTTCGACCGGACTGGGTAATCAGTTACCTGCACTAGGTGACCTGTACACCCCCAACCCCCACCCCTCTCCCCACACACACACACACAGACCCCAAAGTCCACTTGAAAACTTAGGCCACTCACATTCTACAGGAGATAAAAGCTGTTTGCGTATCAGAATCATTCAACATTTTGTGATTATATTATAAAAGTTATTGTCCACGCTGAAATTATAGCTTCTATCCCACCATTACATGCTCTTGATGCTTATTTTGTTGTTTTTTGTGTATAGACCAAATGTAAAGATCAAATAAATGAATTATGGTGATATGACATTTGTGGCTAACAAGACGAGCTCTCTTCAGGCCTGAGCTTTCAACCAATACTAAACACACATTGATTCACATCAGTTTCACTCTTCTTGATTAGAAAATGCAGCTTTGTGTTTATGGAAGCGGAAAACTGAGAGAGTAACTATTTCAAATGACCTCAGACACTTTTCAACAGTTGCTTTCATATTTTTTTTTTCTCTACAGTATCAATCCCCACATACAGCTCCTAAATATCTTTTCTGTATCTGCTTTGATTCCCCTCCCACCTCCTAACTGCAACATCCACTAATTAATTGCCCCCAGCAGCTCTTGAAGGCACAGTCTTTTATTTCTGTCACTTTGTTTGAAGAGGTTTTGTGTGCTGTCCCTGAACCCTGGCTGATTTGGTTTTGTTCTGCTTGATACACCCCACACTTTTGGATGGTGACATTTGAATTTAATAATATTTGTTATCTTCTCCTAACTCTTTATACCCTACCCTTTCTACCCTTACCCCCTTTAATCCTTTGCCTCAACCTCTTAACTCCTCCCCAAACAGCACAATGGCTATCCAGCCTTGAAATTGCCCCAACAACCTGCTGACAGTTATCAATCCATGCTGTTCTGGTGATATTTTGCAATGAAAAGTATCAAAAAAAGTCCAAAGCTAACAACGCATCTTTATCATTTTAAGAGTGGAACTGTCCCCCGGTATAGTACTTGGCTCCCAGACCAGTATTTGGGCTATTTGTCAGCCTTCACCTGTGGTTGCACAGCCTGTTCTCTTTGCCCTGCTCATTGCCCCCCTGCCGTCTCACCATTGTCCCCCGCATTCCTCCCCCATACTCCCCCCACCCCTGGTCACCAAGTCCAGCTCAGACAGCTGTGGGTGGAGGACAGACAGAATGAACTGGCCCACTGTCAAAATCAATCTCTTCATTCGCTCTTTACTGTCTAATTTATCCACTGAAATATCAAGTCTTAACCAAGAACAGAGTGCCCATTAAAAAAAAAATGTTTGCAGTTGTTTAGTGTTGCATTTATTTAAAAGTTGAAGCTACATCAGTAAGAGGTGAAGATGAAGTTTAATCTATAGAGGGAGGAATATTTATAGTATATAAGTATTAGTATAATATGTATAGTTTTCAGTCTGTTTATAAAATGTTATGTGTTGAGCAACTCTGACTTGTGGGAATGTCTAGTTGAGGCACACAGCGCTGGAAGAGCAAGGTGTGGTTCAGGTAATGTAGGTCTGTGCATCTATCTCTGTGAGGGCCGAGTTTAAATTTTACACACTGTGAGAAGAGAGTCTGGAAAGTGTAGACATGTGTCCCTCTTTTCTTACTTAAAGGCTGTTTGAGGGTCAGCACTTAGTTTTATGGTTTATAGTCTGATTTAGATTTAAGTTTAGGCATCTAGAGTATCTGTAAACGTTAAGGTTAGAGTTAAGGGCTAGTAAGACAGAACCTGCCTCTCCATTGAGCCTGTTAACAAGTCAAACAGTCTGTCAGTCACATAGCCTCTTAACCAGCCTGCCAGTCAGTTGATTGGTAACTGGTTTATAGCAGCTCCAGCAGTCGTTTCACTTCCTTCTCTACATCCTTTAACTGCACAGGTGACTGGCTTTCCTAAGATCCTGGAAGCTGTGTGCGTGTGTGTGTGTGCGCGCGCATGAGAGAGAGAGAGAGAGAGAGAGAAAGAAAGAAAACAACAGATGAATAGCAAATGACTAATGAAGCACAGGGTACAGCAGGAAGTCGTGAGTCACTAGTGCTCAGGTACTAACCTGTGGGTGTGAACCTCAGACCATCTTTTAACTCCATCTAGAAATAATTGTTGTCAACAGGCTGCTAAACCTACAAGTCTATCCCCACACAACTTAGTTTAATGGGATGAAGTTAGTATTTGACAAACCAGGATCAGGTAATGGGCTGTATGGTCCTTTAAACTAGGTCGCTTCAAAAACAAAAAACAAACAAACAAAAAAAAAAACACACACAAGCTATAAATAACACGAGTTAAACAACAGCAGTAAATCCTCACATATTCAAAGCTGAAGCTGGGGATTATTTGACATGATTCATTAATCATTAAAATAGAGGTTGATTATTGTTGACCAATTGATGAATCATTTTATGCATTAATTTAGGATTGTATTCATTATCAATTCATCAATGTTTTTAAAAATAACTGATTTAGTTCTTTCTTTAGTCTTTAAAATTGTCACTTCTCTGGTTTTACCAACCAGACATTACCAACCTGGTTTGATGATGTCAGTTTTTTATGACCCACAGAGCCATTAGTTTCAGTCTCAAACCTGAGAGACTACATACATTTTATTTTATTATGTGCATAATCTCATATTTCCAGACAGGTGTAAAAGAAATCATTTGTTTTGATTTAGTGATATTTGCTTAATAAATAAAAGTAAATAAAAGTATATCTATCTATCTATCTATCTAATGAAGTGAGGCACCGTGTTCATGTCACAAACACAGGAACACCTCTGGAGTCAGACTGTTAAATGACAGAATATATAGTGGATTAAATAACCAACTGAATCCCCCTCAAGTAACCAGATCACACAGAGTCATGCTTACTTCACACTTTTACTTCAATAAGAAATATAAATACAGTTTAAGCACTTTAGCATAAGTGCAGAATTATTGTTAAAGAATCAGTTACCCAGAATGCAAAGGGGAAAGTCATTTGGGTAAAAAGCGTCTTTAAGCAGAGTGAAAAGAAGGAAGTAAGCAGTGAAAGCAGAAGCACAGGTGAGTTCAGGTAGCTGCTCAGTGATTCACTGGCTTCAGCCCTGGTGTCATAACACAAGGACATAAACACACCTACTCTGGGAAAGTGGGCTTCCAAGAGGTGAATAAAACCTTTATGGTATGTTAATCCACTATCAACCCACTCCCACTGATTCAGGAAGTTGATTAAAAAAAAAAAAAAAAAAGAAAAAAGAAAATGAAAAGGAGTCGTTGCATTCTTACCTGTCCACAGACTGAGGGGTATATGACGCGTTTTACTATGTTTGAAAAAAAAATCTCACCTTATCTGTTGGATTCTCAACTTTCAGAAATCATTTGTGTGAAAAAAAAATCTTAAAATAGACAATGTTCAAATTGGACAATTAATACCTAAAAGACAAATCACAGGATCACAGAAATGAATTTGTTGTGTCTGTAGGTGACAAAGAAAGGTATTAGTGACTGGGAGAGGGCAGCCGGGTCCTCGTGTGCGGAAGTGAAGCATGTCAGCTTTTTATAACCTCGCCATAACTCTGCCTCTGTGACTGTAAAAAAATAAAACTGTCTAGAGTATTTCTGGGCCCGTCTCCATGGTTACATGCACAGACGCACATGATACACAAAGTAAGGATAAACACATTTAAAAATATACTTCAATAGCACTACTGTACTACTACTAATAATAATAGTTTTGTAGGGCAAATGTTTATATTGGTACAAAAATTAAAAAAACAACAAAACTGACCTACAGCAGGGAGAGACGGGGGAAAAGGTGTGTGTGTGTGTGTGTGTGTGTGTGTGTGTATAAATTCTTTCAGTCTGGCTCTTTTTCTTATCACGGAGGTTTCAGTGCTAACAAAAGGAAATATCACCATTAATTACACCTTTCCGCAATATTATATTCCATTAATGGATATTCCAAGCCACTCTGTATTTTACAATGTAGACGGGAAAATAATAAACAATAAACCATAAACCACACTCCGTCTCTGTTCCCCCTCTGTTATCCTCTCAGCCTTAAGATCTCAGAAATCCCAGGTTGTGCTTGCACTGTGGTGCCACCTGTTGAAACATAACCTAACCACCTGTGGTCAACAGGCTGAGGCTTAAGTGAAAATGCATCAAGTTCAAAAAATAATCTGCACAAATTAAGAAAAGCCCGATGACTCCTCTTGTCTTCACTAACAGACTGCCCCCTCAGGTACAGTCAGCCACAATTCAATTATTTCAATCCATTAAATTTAGTAGATAGTTTAAAACATGAGAGAAACATGCTCCACATTAATGAAAAAAAAATTGCTTGTTTGTGCTACAATTGTTATATACATGTTATTTAGTTAAACTAGTGTATATCTATGCTAAACAGACTGTATTGCTTTACACAAGAGCAATATTTAACCCACCAACCAGAAGTACAGTAGCTCATATCACCAGCCTGGGAAGAAAACAACAATGCATCAAATGCTTCATCCTCACATCAACCATGGAAGATACCATAGCTTTCACCAACTATTTTGCCAAATATCTACTTACCTAAATTATTTAAAAGAAATCAAAACAAAATGTGTGTATTGTCCTTATTCAGAGAATAATACCAAAGGCATCTAAGAGACACTAAGAAAGGGTTTGCACCTCTGTATAATATACACACATATAATATACATGTATATATTTACTAACATACTCAGGTCAGAAACCATCTGATGTTTAAGGAAATAGGACTAGAGTTTTTTTCTTCAGTCATTAAGTATTTCTCACCTCTATTGCTCATCTGAGCCAGTGGAGATTCAATGAGGTGAACTAAGAGGAAAAATGTGTTTATTCGACACTGTACAACTGTACAACATGCTTAGTTAAATAAGCAGTCACAGGTTTATGTATGATATGGGCAGTTAGAGTTGAACGAGACGCACAATGCAGAACAAACTGAATACAACGAGGCAGGTGGATTTTGGATGAGTTCAATGCAGCAAATGCGTTTAAATAAATAATAAAAAATTAAAATACCTCCATCTTACATGTCTTCATCACATAGACAATTTGTTATTGTCACTCGTGGAGAAATGAGAATAATTTAACCTATATCCTTTATGTTTACTTCTCAAATTGTTTAGTCTCCTAAGGGGGAAAAAATGAACTTGCACTCAAAAAGGGGCCCAACATTATGAAACTGAAATGATCAAAATCACACACCAGGCAAAATCAATTTACACCTAGTCTGTGCCTTGAAGACAAAAGTTCGGAGCTGGAAAACATATGAAAAGGGCATCACAAGGAGATTCAATTTCCAGGCCTAAGTCAGTGTCCAGGACAGAGCAGGTGGCCATGAACAAACAAAACAAAACAAAACAAACAAACAAAAAAAAACAAAAACAATTACACTTAAAAAAAAAAAAAAAAACGTATGGTTCACAGGTTCATTGCACATTGACCTAATTGCTGCATTGATATGATAGGTCACCTCTGCTCAGGTCTATAATCCAGCTTCTAATTCAACGCGAAATTTAATTCACTGATATGATAAAAACACAGAAAGACCATTTTTGGTTTTAACAACCCTCCCTGCAGCTGGAAATGCTTGTCATCGCAGGCAGGCGGGCTCGCGTCAGGGTCCAAGCTGCCTGAAATGCCTGAGTATAAAATAATGACCACCTCTTTTTCACAACTGAGTGGAAAAGCCGGGCTGGTGCTAGCGTCGTTAATGGTAGCAACGCTGCCTGTAGGTGTTGGCTGTAATATCATGGGGGTGTTCGTCTTTCTCCGTGAACCCACGCGGGCTCACGCCCGCCCTTCTTACCGAGCAGCTACAGGTGCTCTTCATCCCGGGAGTGGAGTCCGTGGTCGGGTCAGGAGTCGAACGGGACCCGGGCCAAGCGGGTCGTCGTCTCCCTCATCGCGTTGTGCTCTGAGGCCGCTCTGCGCCAGTTTCGCGGTCGCTCGTTCATGACATTAAGTGTGTGTGTCTGTGTGTGTGTGTGCGCGCGCGCCACGGCCACGGACACACAGCGCCCTCTGTTGGTGTAACGACTAAACTGCACCGCTGTGACTTGCCCGCACTACGTCACGCAGCCAGCTCCCTTCCTATTGGTCGTCCGGCTCAGGTCACCTGACCACCACTCTCACCGTCCCGTCTGCAGCTAAGTCCGCTCTTTAACGGAGCAGCGAATGAACTTCTTGTTTTCTGCATTTAGAAATGGAGCAATAACCCTACATGTTGTTTTGCGTGAAGGGCAAACATCGGCACCTTTAAATGCGGGCTTTTCTCTGAGCTGGACGCCTGAGATCAGGTGGGTGGACGCTTTCTCCGGCCGAGTGAGCCGTGTGTTGTTTTGTTTTGTCAGCGGCTCTTCAGCTGCTCGGTGAAGTTAGTCACAGCGGGTTGTTCACGGTGGTCGAGCACCTTTAAACGCGAACATTACAATTGGATTGGTTCGCATATTTTACAGCGTTACTTTACAACTTTAAAGGTCTTCAAATATTTGCTAATGTCCAATGTGATCTCCTTGAACTACGGTCAAGTCCGTAGCCTTGTACCAGCTGGCTGCTCCTGTGTTACTGCTCTGACTCACAAACTAGGCGTGTTGCTCTGCTGGTCTTCCCTTTGAGTGCTGTAAGGACTGAGCCGCTTTCTCTGGCTCACTCTCGCTCCTATAACTCGAGCCAAGACTTTTGACTCACATCTTGTGCTCCACAGGCAGAAACAAGCCCTCTTTGTCCTCTACCGCCAGTTGTAATGTGATGCACCAGTCAGACCCCCCCCCCCCAAAAAAAAAAAAAAGAAAATCTGGCACACTTCTCCAGGGAACCCTGAGGCCTTTTCGTTTACACAAATTGTGGAGATTATATTATATATTCTATGTATAGCAAACTGCATGAAGGGTAAAATACTTGTGTTTCACAAGTGATGCTAGAGGAAGTGTGTGTCAGCTGAATTTCAGCTGTCAGGTGTTTCATCATCTACATCATCACCAGATATCTCAGATTTCAAAAGCTACAGACCCAGTTATCACTTTAACCCAGAATTTGTCTGTTTTTTTTCGATATCGCACTGTGTCTTAAAATCTTAACTGTTTTCTGTGAGTGTTCATGTAAAAGGTGTTATATTTTATGTCTCTCTGGAGATTTGCGAAAAAACAAACGTGGTTGAAATGCACAGTAACAGTATTTAAATAAACGCGTTGTTGCCATTGCGCTATACTTCTAAACCTCAACACATGACACAGACACATGACACAGTATACTACTGAGTCATGTGTTTCAGTGCAGATGCTGACTCTTGATGTCTGCCAGTTCAGAGTGCCCCTGCTGCCATCAGCATTTAAGTTGCCATACTTCCTCTTTCTCAAAAGCAATCAAATCTCATAAAGCACAAGACCTCAGATTCCTGGTTAACAGTTTGTCTTGCCTGTTTTTAATTTCAACATCAAGTGATGCACAGTTTTTTTGTTTTTTGGAGCAGCCTGGGAGCTGGAGCCACGTGTGTCTTTGTGCAAGAGATGAGCTGTGCATGTTATTCTCTGTCTCTGGTGTTGAAAACATCTAGAAGCTTCTCTTTGTAACGTGTGTGAAGGTTAAGCAGAGGCGTGTGTGCGTGTGTGTGCGTGCGTGTATATGAACGAGAGTCAATACTGTTTGAGATTGCCATGTTGTTTCATAACTACGCAGTTGCATTAAATCGTTTTGCATATTAAAAAGTTGTTCATGCTGATCTCAAACACAAACCCTCCTAAAGGAGTCAATTGTGGAATTCACTCTGTATATTTCTTAAAATCTAATGTTTATGCCAACTGTACACCATTTGGTAAACATCACTGTGTCGAGTTCACTCAGGTCACTCATCAGGTCTAGTACGGAGACATGAAGGCATAATGTTGCGTGTTTTGTTCCTCTGTTTGGTCTCAGAGCTGCAGACTCTGAACTGACAGGACGTGACCATGAAGGTGGACCTCACTTACGATGAGGTAAGGTGCTCTAGTTAAATAAAAGAGTTAGTGTTGCATAATTTCTACCTTTGATTGTGTTTGATTATTTGCTTAAAGCATTTTGCAAGTAAAAATACCATCTATTTGCTGGTCAATTCTAAAAATAATATGAACACACAAATTGATAATGAATGAGGTTGATGAGGTAATGAATTAGTTGTAGCCATAATGATTTTTATCTATTAATATAACACATAAAGAAGTACAGGGAAATTAATGTAAGTGAAGTAGACAAATCATTTTGCTTGTTGCATTCATGTTTAATCAGAGGTTTATTGTTTTGTCATTGTGTTAATGTATTCCTCTGATGCCTGTAGCTGGTGGATGTGGAGCACAGGAGACAAGATAACAGAAAAGAACAGCTGGTACATTACATTACACACACAGATACACACAAACACACACACGCACACACAAACACAAACACAGCGGAAATAAGGTTTTTATTGACACATTCAGAGAACACAATTTACTCAACATCAACCAATATGTTCTCTGCAGTATTCCAGGTGTGCAATAGCTCTGGCCAGTGTAGCTACCGTGTTGTTGGCTGCCATGGCCATATATTACCTCCTAACTCCAAGGGTTTCCTCCTCCCATCCTGCCCCAAGCAGCGGTCTCCATCTGACCAAGGCCGAGTCCTGCTATGACCCCTGCAAGTAAGAAAACATCTGCTCAATCTCTGATTTTTTTTTTTTTTAGATAGTGATACTAAAATATTAAGTATCTTGTGCTTGATTGTTCATTCTTGACCTTGGGACCCGCAGCTAACAAAACAATCAAGTCCACCTATTTGCTTGTTCTGGAACTTTTAACCATATAACACAATCTACATCAGCAGATAGAATATGCTCACTTGTCCCTGAACAGTAGATGTTTTAAACTTTCCATTGAAAACTGTCAGGAAACAGCTGTTGACAAAAAAACTTCCACTCAAGGTGCACTTCACTCCATGTGATCTGATCAAAAGCTATATTTTTGATGGCAAAAAATGATACTCACTGAGACATTTTGCATTTGAAAACTAAGTATGATGATGGTGTCATGGTTTTTAAATGAGATACTCAATAGCCAGGATGACAAATGTTAATTGCTATCATCAAGACATTTCCACTCTCCCCTGTCAGGATTGTCCTGGTGGAGAGTATCCCTGAAGGACTGGAGTTTAATTCCAGCACCACTCATCCCTCCATCTTCCAGGCTTGGCTCAATCTGGTTGACGAGGCTCGCAGCAGTCTCGACATCGCCTCCTTCTACTGGACACTCACGAACACAGACACAGGCACTCATGAGCCAACAGCCAATCAGGTCAGCTGGAGCTGTAAATGGCAGTATATACACTGCTCAAAAAAATTAAGGGAACACTTACATCACGCATTGGATCTTAATGGATAAAATGTTGAAGTTGAAAATTTTCACTGATTTACCTTGTATAGTGTGTTCAGAACAAAATGACATAACAACAGTCAGACATTCCTAGAATTATTTTGATATCAGATATCTTAGATATTTTATCTGAAATTCGTCATGATTTTTTTTTTTTTTTAAACAGATGCTTTGTTTTTGCCTCCGGCTGTGAGTAACATGTACAACGTTGAAAATGTTTTATTGCTGTGTGCATAGGGTGAAACGATTCTGAAGAAACTAGCTGAGCTGTCAGGGAAGTTGTCTGTTCGCATCGCAGTCAACACACCACAGGAGAGTCAGCCTCAGGACAACCTCAGGCTGCTCAACAACTCAGGTATTACTCTGTTTTTATTATCTTTTATTGGATTTTGTGATATTGATTGCAACCATAGGACCCAACCCTTAAATCTACTTTGTATCTTTTCCCTATTACAGGTTTTCACAATTACTAAAACTCTTTTTTTTGAAACCTTCCATGCTTTTCTCAGAACTGCAAACACTAAACTCAGGAGTCAAACTACTTTCACCAAACCTCAGACTCTTCTTGAAAATTCAAACAATCTCTTTGAAACAGTTTCATTGTGTTCAAAATCAAACAGTGTTTTTAGATCATACACAAAGCCAATCACAATAAACACTACAGATTAATCATTACACATTACATAACAAAGTGGAAAACAACATTGTTCATGATAGAATAAAGGCAGGTTATGTTTTCAGGTTCTGTCTACTTGAAGTACTTGAAGGAATAAATTAGTCTTGATTCAGCTTTTACAAACAGTAACAAAAAAAGGAGCAAAGACCAATAAACTACATCACAAAGTATTAGTTAGATTTTTGTGTGTGTGTATGTGTGTTTCAGGAGCTCATATCAGGACTGTTAACATGAGAGAGCTCACCTCAGGTGTCCTTCACACCAAGTTCTGGATTGTGGACAAGAAGCACATTTACATCGGCAGTGCCAACATGGACTGGAGGTCCCTCACACAGGTATACACACTGGTTCACGAACATATTTTTATCTTGTATAAATGAATTTCCTAAATGAACTAGCTGGCCCTATGAGTGGTTTATCTGTTTTAGTGTAATGAGTAGAGGAAGAGGATAAGAAATGAACCTATGTTTAGGTTTTTAACTCAGAATCATGGTTCACTTCTGATGAAGGAGCCCATATGTTGTGTTATATATACTAAACAGTGAAAGGTTGTCTGGTAGAATAATGTTTCTTCTGCTTTGAAGAGGAAGTTCCTGTTCTCTCAAACTTCCACCACATGCTTTGCTGTGACAGTAATTAAAATTTAGTTAATCCTTTAAGCACCAGGGTTTCATTAAATAAAACTGGATTTTGACATCAAGATTTTAAAAGGCTGAGGCTTGAAAGTGGTAAGAGATAAAAGCCTATTGTATATAAGGAAAAGATTGAGTATGACATATTCAGAGCATCTTTTCTTTGAATTGGAACATGGCGTATTTTTGAGCTAGAATTGAAGTAGTGCATGTCTGTCAACTAGTGGTAGAGAGTACAAACAAGATTTGGCACTGTAATTGGAACCGTCATCTGTTTTATTCAGTATTGTTGTTTGTCGCAATTTGGTGACTTTGGCTTTCAGAGGGTTAAATACTGTGATGTCATCAATATGACAGACCACATCTCATTTTAGCAGTGTCGCCCCACAGCAAGAAGGTCGTGCCGAACCCACTCCTTTCTGTGTGGAGTTTCCCTTTGGGTTCTCCAGCTTCCTCTCACAGGCCAAAGACATGCACATTTAAATTAATTGGTGACTCTAAATTGCCCGTAGGTGTGGGTGCAAGCATGAATGGTTGTTTGTCTCTGTATGGCGACTTGTCCAGGGTGCGCCTTTTTTTTTTTTTTTTTTTTTTTAACAATCCCTATAATTAGCAAATTTAGTGAACAATCTGACACATTATGTTATAAATATTTTTGTGTACGAAGCTTTTTCTATTTTTTTCGTGTTTTTTAAAAAAAAAAATCTACAAGCAGAATAACATTGAAAATAATCTTCTGTTTGTGTGCAGGTGAAGGAGTTAGGCACGGTGGTCTACAATTGCAGCTGTTTGGCTACTGACCTTGGTAAGATCTTTGAGGCCTATTGGCTCCTGGGGGAGAGTGCAAAGATCCCATCACCCTGGCCATCCAGCTTCTCCACCCTCTACAACAAGGATACGCCTCTGCAGCTGCTACTCAATAACACGCCATCCAATGTTTATCTGTCGGTGAGATACGTACAGGGATGAAAGAGGAGAGTTTTTTTCTTCTCATTCTGGCCTAAAAATCATTTTGTTTTTATTGCTGATTTAAAAGACTGAAAAGTCTTGAATATCAAACAAGAGTATTTTTTTTCCTTTTTTTTACAGTAATTACTTAGATATTAGTAAAACCATTTCTTTTATTATTTTTATGTAAAAGTCTCCAGTGCTATCCCTTCACTCCCTTATTGCGTCTACATTACACTTCAAATGACAACAACTTCCTTATTTTATCATCTTAGTGCATAAAGGCCCTACTGTATCGATTTAAAAAAAAAAAAAAAAAAAAAAAAAAAAAAGGAGCAAATAATTTACTAGAGCTCATTGTTTTCTCTTTCACCCTCCCTTAGAGCTCCCCTCCATCCTTCTGTGCAGCAGGAAGGACTCCAGACCTTATGTCCATCCTCAGTGTGATGGAGGATGCCCAGAGCTTCATCTACATTGCTGTTATGAACTACCTGCCCACCATGGAGTTTTCACATCCTAAAAGGTGCAGTTCAGGTGTAACTACAAGGAGGATAGTTGAGAAGAGTCAGAATTGTAAAGCACTTAGGTACCTGCTACAGGTACTGTAGGTGTGATCTTTGATTACCTCAGGGATTAAGCATTTCTGTTTCATCTTTTTAACCACAAAGTAACTCAATGTACTTGTGATAGAAAAGTGGATAGACGTGTGACATGAGTGTGAACACCTGAGACTCAAACTCCCTCCATCATCCACATTGCTTATCCTTACAGGGTCAGAGAGGGGCTGGAGCCAATCCCAGCTGACATTAGGCGAGGGTGGGATACACCCAGGAAGCCAGGTCGCCAGTCTATCACAGGGCCGACATATAGAAACAATCAAGCATTCATGCCCACATATGGACACTTAATCACCAATTAATGTAATGTGCATTAAAAACTCCACATAGATAGTCCCAGGTTCCCACCCAGGAGCTGTGAGGCAACAGTGATAACCACTGCACCACAGTGCCACCCTGTCATTAGAAGTTATTTCATTGTTATCTAATTAAATTCTAGGCAGCAGCCTTGTTTTGAGAATTTCCTTTGAGAATTAATGAAGTGTTAATGAACAGGACCACAACTGAAAGGTGACTGATGTGGTCCCGTGTCTTCATACGGCATACTGTGCCCTCTGCAGGTATTGGTCTGACATCGACACCCAGCTGAGGAAAGTGGCATATGAGAGGCGGGTCAAAGTGCGCTTGCTGATCAGCTGCTGGGCTAGCACCCAGCCAGTCATGTTTCCCTTCCTGAAGTCTCTGGCCTCAGTTTATGACCCCAAGAGCAAACTAGACATCCAGGTGGTAAGTAGCTCTTCTTTATGCCTTGATAGTAAAAGAACAGACAAAGCAGGTTGTACATATATTATGATGTAATAAAAATGATACATCCCGTGGTAAAATCAATAACTTGATGACCCCTTGTTTCTCTTATCCAGAGGCTGTTTGTGGTGCCTGCCACCCCCAAGCAGAAGGAGATTCCCTTTGCCAGAGTCAACCACAACAAGTACATGGTGACTGACAAGATAGCCTACATAGGTGAGGCTGCAGATGCTCTGTGTGGCTCATGGAAAACACACTTGGCTAATATATGTTGCTAGTAACCATCTTCTGAACATAGACTGTATATAAAAGTTGGCATTGACTCTGTGACTGTAAATTAAAGCCAATGCTGAACTGCCTTCAACCTTCATTTTATCTAATGACCATCAAGGGCGACTCCACTGGTTGTAAAGAGAAGTCAGATTGTATAGAAGTCTATGAAGAAATGCCCCTACTTCCCACTATATTTATTACTTCAGTAAATGGTTTCCTAATGAGTTTATGGTCTCATTCTCTAGTTTCAAATCCTCTTTAATACAATTTGATGTTCATTTTTTTAAATTATGGTCCCATGTAGAGAAAAATATATGATTAAGCAGGGTATGCATAAGGGTGTGGGAACTTGACAGAGTGACTTGTCATTCTGAAACATTTCACAAATGGGCTGAAGTATAACCTGTGTCTTTCTTTCTGCAGGTACATCTAACTGGTCAGGTGACTACTTTGTGAACACAGCTGGCTCAGCGTTGGTTGTCAACCAGACTGCATCACAGTCCATGGAGCTGACTGTCCGATCACAGCTGAAGGCTGTGTTTGAGAGGGACTGGAGCTCTGATTACAGCACTCCTCTCACCCAGCACTCAAACCTCAAACATTTCTGTTAGTTTGAGCAGACAGTGTTATGAACACTATTTCAGTCAATGTAACTGCACCAGTTTTGTAGTTGTCCATTCATTTTAGTTTTCAAATTCTCTTATCTATATTTTAGTCAGCTAAAACAAATGTTCACACGGTGAACATGGAAACTCATGAGGTGCAATATCAGCCAAATACAAGTCTTCTCTATAAACCTGTCACAGCTTTAGTGCCAAACTCCAATTTCACAGTAATATGCCATCAAACCACTTAGCTGTCAATGCCTACATTTATGCATAATCAGCCAACTAATATTTTTACTGAAACATGAGATCAGTGTTATACAGAGTGTAAAACACCGATCTTGTGTCACAGCCGAAGGTATAGAAAATAAATGCAAAAATTAACTTAAATAGTCAGGTAGCCTTCAGCAACCAATGAAACTGGTCTTTACGTATTGCTGAGGCACGATCAGATTTTCAGCCCCTTTCTCACTTACTGATGTTAAGTGATCTATTCATTTGTCACTTTCTTGTATTAAAGTTGAATCACAATGTATTTTTTTTATGCAACTTTAGCCCCAATTGGGAGTTTTTTGCTGTCCCAGCTCATCTCAGGGAGTACAGATTGTGTGTTTTCTTAATTTGCTGGAATCTTGACTAATGAATGCTCACCCTCGTGTGCTGTGCCCGCGTGGCTGTGAATAATATGAGATTTTTAATTCAATGTCAGCCTTCGGGTCTGTGAATTCAAGTCAGTATCACATATGGACTGGAAGTTTGCAGCAGCAGTAAATGAAGATGAGCAAATTTAATTTCCACTTTGTGGAGAGATTGAAACTACTAATTAGTGGACGAGATGGTTGTTATGGCAAGTGTCTAAGGAAGCGTGCTTACTACTAGGAGCATGTTTATCAAAAAGCACTGGAGTAGTTATTATGTACATGTCATTATCTCATTCCTCCTAATAAGTGAATAAACCTTCTGCTTCAATCAAACCTGTTCAGCCCATCCAAAGATAGACTTTGTCTCTACCCTCAATCAGGGCTGCTGAGCTGGTCATCCTTCCAGCAGGTTCTCCATCTCTGCAGAGGATTTCGGAAGCTCAGATGGCTCCTGGTCACTTTCTTGACCCATTACTCATTTATTCAACTCCAGGAGGAGTCCTGGTGGTTATGCTTCCTCCATTTCACAATAATTGAAATGTCTTGCCACAATTTTGCCAACAGTGGTCGACAGTTTCTCAGACCAAGAGATCGATGTCCATTGTGGGACTTAATAGTGTGTGCCTCTTTGAAACTATATGCAGTCATTTAAATATGGCACAGGTGTATCAGTCAGGAAGCACATGGCCAAAGTGGAGAGCCACAAGCAAAGAGTCTGAATACTTCTGTAAATGAGTTCACTTTTTAGTTTATATATATATATATATATATATATATATATATATATATGCAAGAATTTCTAAAAATATATCTTCACAATGCCATTGTGGGTTATTGAGTAGACTGGTGGTCAACATTGTAATTCTTATCGATCATAAATTAAAAGAACATTAAAAAGTGCCAGAAGTGAGTGCGTCTGGATGCTCTAGGCTATGTAGGGAAATAACTTCATGATACACTGTTGTAAAACTCTGAATTCTCTGCTCTGAAACGAAGTGCAATTATTATATTATCATAATGGTTGTAGCCGGTGTCCTCTGGCCCCCTGCTGTGATGTTCCTGCTGTGCACTTCAACAGACTCGGAAGAGGAGCGGGGCCGGGGCCGGGACCTGGACCGTGTGGGTGAGGCTGAAAAGTTTGCAGGCAGAGCTCCAGAGCGACCACTTCAATCAAAAATCGTCTCTTTGGTGTTTTATTCTTTCCAGTGTTTGTTTAGTAGCAACAACAAGTCTGTACCACAGAGCGCTGTAACCTACAGCTGACCTTCACCACATCCGACCAGAGCAGGTTTTTGACAGACAGCCTTAAGTTTTTAAGAGTGAGGCGAGACTGCGCATGCGTGCGTGCCTCATATAGTTGCCCTGTAGCCCCGTCCATGACCTCCAGTGTTGTGCTGCTCATTCTCACCGGCCTGGGCCTGGGATGCCTCCTCTCTGAGCTCCTCAGTCCATTCACACACTCAACAGATCTTTGGAGGCTGTGGAGAGTTAAGATCTACGAGGGAAAAGAAAGATCATCCTAAAGCTCCAGGAGAAAATATGAGTTTATCAAACAACCACTTCAGTTACCTTTTTTATAATCCGTCATCATCATCATTGACTCTTTCAAGTTAAACACTTGGGTGTAGCTAGGGTGTTATCAGTGGGGATTTTATCATGTAGAAAAATCACTGCAGCTCGAAGCCATGTGCTAACAATTGATAGTAGGCCTATGTAATTTATCTTGTTTTATGTTATTCTGTGTTGTGTAAAGTGGTCTGTGCATTTTGCATTCATTCTATCAATCAACTTTTTTTTTCTTGCATTTTCTATTAGGAAACATTATGAAGTCTTTTGAATTACTTTGTTTTCATTTCAGACTAAAAACACCTCGTGACAAGTCATTAAAATGTGAGGAACCTTGGATAGAAAAGGAACCTTGGAGGACACATAAGGCAGCATGAAAAGCCCATAAATTATGGAAAGAGACACCTTCACCAAAAACCACCTCAGAATAACAACAGGCCCGTAACGTCTAATATCAAACTCCACTTGTTCTTCTTTTGATCATCTCCAGTGGGAGGCTGTTTGGCACATGTCACATTGCAGTGGCAGATTTCTAACACTTGTCTGCAGCATTGGTGCAGGTTTAAACTGAGAGACGCACATAGTATTTGCGCTCTCATCTCTCTTCACTTCTCTCTCTCAGAAGCTCCTCTGGGAGCCCAGAGAAGATCACAATCCCTTACAATTCAGCTTGAAAATCTGCATGCGAGAATCAAACATACCCAGTCTCTGCTGACTGCAGACCAGGCCGAGACCTGCTGTTTCATAAACTCACCTACTGACAGAGCAAGCTTTGTGGTGTTTGAACCTCACAATGTTACATTGTATTTACATAACATCTGTCTCTCACTCATATCTTGTCTATCATGTCTTTTACGATTGAACTAAACAAATAAGAATGTTGAGTTTCCAAGTACTATTGCTCACAATTGTAGCTAAACCAGGACACCCACACACACCCTGAGGCATCTCCTGCATGTCACTTCTCAGTGTGTAAACTATACAGTGTCATTGGGGGTCATGGAAGCAGAGTAGCAGGGCCCAATCCAAGAGGCTATTTCCGTCTCACTGTTAACTATGCAGCCCATACCCATCCAGTGACCCACAAAGTGTGTGTGGGTCTAGCAGTTTTCAACAGTTATTGTTAAAATACAGTGTCTTTGTGAACAGCAGGTGGTACAAGAGTGTTTTTGGACACACCCAGAGTTCAGTTCACAGCAGCCCTACATCTTAATTGTGTATGACCTTGTGTGCTTATAAGTAAGTTCTATGTTTGTTTCTGTGCCTGCAAATCTTAGTAGTTGGGACTTTAAAAGTGTTATTATCAGAGTTAATATTATGGGCCAAAATTGAAATTTCCTGGACAAACAGTAAAAAGTGTTTTTCCAGAAATTAAAAATTGCAGGGAATGTATTACAATGGGCATGGGCAGGAGATTTGTTTTGAGGGAGGACTTCAGTGTGTGTGTGTGTGTGTGTGTGTGTGTTGTGCACTGTGGACTGCCAATGAATTTACTTAGTAGACACATCATATCTCAGACAATGCTGCAGATGTGCAGGATGGACCAAAGTACCAACCTGTAGCAGGTACAGTGTGCGTTAACAAGCGTGTGTGTGTTTTAGTTTAAAGGTGTCAGTTGTACTATCATATTTGTTTCCTATTTAACACATAACACATGACCTCCAAAAAGAAAATGGCCACCAATATTTCATGAAAGTAGACTTAGGTCCTGGAGAAATGTGGCATGAACGTATCCAAAATAAAACAAGGCAAACGTGACAAAAATATGGCAGCTCAGTACATGAGAAAAGAGAAAACACCATTTAGCACAGTGCTAAGTTAGTTCAGAGTGTGATCTAGCATGAGAAGGGCACTGAGCTAATTGCACTTTAATAACCACAGCGTCCTCTCAGTGGACACATGTGGTGACGAGGGTGCAAACAGTAAAGGGCGGTGTCCTGTCCCTTAACACAGCTGGTTCTGATCATAGCTGGCTGATGTGTGGGGGACCACTACATGCTCATAACAGGTTGGATGATCCATAATGATGACTAGACAATGGATGACAAACAGCAAAGAAACTTAATATTAACAAAAGGCATTTGGATTCACAGGTTGTCGTAAAACCTTGTAGCTGATGTCTTTAATGAATAGCTCATTAAAACATGAGAGACATTTTAGGAAGTCCTATTAGTGTAAGGGTTAATTAAACGTGCGTCCTTGGGCAATGAGTTTCTCATTTAATGAGTTAACAGCTTGGCAGCTATGAATTGTAGGATTGCTCAGGGTTCTTCCACTATAATAATTCATAAATTAACAAATAGATGCAAATGGTGGTAATACTATCATATAAGTTGTTCAATGAAGCAGGAGCTGATTGTGAGTCAAAAAACATGAAATATAGTTATAGGAGATACGCTAGTCTTCTTATGGTTTACCATAAATCTGAAAACCACAGGAAATGTTTTTAAGATAAATAAAGCTATTAGTAATTTACTGCATTTGTACACAAACAATAATGTTTTCCTTCTTAGATCGATGAAAGGATGATTTTTGAGTGTTAAAGTCATTCTCAGTTGCTATGAAGCTAACAGTGAGCAATAGTAGCAATTTAATCAAATGAAAACCCCATTTGTTGTGAGCTGACCTTGTGCAAGCGGGGACAAAAGTAAGACAAACTTAGTAATAAGCCAGAGGTTCTGCTGCTCTCTTATCATCCATCACTCCAGGCCTTTTTAGACTCTGTCTGTATATAGGAGTGTGAATGCTGTCAGTGTAAAGTAGGCAGACTGGCTATATATCCAAGTATACCCTGAAATGCCTATAGGAAACCACTTTGTATGTTTTAGTACTGATAAAAAACTGAAGGACTCTATCTCCGTCTCTCCCTTAGGCACAGTCGACACCACAGCAGCCAAGAGAAAAAGTATATCATTACAGCTGCAGAATGAATTTACTGTGTATCACAACGTTTAGCGAAGATTTCTTCATATTGTATGTCACAGACATTTGATAAATTGTATGCTATGTAAACAGACATAAGAGAAGACAAACATTAAAGGATATTTTTTCATTTTTATACCACTTGGGCTTTCATGTTGCCAGTATTTACTGTACATATAAGAGTTAACAGTTGATGACCTGTGCTGGAGAAAATGAAATTCTCTGTTTATTCGCTCTCATTCCCCTTTTTCTTCACCTGTGTCCCTGAATGTATTCAACTTAGATTACATTTATATAATGTTAAGTTTACCATTAACAGATATTAGGGGCCAACACCAATCTGGTTCTTCAGGTCTCTGAAGCTTCAAAAGGGATTACCAAACTTAAAAAGATAGCACACCTCTTCATAAAATCGATTCCACGCTGTGATTCTGGCAAAAAAATAAATAAATAAAATAAAAATAAATTGCTGAGGATCATTTGGTTTCAATGTGTATTGACTTCACTCATCTCTTGAGGCACAGACTACACAGACAGCTCAACACAAAAAGACAGCAAAGCTCCCCTGTGTCTGGAGTTAATGGCCTGAAACCTCTGTGAAGGTTGATTTGTCTGCATTCCCTCTCTCCCTCTTATGGCAGCAGTTGTGTCTTCATGAAAATGACAATTCAAGACTCAAAATATAATTTATAAAATATTCATTGTATCTGAATGGTGGAAAAGTAGATGACAACATTTTTAAGCTTAAGGGTCTGAGCTGAGAGTGGGCATCAAGAGAACCTGTGTGATCCTTCTGTTAAGGATTCACAGGGCTTTAAATTTGTGTGTGTGTGTGTGTGTGTGTGTGTGTGTGTGTGTGTGTGTGTGTGTGTGTGTGTGTGTGTGTGTGTGTGTTTGTGTGTGTATTCTGGCTCCATCGTCGATGACTCAGCTCTCAACTACTCTGCACTTTGTAGGGATTAACTGAGGCATGTGGCAGACAAACATTGCTTCTAATAAGAACAGAAACTACATTTATCTGATGAGGCGTCATGGTTTCCCCCTGTGAGTCCCTGTGGCGACTGAACACTGTAAAAGACATCATATTGAAATATTGAAGTAACTAAATTGCAATTGGAAGTAGGGTAGCACTTGAGATGTGTCTGTCAGTCTTAAACGTTTGTCCAGAGTGAACTACCTTAACAGCTATTGAAAGAACTGATATGACATTAGGTCTTCAGAGGATGAATCCTAACAAATCTGGTGAGGTGCTGACTTTTCATTCAGTACCATCAACAGGTCAAAACTCTAATCAGCCTTAAGTGTACTTTTAAAGTAAATTAGCATGCTAACATATCTTAGGATCATATTCATTTCAAAACACTCAATGATAATCACTAATTGTTCCTAAAATATTTATGCATGAGGTGTTCCTGTCTGACTATCATGTCCTGATGGGACTTTCTTTTTATGCCTATTGTTTGTGACATCAATAAATGTCATTTGCACATTACAATGGGGAGACGGGGGTAGGACCTCAACACTATTTGAAATTGTTGATTTTGTCCCCGTCACTTTCTAAAGGTATGATTTGTTAAAAATATGGGGAAAAATAGCACCAAGAAATGTGAACTGAGAATGCTTTGAGAAAGATTTATTTGCATAATAAGAAAACATACAATGCAAATTTTGCAATGAAAATATGGTAAAACATTGTCAGTTGTCATTGATAATGTTCATTGTCCTTCAAACTTGACTCATAAATTCCGAAGAGCTCAGTGGTGCTAACATTAAACAGATATATAGCATCAAAACAACAAATTTAACATTTAAGGTAGATTTGTTATCATCTGCTTAGCTGACATTATTGCTTTAGATGTTTCTATTTTGTCTTATTTTAGGACAGTGATATTGGATATTTTTATCACAGGGGTAACCAACAGCTGGTATTTTCTATGACATTGGCATTGCTCAATTGGCAGAGTGTGAATGTGATGAGTATTGTTAACTCATGTTGTCAACTCTGTGTGGATGTAATTCCACCAGGCTGAAAATGCAACAGAACTGTCAGTAGCTTGGTAAATAAACTTCACCAGCGAAATAAAAATATGTAATCTTTGTGTGAACTGGAAATATTTAACATATTTCATTGTTGTATTAATGTAGAAACTTATCTGATCATACTGGGAGCAAACAACTACCTAGTCAACATGAAGCACAGACTGATCCAGGCTGTGTGATAGAGCTACAACTAAAGAGATGAAGTCGGCCCCAGGTAGAGCACTCTCCTGCCTCTAAAGCAGGATACAGGATTGAGGGTGGAGTCAGAGGTAAAAGATAAATAAGCTGCTTGATTATGTTTAAATTGTTATGTTGTTTTCGTTAATTTGTGGTTAAATTACTTAACATTTTAGGTATGCAGCATCATGGAGGGCTATATCTCCCCATCAGAGGATCTGTTTGTACAAAAGGTGTGAATTATCAGTTAAATCAGGTTTGTATGAATGATTTCCACTGACCTGAGATCTAACCCTGCCCAGAACTTGCTTCTGATTGGTTGGTAAAGTTGCCCATTTCCCTCATCATCATCATGCCTGTCTCCAAGCAATACAGACATTTTTACACATTGTAAATTATAGCTTAAACTTTATTTGTTAAAAAAACTGCCATTAATCACAACAAAATCCAGCAGGATCATTTAAAAAGAGAATTTAGTTAGTATTTGAAAACGAGATTGTGTCAATCATTATTTTACACTGTAAGGTAGGTGTTACACAGAATCCTGTGGTTGCAGGATAACTTCTATATCTTTCTTATTGTCAGAAAATCCCATAAAAACAACAAAAGCATCAATAAATGTGTTTAATGTTTCATTTGTGTATCAAAAGCCTGGTATGTCTTATTCCTCAGAGCTACAGAGCTCCATTGTTTCCATTGTTACAAACACATCAATACTTTTGACCTTGGTGACATGCTCCTTCATTATCGTCAACACACAAGGTAACTTGTTTTGCCTGGAAATAATCACTTGGACACCAAACGTGTCTTAATCGACCCTAAAAATAGTCCCTAAGATATTATTTTCTCTTCTTTGAATAATGTTTGCTAAAAACTACAGTATCCACGTTTTTTAGCAAAGCAACTCTTTTAGCAAGTCTTGTTTTGAGATGAAGCTGAATATTTGTATATATCATGTGGGATCCATTGTGTATTGGACTGCACCACAGACAGAATATAGAAGCTTGAAAATAAAGTTTAAATGAGTTTTCTGATCCCTCAGTGATAAACTGCCACAAGCAGAGAACGAGTTACTCCATTTGAGGTGCAGTTGTGTCTGACTACTATCCAGTGTCCAGCCCCTCTAAGCCCAGTAACAAGGCCCTGCTGGACCACATCTAAAGCCTCCAGCACTGCTAACAATGGAGCAGGGTTTTACAGAGGGTTGGGGCAAACTGCTGACTGTCCACTAGTGCTAATACACCCCTATTCTCTCCTGTCTCGTTGCTGTCGCCTCTCCCTCAAACTCACACAGACACACGCATGCACACATGCACGCATACAAACACAGTGTCCGTGTCCCAGTCTGTGATGGTCTACAGAAGAAAAAGAAAGTTCAGTGCTCATGACACTGATGAGACAGTCCTTATCTTCTTCTGTTTCTCTGTCTCTCTCTCTGTCAATGCATCCACCCCTCCCACAGCTCTCCACCCCTCCCTCTCCCACCATCCATCCATCTAACCATCCATCCCTCTCTCTCAGCCCCGGGACCCTCCACCCTCTCGCTCTCCCTTTCTTTCGTTCTATTTGTGATCCACACACTGACAGTGCAGCTTGGTCTCCTGTGGGCCCAAATAGTCAAAGCGTCCCCCGGATTGCCTCCAACACCCACCTGCCTCCCCCAGCTCTGCCGCACAGCTCTCCCAGTCCTGCAGCCCGTGCGTGGGCTCCTCCATCTGTGTGTTTCCTCCATTGGCTTTCTGCTGTGGACCATGTGTGAGTGTCTCCGTGGAATATTTAGAGTCACCTGGACACCCTCCTCCAATGCAGGTCAGAATGAATAACTCACTGTATCTGTGGAACAACACAACCTCCTATTTTGTATTATACAAGATACAATACAAGATATAAAGTAAATATTCATTGGATTATGTGAGAAAACATTCCCGTTGTCACATAAAGTATTGTCTTCTGTTATGGCCGAGCTTTTGAACTGCTGTAGTTATAGACTAGAGTTAGGTTTAATTTAGTGGTTATGGTTAGGCAGATCATTTGTAGTTTAGGTCAAAATTGAATAAATAACTCCCCCTGTAAAAATTAACACAGTCTGACATGAGTTGATGTCCACACCCATTGTCTACCATCATCACAGCACCTTTTAACAGCACAGAAATGTAATATATAACATATATGTTCCTATAAGTGATGTTGTCATATATGTCACTTATAAGGGGATATGTTATTATCACCAATGTACATCCTCTGGATATATAGAGATATAAGTTACATACATGTTTTTATTTTATATGAACACATGTTATATATGTGGAGTCCATATGTTACATTTGCATATAGGTTGTCTGTATCAGTTTTGTTACCACTCATGGTTCCTTCATTTGATGTTTGTTGTGGAATATCCACATTTCTCTGATGGTATACAAGTTTCTTGGCTGATGCCAAAGATCTTGTATACCTGGAGTTACCCGCAGTGCTTAGACTGGTAGAAACATAATGACAAAGACTCTCAGAGATATATTGTATTGACTCTTAGGTAGTTATTGCAATTGATTAGAAGTCACTAAAATACTGTGACCATTTAAATTCTCACAATATTTTGGGTGGATTTCATGTATTGATAATCCACTGTTTTAAATTCAATCTGCAGTCTGTCAAGGCTGCTACATACACAACTACACTGCTAACCTCTAACTAGTTAGTTAACTTTTTTATGGTCAACTCAACTCAACAATGCTAAGATTGATGGCATAACCGCTCTCTCTCTCTCTCTCTCTCTCTCTCTCTCTCTCTGTCTCTGATGATGTGTGCAATATTACAACTAGTTACAGAACAGTATAAGCGTAGACAGCTAACCACTAGTCAAAGGTCCACTCATCCAAAGATGAGTATTATCCTCAATGACCAAACCTCCAAATTAAGTTCTCCACTACAAGCTCCAGTCTCTGTCAACGCCTCAAAATGACAGAAACTATTGTAATTACAACTGGAAGTCAAGCAAGCTTTCATAGACAATACCCTGCTGCCACCACAGGAGGGCAATAAATTATATGATGAATGTGGCACGCGTCAGATTGTTTATGAGACAGAAAGCTGTTCTGTGATCACACTGATCCTGTATCATGTCAGAGCAAGCACTGCTTACCTTGCTTGCTCTGACATGGTGCCATTGGAATGTGATGATTTTGCTCCCTGTTGTTGGGTCTCCTCTCCAAATAGGCAAACTCAGCTGGGGGTCTAAAAGGTGTCAATTGCCCTTTTTTTTTAAAGTAGTTTTACCCATATTTAAAAAACTTCTAATACCTGCTAATTTTGTATAAAAGGTGTTAGGAGCCAGGATTGTCTGTGTTCATTCACATTGAATATACTGAGTGATATTTCTTGGTTATTTGGTCACATTTGTTGTGCTGATACTGTGGCTAAGGCTTCGTCACATCTGAATCTGTCCATTCCATTCCTCGTGATGATAATAAAAAATAATGTCACATCAAAATCCTATTAGGTCACTGAAGTCTAACTGAAAGCTTTGGTTACTTGGTTATTAGCAGCTATGGTAAGTAGTAAAGTCACTTACAAACATAAATCTATCTATCTATCTCTTCTTACAATAGAACATTGTTGGACAAAATTGGATAAACTGGCCCTGGAAAGGAGAGACGCCTCCACATTGATTTTCTCTCGACATGTCGACACTACACATAAACTCAACACATCAGATTTTGACAGAAATGGAGAACGTATCTCATTACTGCTGTTCTAAAATGAGAAGTAAGGTCAAAAATGACAAAATTAAAATATTTTCTAAAAGAAACTTTATAATAAACTTATCTGGCTAAAGCCAAAGCAAGACACCAACACATTGAGTACACCAAGCGACAGTGAAGATGTGCTTCATTTTTACACTATAACCAACATGTAAACAGTTTACAAATAAAAACACGACCATTGGACACACAGCAACATGACATAGTCATGTTCTGGTTCAAGTAATGAATTTAGGGCCAATATTCGCAGTTCTTTTAGTTCCAGTGTCTCCTGAGAAAAATATCTGGCATTTTTGGTTTTGTCCACTTTTTGACATTGAAATGTTCACTCAGTTTGTCCGAGGTAAAAGTTTGTTCAGAATTTTCATTGACGTCATCGGTGTCATATGACATTTGGTTCATTGTTAATGTGAAAAATCCCAAGTGTAAAGAAAACATTTTCCAGTCCAAAGACAACCATACATCCCTGACACAATCAATGGTTTTTCAGTTGCAGACATGAGCACCACATTCGACGACACAAAAGTCGTACTGTCATTCTTTCTTACTCCACTGGAAAGTTATATTCCCGACACTATGACTGATACTGAAAGCTAATTTTAACAAACAAGACAAATCTAGAGCACCTTAAGGTAGACTGCTGCTTTTTGTTAATCACTTATATACTCTAATGTTGGGAAAAGTGAACTCAGGTCAGGTCAGCGTAGAGAAAGGTCACTCAGCTGCAGGACAAGGCAAAGCCAAGGGAGGAAGTCAGCACGGTGTCACTTTTTTCTGCACATTTATGAGTGTGTGTTCGTGTCTGTGTGCATGACAGAGCTTAGAAGAGGCACTTGTCCTCCTGTGTCTGTGTGTGTGTGTGTGTGTGTGGTAGCGCTTGCATCTGGGAAATGTGTGCAGTGATCCATATGTGGATTCCTACTCACACAAAGATACCTAAACCAACAAATGTGCAGCAATGTTACTCTTAGGTCTTAGGCCACCCTTAGATTTGTTGTTTTAGCAATGCTATAATGACCATATATAATTATTTCTCTTTATTAGAATACAACTATGCAATAGTAGGAACCTGGCTCTGAAACTTAAATGGAACGGAGCCATAAATGTCATTGTTAACACCTTAATTTGTCGACTATTTCATGTCAAAATGATGCTGTGAAAAAGCACCATTACACCAGGTTTGTGCAGATGTTGTAACTCATTGGAAGTTTGATAATATGTATAAGACCAACTTTTAATCACATCCCATTCAAATAAACTGGATACTAGATGCTTGGATACCACTGGATGTGGTATTCAAGCTCTTATTAAGAAATTGGAAGAATCAGGACACTTCCAGCACTGGAAGAAAACGTTCAAAATCTGATGAGAAGTTTCTCAATTTCTGCTTTGAGAGACTGGAAGAAGTCCAGCAAGAACCTGGCTCAGCATCTGGCAGCTTCTGGATGTCAAGTTGACTCTTCTACAGTCAGAAGAAGCTGATCAGGAATGAGCTCTGTGGAAGGGCAGCAGCCAAGAAATCACTTTTTCAGGAGGGGAACAGAGTGAAAAGGCTAAGATATGTTAAAGCTCACAAAGATTGGAATGGAGATCAGTGGAAAAGAGTATTATGGCGTGACCACTACAAGTTTGAAATTTTTGAAATTTGTGAGAATAAGAGTTGGAGAGAGATAAAGAATGAGTGCTTGTGGCCTTCAGCGAAACATAGTGGAGGCTCTGTCCTGGTTTGTGGCTGCATTTCTGCCAGTAGTGTTGGTGATATTGTCTGAATTGATGGGGTCATGATGTTGAAAAGCACAGACAGGTTTTAATTCATCATGCTTCTGGAAAGAGCCTGATTGGGAGTGGTTTTATTTTTCAGCATGATAACGATTCCAAACTCACTGCTAATACAGTGAAATGGAGAGAGAAACAGCTGATAAAACACTGACAGTCATGGACTGACCTCCAGAGTCCAGAGCTTAATAATATAGAGGCAGTATGGGATCAGCTGGACAGAGAAAAAAATAAAAGAGCCAAAATCTAAAGAAGAACTCTGGGAATTACCTCAGGACAGTCTCCCCAAAAGAGTTTAAGATGTGCTGTGTGCCAAGGGAGGTCAAACTAAATACTGATCCTTGCCTGTGGAACCCATTTAGTTCTGAAAATTGAGTTTTTTTTAATTTTGTATACATATTTCCTGAAATTTCTGTTAGTTAGTTAGTTTTGTTTCACCACTGAGTCTTTCATGACTTGAGAAATGAACATTCAAACTCACAAGTTCTGTTTAAAAGCACTATATAATATTTAGTGGTCTAACTCTCTGTAATTGTGATTAAACTGCATGTTGACCAAAGCAGCATGTCAAGTGTCCTGTTCTACAGCCAGAAACAAGTATTTTCTGTGGTCCCAGTGGGTATGAATTAAAGTTAATAACCTCTTGAGAACTGGTAGCTGTTCTCTCCCTCTCAGACCAGACATTTTTACTATAACACACACACACACACACACACACACACACACACACCACACATACTCACGCGCATACAGCCTGCTCCAGTTTCCTGGCCCATTTAAATGCTGACAAGGGCATTGCTGTGGTCTGGTGGGACCTTGTGCCCAATGCCAACTGAGTTGCTCATCCTCCCTCAACCCACCTCTCCCATCAACACGCCTCAGCCCCACTCTCTACAACCTGCTACTCATCAGTCCTCCTTTTCCTCTCCCTTGATATGGGTTAGTTGATATGGCTATACTGACCACCCTCACCCTCAGAACACGTCATTATAAAAAATCCCAGATTTGACCTTATATGTAATCTTTCAGTCTAGGTTTTGGCCCAGCCCTGTTTCAGGGTCCCAGGCCTCACTCATGCCTAAATCCTGGCCTTGTGTGGGAGCTGGAATGCAACAATGGCAATGTTAGCTGACACAGTGCCTGCACAACTAACACTATCATTTTGATTATCATTATTATTGTCCGTGAATGTAGTGGCTTGCCTGTCAGGCTGAACTCTAGAGAAAGGTCAGATAAAGACTAAAGGAGGCTGTACCCTGAGCAGAGATTGGATGTCTTCTTTGAAGAGTTTAACTGTAGTTAGCAGTCATCTTTATAAATATGTAACAGACATTTTTACTGCTGTTGAAAACCCTTCAAGTGAAAGCTGCAGGCAACCAGGCTTGATGCAGTTGTGTTTGGGATTTACTTTACAGCGTTAGTTAAACTCTTTTTATCCAGATGAATTGCTTCCACTGGAGTGAACTCTCCGTTTCATTTCACTTCAGTGAGCATGAAGTTGTGCCAGTCTTGTTTTGTTCACATCAGTGCCACCTGGAATGTTTTCTTTACATGGCAGCTTAGAATTAGTCTGGATACAGTAAACTATATATGGGTTGGAGAGCTGAGGATATACCCCTTAAGGTGTCCAGCAGCCACTTTGCCTTGACACCTTGACATCAAGTCTCCTTGAGCAAGATATTGAATCCCAACTAGCTCATTGAGTGACCACTGACCTCACTGTAGAGGAGAAGAGTATCTAGCTACAGTTTGTAGGAATTAGAGAGGATCTTGGCTGGTACATCTAAACCTGCAGCCAGCTGGTTTACTACAAATCATCTGTAAATATCAGGAGGGAGAGAAACAGTCACACTGACAGAAACACACTAACATACAGAAATGCAGACAGGAATACAGAGAGACAAGCCAGCAAATAATTGCACACACACACACACTGACACACATGCACATTCACAGACACACATTCACATTATTCAGATGCTGCCCAGAAAGGAAGAATCACACTTTTTCTAAAATGTCATTTGTTCCCAATATCATCAAATTTTAAAAAGTTCATTTAGGCATTTAAAGGTTTCATTAGATCCTGTTTTATTGTTTATTTTGGCTCCTAGGTTTGATTCCAGCTCACTCAGCTAAGGTACATAGACACATGAAAACTACCAACAGTTGACAACTTACTGGACAGAAAACAAATGTATCTAAAGTCACACATCGTGAACCAGCTCATTTTTAGTCACCGTGGACTGAACATTTTTGGAAACTATCGCATTGGTCAACTTGCAATATTAAATCACTTAATAGCTTAGGACTTAGTAGCAGATTGATCACTCTGGCACTTCATGCAAAGTCAGCAGTTTTAGAGGTAGATAGTATATGAGAAAATAGCATTATCCAAAGTAGAAAGACTGAGCTCTGAGCTTTTATTTTATAGCCTATACATCAAGTCTTTACAAAGGATACATAATTTGCTCAATATTACAAATGAAGCCAGGTTTATTTGTAGAACAGTTTAATTACTGGGCTATATAACTTTAAATCACCACAGGAAAGAGGGACAGGTTAACAGTCCCCATGTTAATTTTCCTGATAAATATGCTGATCTTGTCCTGAATTAAAAACTTGGCCTAAGTTAATTTAGGATTGATGGACCATTCAGTCTAAAAGCTTCAACCAGTTCTCAGTTTTTAGCTTCCAGATAACACAATCACATACTTTCTAGGTTGGTGTCCGAACTGTCAGAGTGAGCATCTTCTCTCTTCAACATTGCTACTGATGGATTTCACAAAGAAAGTTTGACACATTGCAAGAATGATGTAGGAATCCAAGAAACTGAGAGAGCAGGAGTCAGGAGCCTCAGTCAATAGCTTCATAACTCAAACTTTGTTATTTTCTTCTCCTCCCTCGTTTATCATAGTTGTGTAGCTCCACCCTTTGCTGTCCTAATATGGGACATCTCTCTGCCCTCTGGCCAATCAGGTGGCTGGATGCATCCCATCTTGAGATGCCATAGGCCCAGGCCAGGCCTGAGGTTTCAGTGAGGGGTGCAAGAGGCTGGCTGGTGGTGAGGGACAAAGGTTTTAGATTGAAAGAGTGGGAAGAGATTAAAAACACCAACAACAAAAACAAGAAGTGGAGGACAGCAGCAGAAGACAGACAAAAACTGAATGTTAGAGAGAGGGAGTCATAGGAGGAAAAGAGAGGAGAGAGAGGCTGAGATTGAAATTCTGCTGCTGCAGTTGGAGGTCTGTCACCTCTGAACCACTGGAGGAGACGCGCTGAAGCTGAGTATTAAGGTAGGCTGGATGGATGTGGTTTAATAAAGTCTCAGTGCTGATGACTCAGTGCAGTCTGCAGTCTGAAATACTGCTTTGCTTTTTCATTTGGCAGCTTGGGAGCTGTGCAGAAAAGTTTATGTGGCAGCCTGTAGACTCCACATTGCTGACTTTGGAAAGCATAACAATAGCTTGCTGTTTAAATTCAAAGATAGTTTTAGTGAGACAGCTGCCACTTCTGTTTATTCCAACATGCCAGTTGCTAGTTACAGACACTTGAGTATTCAGAGGTTCATGGTAACTATTTACAGCGTGGCATGTCACTATGAATCCAAGTTTATAAGAGTGTTTTGTAATGAGACCTGGTTCAAACAACACTCAAAAATTATTTGTAATATTTATTCAAAGCTCCAGATGGGTGGGGCCTCCAACACACTGGGCAACTCCAGTGGTATTACAGAGTTTAGAGAAAAGCACCTAAACTCTAATTTATCAAAATGATAAAGGACGGTTGTCATATCTCTGAAATAGAATAGTTTATAATTTCACACACATCACATCCACATGGATGGAGTTTGCTGCATGGAGCAGCACTGTCAGTAGCTTACTCAACTGAATGTAAACTACCCATGTGATTCAGTCAGCACATAACAATATATCTATTTTATAAAAACGCAGGTTGCGCCTGGTTTTGTTGTAATGCAACTTTGTGCTGCTGAGACAAGCTGTCAGAGCTGCTGGTGGTAGTACGCAGTCATTTCAAATAGCTCCTGTCTTAATGTTACAAACCAGAGACAGCTGCAGTGTGACAGTCATAGGATCTCTTTGCCCCCCAAGTCCAGCTCCTCCACAGAGCTCACCCACCAGCCTGGTATGTATGTTGGCCCAAAGTGGGTACAGAGGCTGATGGCGTCAAAACACACCTGCTCTGTGGTAAAGGATCGTCAACACATGTGTGGACTGGGTTACATAATGCATGCAGTACAAAATATTTTGCTGTTGGTACTGGTATTACAATATATCAGACTTTCTGATTTGATAATATAGCTCCATAAAACAGAGAGAACACAGACATGTCTCTTCTACCTGTGTGAAAGCAGTGAACCTAAATACAATATTAAATCCATGATTTAGCAATGTCAGTGAAGTAGTCATTAAGCTCCAATGAATATGTCAGCAATAGCACAGTTGACATGCACCAATTATGTCATATGGTCATGGTCAATATCCAGATAGAACATGGGATAAATAGGCAACTGGCGTACATGACTGTCCTGGGGGCAAAGGTCAAGCATTCTTTTACATTTCTGTCTTCTGATACTGTATTGTTTTGATTCATTTAATCTGTATCTTAAATTTTTATGATTTCAGATTTCAATATTTTCCCATTTGGGAGCATTTGCAGACAGACTGTCACTGGGATCACAGATTTGAGTCTGATGAAATAATGTCTGAATATCAAACTCTTGTGGCATTTTGTTATTGTGGACACTAATCAGTGTTATTTTGATGTAACATGTTGCTCTGGTAGGTGTGGGGAAAATAAACAGCAGCAAGTGTCTGTTTGTTTGATTTGTGTGTCTTTCCATGAGCTGCAAGTAACTGACGTCAGAAATGATGGAGGATAGCAGTTTCCTGGCGACAGACTTTGGGTGTTGGTGGTTGTGGGTGGAGTTAAATATAGACCAGGAAGCAGGGTCAAGAATTGATTGGGCAGTTTAGGGGGGAGACCTCATGAGGAAATAGTGCTTGACGTACATACAAGGGTACACAGGGTACACACAGAGCTGAGAGGATTTTACAGGAAGGAAGACTCATGTAAACAAATGACTGACCTGGGAACATTTCATATTACAGATACTCCTGAAATATATTTGCTCCTTAAACTGTAAAAGTTTACAGTCTTTGGCAATTTTTTATCCTTAAATGACCAGAGTTGGATGCATCTCTCACTATGTGATGATTATATCTGTCCAAAACATCTCAGTTTCCTGTTTACATGGAGGCATTTCCTCTCCAAAGGCCCTTGCTTGCGGGTGTGTCCATTTTGTTTTGTCCATCTGATGTCTCAAATAGTCAGGAGACACGCTGTGATCTATCTCACTAATCTTGAAAGGTGTGGATGTTGTTCTCATAAGTGTTCAACGGTGTAGTGTGATTTGGAATAAGAAGCAGATGAGAAATGGGTCTAAAGTTTTCATTTTGATATTTGCTCCTACTAGGCATGTCAGATATGCAGCTATGGAAAATTTCTGTTGTCATCTATGGAGGGTAACACTATGATAATGAGCCTCTCATTGACAAATTTGTATATGATCATATCTACCTATCACCAAACTTTTGTTTTGTCTTTCAAACAGACAATACATGTTGTTGTGCATTTCCAGTTACTTTACCTTTCTGAATTGATTTTAGATATGTGTATATGATTCCATGTTTCTGAATGATTTGTTTGTTCAGCTGTCACATTTACTGTCACTTGCATTAAAAGCAGTACATTAATGTACAAATAGTAATAATAATTTAGAAATATACAAATAAAAGAATAAATATTAGTGGCAAACAATTTACAGTCAATACATTTACAAAATAGCATTAACCAGCTGTTTTATCAACATACATGTCCTGTTATGTTTGGCCCACTAGAAACATCACGTTTCTAAGTTTTTTTAAAAAAACTGATGTTGTTTGTTGAAGTATTTGCAGTCAGTCTGGTGTCTGAAAAGAACCAGTTTCCCTCCTGTGCTGTTAAACTAGATCCAATGAATCTAAAGGTGTGTATTATGTTGCCACCAATTGTGAGAAAGTGAGTACTGAAAGTGTGAAAATGTATTTCCTGTGTGTGTGCATTCTTATGTAACTGTGAGGAAAAAGCCTATTTTAGTCGATATGTGGCCTCTGCTGATCATATCCATCCACAAATAAATCACCACACCCGGATTAGTGTGAGCATGTTGTCTTGTGTACCAGAAAAACATAAAAAGAGTAGTACAGTGCAGTGACACAGCAGGAGGTATTACTGTTGTATCACTGGGCCATTCACTTTTTTGGAGTCTTTATTAACTATCAAAGTAAATAGAATAGAATAGGATTCATTTATATAAGTTAAATATGTACGTCACTCTTATAGACTGATAAGATCGCCTCCTGAACCACTCACAGTACGTGGATCAATATCAACTTTTGAAATCCTGCTAAAATTATAATTAACAATCCTCTGAATGGATTTAATTGCTTTCAGAAGACCAAGACTCTGCATGTTGTCCAGGTTTTAGGTCCACAAGGAGGATTTGTTGTAGCTAGGGATATACCAGTATTGACAGTAATTGTTATGCTTAATAATAAATGTGATTTTGTGATGGCAGATCTTTTGTTAATCCGTTTGTTTATCAGTTGCCTTCTCACTAGTGTAATCATTCTTTTTGTTTATTCTGAATTCATTTGGCAGAAAAGGAGTGAGGAGTGGATCTGACCTGCCCTTTACTTTATCCTGATTGTCAGGCAGGTTGTGTGTGTGGTACAGTCTGTCAATCACATAATTATTTTCCTCCATAACTAAAAAAAAATTTAATCTAAAAACATTGTGTTGTATTGCAGAAGTTTTGAAACTGAGACTATAAACTCATTGCGGAAATGTTTACTGAGGTCAATCAAACAGACTTTGATACTATCTTACTTCTTTTACATCATTAGATAGAATGAGAGCAGGTTTAAGGCACTGAGACCGGAGTCTACGTTCACCTTTCCATCCAGTCTATGAGATACAGCAGGCAGCAGTGTGTAGAGAAGCTCCAGGAGATCATCATGTTTAGTGCAACATAGTAAACAGCAAACACATATGTTAGCAGGACTTATGTCAGTTGCATATGTCACGCAAGTTTGACAGGCTGCATGTGTGCTTGATTCCTTTAATAAGGCATCTAACTGGACTGGTGCTACTCAATAACCTACAGGAGAGAGATAAAAATGTTGCAACTTCTTGATGTGAGTATGAGAATGTACTCAAGTTACCCATTGAATAAATCACATTTATTTACAGTACATGTGAAACTGGCAAAGATGCTTTTAGCACAAACTCTGCTTCAGCTGAGAAGTGCTGTCAGAATATGTTTAAGATGTCTCTTCTACTGCAGAGTGGTTGACAGCAGTAACAAGCTCTATAGCTTCTGTGGTTCGTCCTCTGATCTTCAGATTCAGAGTCCAGTGTGGGAGCAGCCAGACGGCAAGAACTGAGGCTCTTTAGTTACACATTTCTAAACAGTGTGGGGGCATGAAGCAAACACATTTGCTTGTTTGTGCTTTTTTTGATTTATCTCCCTGCACATGGTTCTGTCACACACTCCGATCACAAAGGCCTGAATGTTTAGTCATCAGTGTTGCCTCAGACTGTGGTTGGGTCTGTGCCACTGTAATAACACAAACAACTTGTGAGTGTGAGCATCAACGTAGCTAGTTTTTGACATCTTCCTGGGTGCATTTTTTGTGTCTGTAACACCTTAATAACTCAGAGGACTTTTGTGATAGAGTTCTCAAAGTCTGACACTAAGTATCATTGTGATGTTAAATATAAGGAGGTCCAGGTTACAACCTTCCCCACTACCAGGGTAATTTGGAACAACAAGAATGAAGAATTAAAAATTCAAACCACATCAATAATGGGGCAGCACGGTGGTGCTGTGGTTAACACTGTAGCATCACAACAAGACGGTGCTGGCTTCAATTCGATTCCCAGGCCTTTCTGTGTGGGCTTTGCATGTTCTCCCTGTGCCTGCGTGGGCCCTCTCCAGGTACTCTTTTATTGCACATGTGCCAACACTTTCACCAAGAACAAAAAAAACTCACAACAGACTTAATAAACTGTAATCCCCTTATTGATGTGTGCAGGCACCCCAGTTTCTCTCACCTGGAATACTGAAAAAAAATAGGATAGAGAAAATGTGTTGAATTTAGTTAACACTGTTTTAATCAAGGACCTCTTAACCAAGACAGTTACATGGGAGAGCGACAGTGGTCAATGATCTTAATGCGTTATTTTACAGGAAGCCATATGCTATATGTATATCTATTAGTTGGGCTACTCCAGCTTTCCAAGATTGGGAGTCCCACTATCACATATGGTCATATTACATTCACCTTCAGGTGAAATTTGGATTCAATGAAAAACAAATTTAACCAAATTAAGTCTAAAATGATTAAATGATTAAATACATTTAATACAGGCTGCCCAGTAACAAATGAAGCAGATACTCTGATGAGGTAAATCTATTATTTGCAATTTTAAGAATGAGTTGAGTTACAGTAACTCATGCAAACCTTTTCATACGATATTCATTTTTATATTAATATTCATGATTTACTATGGTAACATGCAGTCAGTCATAAAGGTAACTTATAATTTATTCAGGATACTCCATGTTGATATGCTGACAATCATTCAACAGTGGGTAAAATTACTTATGGAACCTGCAGGTTCCTCCCTCATGCAGGAGGTTGAGGGTCCATGTTGATCAGAGTTGGCATGTGCAGGCCTGTGGAGGCCTGCAGATGTGACTCTGATCTATAATAAGACTGGGCTGTGAGGTATTTCGAATCCTCGCCTCCTCCTCGCCCCCTACCATTCCTTCCATTCCTATGCTCCGTCCAGGGAGTGCCACCCCCTCCACCTGCTGCTGTCACACGGAGCTACAGTTTAAAGCCACTGTCAGGTGTAAACCTCTGCAAGTTTAATTGTGGCTTATAGTCCCATTTTACATTTTCAGGTTTCCTCTAAAGGTGTGGCTACATTATGTAAACACACAGCTCTGGAAGTGTCTGAAGTTTCTGGTCATTTATACCCTGACCGTCACTCTCAGGTATTAGTGCAGCAGTGGAGTGGTTGTACCTGTTTTTGCTGCTGTACCTGATAAAATGTCAGTCACCCAGCCCAAAAATAAATGGTGGAAAGTCTGGGTCTTAGCAAATCTTTGACCAAAACTGAATCTGCTAGAAGAACGATGTTTGTCAAACTATGGAAGGTTTAGTATTCAAGATGAGTCAAAAACGTGCCTGCATTTACAATGCACAAGTTTCATTTTAACATGAAACTTGAATGAAATGCATCTGCTCAGTGTCAAAAAAACAGATTGTATTTATATTATTATTCACGTAACAATAAAAATAAGCAACCATTAGCACAATAAATATATGATTATGTAATTTTTCTTCATTTATCACTGCAGGAGCACCATAGTGAATGATTTACTCAGGGATCAAGGATTAAAAAAAATGATTAAAGAGCATATCATTTCATGTGTAGTGTCTTAGAAACTTGTTCTTGCTCTGCTCCTCTGTCACTGATACTGTGAAGGCAGGGCAGCAGTGAATGTGTTATGTGTTATGTGTGACCTGCTAGACACCAGATACCTCCAAACCCTCCAAACAGGCACGACATCCCCGCTGACACTTTACACATACACACAGACAGACACACACGAAGTTACTCACACAGATGGGCTTTCCTGTTTGCACACACAAAGCTGAGCTAAGGCAGTGATCACATGAACGCAAGACTGAGAGGAATGAGATTGCAGGGGGCCACCGTTATGGGATTCACAAACAACCAGAGTTGTGCTGCTGATGGATGGACAGTTGACTGTCACGTTCAGATAAATCAGTGACTTCTCTTCAGGTATTAAAAATCTTCCTACAGACTGGACCCAGCTCAGGTGCTACTGTTTGCATAGCCAACCAAACAATAGTGAATATATTGTACATCTCTTGGCTGCTGTTTAGGTCACATCACATTCTTTGGCAACTCAACGCACACAAGTCAGAGCTAATAAACTGTATCCTACAGTTAATTTGTTGGTTCATTGGTTCCTTCTGGCATCAATTTCTTCTTTTTATGGTGCCGATCTCTCTGTGCTGACTGGTTGACTAACTGGTATCAAAACTGTTTGAAAACTTCTTCAAAGCATCAGGAAGCAACTCGATCTAGTCTTAGTCTTTTGTGTTTACATTTGTCATCTCACAGACGTCAGTAACTGATTCCTGAGACAGGTTGACTGGGATTCAGGCTAAGATAAAGTGAACTGGTTGCTGCTCTTTGTGGCTGTTTGACTTATCCTCTGCTATCGAGACTCAAATAGTTGCTCTGTATTTAATGATCCTGCTCTTTCTGCTTCTTCCTGGAATTGGTGGAAATATTAAATGCTTGAGAAATAAATTTTTGGTTATTGTGATGACATATTGCTGTCATGATGTAGTACTAGTCGAAAACCATGAGTGTGGATTTTGTGCAAGAGGTTTGGGTCTTTTACTAAACCTTGACTTTTGCAGGAAAAAATTCACTCATTCATTTCTAATATTGTATCTGTCTGTGTGAGCTGCTGATGTCGTTTTAAACCAACCCCACAGTAAAAAATTGAAAGTGTAAAACATCTTTTAAAAAAGTGAATACTTAACAGTCTGAAAAAGGGTCTGGAAATTTGGATATTATGTCTTAAAGGTTTCAAAATTCGTCACACTTATAGAGTTAGAAAAGTTTTTTTTTTTTTTTCTGTCTTTAGTTTGTGTCTTATTTAAGGAACTTGAGGTTATTAGACAGGCGTTTGTTTTATTTATTAATAAGCTTTGTTGGTTTTTCATGTTTCAGACTCTGACAGAGAAGAAGAGGACAGCCATGTTTGTCAGACCAGAGATCCAGCCGTAAGTAAACACAGAGCTCCTCCTGTTGACAGTGTGATCTAGTTATGCTCATTCATAAGCTGATAGTAAGCAGGTGTGGTTTCAAAGAAGAAAGTACGTCAGTATTCAATAATTAGGAGATGGTACATGTTTAATTTCCTTCTCTTCATTCCTTTTTAAAGCACATTTGTCCTGCATACACTAATTACAGGCTGCACTTAAACTCTGTGGATTCTTTTATGTGACTGCAGTTTAATAACTGAAACAAGTGTCAACACGTTACTGTTGTTGCTGCACAACAGGTTACTTTTCTGATGTTTAAGTGAAACACATTACTACACTTTATGAACTATGAACTTTACATGGACTTAAGTCGTTGTAGCTTCATGTTTTAGTGTCCATTGGCTGCTGAATGAGTGCATTTGAATGTGTCTGTTTGAAAGTGAACAAGCTAGTGAAATTATTACAGTTTGTGTATTTTTGTTAATTTTCACACAGAAACTGACATGATCACTATGAGTAACTTTCTTTTTTCAAAATTTAATAATTATGCATATATCATTATTTTTGAAGCACAGCTTGAACAGTACATTTGTAGTTGTCAGAGGTCACAGCACTTTAGAAAATGTGAGCTTATGGAGCAAGTAGAGGAAGGAGATATGGGAGGCTGGGTCATGACATGTTTCCTCCAGAAATAAGGTAAGAAGTAAAAGACCTCAAAGCCAGTTCAGTTTGATATGATGATGATAGCATAGCAATAGTTAAGGTTCTGAAGATTCACATTAAAAAAAATAGAATAGGCAAAAATCATAACAAATTCAGTCACAAAAAGAAAACAGATCATAATTTATTTGCCGGTGATCGTGATGTTTTAGCTTCCTCAGTGATAAAAGACACATTGTCATTCTTTACTGCCTTGTTTTTGTCCGTTTGCTATCAACACATCCTCAAGTTAAGTGCAGAGTAGTAGCAACACATGAACAGCATACAGACTAAGAAACCCAGAGCTTGAAAGCTGAACTTACTGTATATCAACCAGTTTTCCTTTGTCGAGCAGTTTCACTGGGGAAGTGCAGGGTTGAAAGCTGAGAATATCAATAGTTGTGAAATTATACTGAGAACCTCATGTTCCTTAGGTTTTCCCTAAAGAACATGAGGTCTCCAACAGGATGCAATGCAGAGCTGCTCTGGAGGCACAAATAATGCACTGCATGAACCATTTCAAAGTGTTTTCACACTACCTTCTTTGTGGGCAGGTAAAAGACAAGAGGCGGTCGCCCCCCTCCAACAGATCTCCCACCTCCCCGCATCGCAACCCTCACCACAGCGGCTCCGCAGACGAACAGGAGAGCCCAGAGAGAGTGGTGAGACACTTACACACATTAAATATATACCCAACCCTATACCAGCATTGACAGAGGTTATTGTTAGCAAAGACAAACATAACACACACATGAGGGAACCCGTTTATAAATTTTAATATTTCAGAAATAGCATGATTGTTATTCTTCATGTTGAAGTTGAAAATATGAGGCTTCTTGCATCTACTAAAGTACACAGAGAAGCTACAATAGATTACAGAATAACAAGTAAAAACATTTTTGCAGCGTATACCTAATGTGATTTACTTTATTTGGACTGAGATGGGCCCCGGTGACATTGAACCCAGGGTTCTAAAAGCTCCAGCCACTTATAGAAAAGACCATAACGTTCAAAGCTTTATGGGCTATGTTTCAACTCAGATATATTGAGATGCATTGAAAACGCAGCTTTGTGATCAACCTCCTAACCCCAGCAGCCAACAGGGCCCATACAGACTAGATCACAATAGTCCATGCCTGATCTGCTGAGGTCACTGTCCACCACATAAACAACCTTTCATTTGTCCCAGCTCAGCACAGATGCCAGTCATGGCCTTTTCATGCTGCAGCAGCAGGTGACCGCCAGCTGCTGGGCACAAGGTCAACAACAATAAACCTCTTTTGTGATCTAAAACTGGCCACAGGTATTGGGTACTCTGTAAATACTGTGGCCTAAAAAGTTGCATGTTAGCAACTTTAAGAGTTTTTAAGTTGAGGCTACTGTTTGAGAGACAGTGACACCTGCTGGTTTAAAACATGGACATCAGGAGGTTAACTGGTTTTCAAGCTGAAAGAGCAGTTAAGGGTTTTACACAACAATACAAAAACACAGAGAAACTAACAATACAAATCTCTCAAGTACACCATCACATATAAAGAATGTGCAGTTAATAGTGCATTCCCTTTTATGTAACTATCAAATTACAGGAAACAACTTCTTGCATTAACATCTGTAGCACTGTTCATCTTATGACTTTAACAGTGAGAAATGTATTAATTGAATATTAAACCTCAATGGAAATTCAATTCTACTTAAATGTGTCATCATTGGAAACTCACATTTAATGAATGTATACCATTAAATTATAAAAACCAACAATAGTTATAATAACATTATTAGTGATTATATAAACATAAACTTTATTTGTATAAAATGAAATCCAAATCAAAGTACTTTACAAAATATGTGTTCTACCAACTTGCCTCAGGAATAAAAACATTATTCACTCAGTGAATCAAAAGACAAAAGAAAGAGCGAAGAGTTAAAATATTTACAATTTTACATTTAAAAAGAGGAGGAAAGTCAAATCATAAACAATTATAATTTAAAATACAATAACATCAAATTTAACTTAAATTGAACAACACAAGGAATGAAAAACACTATGACAACTCTATATAATTGAGAAATAGCAGTGGATTAGTAACAAATTTATTTTTTATAAAATTAGAGCAATTTTTCAAACATAGTTGTGTTAGTTGAGCTCCACCAACACTGCAGACCATCTCACCTTGTGTTATCTGTGTCGTCTCCAGGTGCAGAAGGAGAAGCTTCATGCAGAGCTGAAACAGGTGTTGAGTCAGAAGAGAAGTCACCTGAGAGAGTCAACGTGCCAACTGGCCCAAACAGAGATGGACTCAGGTCCAACAGACGAACAGACAGTAAGCTGGAGTCTCATGAATCACTGTTAATTGGACTTTTCAAGTTGAAATCTTTGTTGCCTTTATTTGCATCTGTTGATATTGTATCTGTTTATTTACCATAAAACATTAATGTAACAACATATAGGTCAATATGCACAGTTGAAAACAAAGTCACTCCAATGGTTAATAAAGTACATCATTCACTTTTTCCTTTATGTGTCATCTACAAGTTATTTGTACTTTGAGAAGTGGAAGTAGTACACAAACATGTCAACCTTTCTCCCATGACAGTTTAATGGATGTAATGGATTCAGAAGTGAAGTGTGAAATGACAAATAACTGTACTGTAAATTTTGCACTCACTAAAGCAAATGAAACAAGATATAAATCAGTGTCCCAGCCAATGCACTTTGAAATTTTTTGGACTATTTTTAATCTACCATACAGAGAGAAAAAAAGAAACACAAGTCTGTTTTTCATGTTATGTGTGATGTTGTCGCAAAAGCTGTAGAATGTAACTATGAAAGTTTGTGGGTTCAAATGTTATTGATTTCAGCAGCCACAGAATCACTGTTGTATTTTTTCCTATAAGTTCTAAATTCATCACTTATTGTTTGGACAAACAGGGTTTTTTGTTTATGTTAAATACTCAGAGCATTTCAGAGTTCCATGTTTTTAGTCTTAATATGACAATGCAATTACCAATTACTTCATTAAGTCTGGTTCTCAGGGTTACTAGGATCTAGATTATATCCATTATGGGTTCAGTGAAATAGGGAAATATAATATCCAGTTTTCTTCCCCATAAATATATCAACATGTGCCAGAACTGGTGCACTTTTCACAAAATGAGTGAATCATTATAATATGTTGAGCTATTACACTCCACTATTGTTCTTGGTGATAGTAAAGGTTGTCTGTGTGTGTTTCAGGGTGTGATGGAAGCCTCTAAGTCAGTGGAAATTGTGGTGGAGACAGAGGCGGAGGCTGGAGCCAGTGGCTACAGTGTGACTGGTGGAGGAGAGCGGGGGATCTTTGTTAAAGACGTCCTCAAAGACTCTCCGGCTGCCAAACATCTCAGTCTACAGCAAGGTGCCTGCAAACCCATCAAATTCATTTAGGGAAGATGCAACATGTAATGTGCATTAAAATGTATATAATGACCCAACAAAAGTGTAACTTTACAACCACTAACATGTTGAATAGAAAAACAGAAGCTTCTATCATATTTTGTAGTACCACTTTCTGATAAGGTACAGTTAATAAAGGATTAATTAATTTATGCATATTTATTATTATGCATATTAATACTATGTGACTATAAAGTCATGGCTTTAAGAAATGAAACAATTTGGTTGCCAACTTGTGAAAGATCCTCCAATTGTCCCCTGCAATTATGCATTTTAAGAGGTAATTTTTAAGATGAAGAAGATGACAATAATTCACTAAGTGTCCAGTTATAAATGTCAATAAGCTGTTATAAAAGTGTGGCTTTCAATATTTTTTTTTACAATTAGTTATAAGGAAAAGATGGCCAATTTGTTTTACCTTTATGTAGTTCCAAGTAGTGACCACTAGAGAGCAGTAAAAAACTTACATCCTCATAATCATTCAATAAGGTCTTCTTCACACCATTGTTATTAACATTGTATTTATACCATGTGTTTTCTGATCTAGTGCTGCAGTTCTTCACTGTGACCATTAGGAGTTTCCCCTCTGCTGCGATTAAATATTAATAATGACTCAATCAATATCTGAACACACAAGCATGAGAAGTTTTTGCATTTGGTGTGAGATACATTTTTCCAGGATATAATTATCTGCATAAATAAATATCCACACATTAATGTTACTAAATGTTTCATGTTTAGTCTTATGTTATGTTTATGACATTACAAATGACAACATTTAATGTTTACTGTAATATTACACAACAGACAGGAAAAATGACACAGATAAAAATTATCTTCACCTCTCCTGAATGAAAATTAAGTACTGGTGATAAACAAGATAATGATACACTGCATGTATGTATCAAAATGTTATGTTACTCCTGCTTTGAATACCCTGTTACTGATGTTAATGTATATCTGTCTGACAATATTAATAATTACAGACATGTGACACAGAGATAGATACAAAAGAAAAAGCAAGGGGAAAAGCAAAAATCCCTTATATGTTCTAACAGTGGACTTATTCATTCATGATGTTTTCTATGTGAAGGTGACCAGCTGCTTAGTGCCAAGGTCTACTTCGACAATGTTAAGTATGAAGATGCTCTGAAGATCCTTCAGTGTGCGGAGCCTTATAAGGTCAGCTTCCAACTGAAGAGGACCGTCATGGGAGCAGAGGTTGGTGTGCGGCCTCGAGTTCCTAGTGTGGAGGTCAAAGGTCCCAAAGCCAAAATGGCCAAAATGGTAATGTTTTTTTTCCAATTTTTATATAAAATTGTAACTTAAATTATTAACCTGTGTTTAACATTTATTTAAATCTTTTAGCACTTCAAATTAGAAATAAAAACAAATTTTTACTTTCAGCCCTTCAAACATGTTTTGTCATTTATGTGGGTCTGCATGTATTTCAGAGTGTCAAGGGCACCAAGCCATTCAAGACCAAGAAGAAAAGAGGTGGTCGTTTTGGTCTGAAAAGACTGAAAGAGAAGCGCAGAGAGGAGCTGGTGATAGAGGGAACACCCCCCAGGTTGGAGATGAGTGATGTGGACGTGGAGTTTTCTCTCCCCAAATTCAAACAGAGGAGGAGTGCGAAGGTTGAAGCAGAAAGAGGTGGAGAAGCAGCAGCTGTGGGGAAGGCAAAGAGGAAGATCAGGTTGGCATTGTTTGTTTTTCATGTTTATTGTCCCAGTTAAAGTGTGCAAAGAAGTTTGTCGAAGACTGCTGTCACAGTATTTTTTTTTTTTTTTTTTTGTAAGGCTTGAAACTAAATGTAATTTTTTTGATGATTATTCAATGTTCTTTTATTCTTTCCTTTCTATACACTGTTCAGGTTTCCCTATATGAAAGCAAAGGGAGGAAAAGTGGCAACAACACAACTTGAGGGAGAGGTTATTATTTCTCCAACTGAGATGCCAGGACCTAAAGTGAAAACCCACAAGTTTGGAATCAAACTTCCTAAGACCAAAAACACAAAGCCAGACTTAGCTTTGGAAACTGGATCTGTTGATTTAAGGCCACCAGGTGTGAACATCCAACCACCATCAGTAGAGTTCAGTTTGTCTGGTGATAATTTGCCTGATGTGGGGTTTGCACTCCCTTCAACAAAAGCTGATGCATCTTTGCCTGCTATGAAGGGAAAGACTCCTAAAAGCCACTTCAGGGGAGGAATTAATGCAGCTGAGGAAAAACAAGACGTAGACATAGGTAAGGGATGCAAAGGAGATGCCAAGCTCAGAATGCCAAAGTTGAAACTACCCAAAGTTAGAATCTCACGTCATTCAGATGAAATAGATGGTGACATCAAGGTAGAAGCTGAAGGGCTGACAATGCCTCAGGCTCACATAACAGGTCCAAAAGTAGAAATAAAAGGAGATGGGGAGATTTGTGTCCCTGATGCAAATATAACAAAACCAAGGATCGAGGATGATCTGTTAGGAAAAACTGCATCTACTCAAATGCCTTCTGTTGATATTTCTGTACCAAAAGTGAAGGGAAAACATGACATGGACATCTCAATGAAGGAGTATCACAGAGCTGGGAAGACCACAATCAAAATGCCTGCCACTGACGTCCCAGTGCCTGATGTTCATTTGCAATTGGACACAGGACGACGAATTCCTGATGAGGTGGAGGGTACCTTTAAAAGGCCCAAAATCTTAATGCCAAAGGTTGACATCTCATTTCCAAGGATGGGATCACCTGATGTGGATATTGAATGCCCAGAAGGTGGGGGGGGCGTCAATTTACCTTCTGTAGACATCTCTCTCCCAAAGGTGAAAACTGAGGGTGTAGATGTGGATATGGACTATTATGTTGGTGGTGATGGGAAGTTCAAAATGCCTGATTTTGATATATCTCTCCCAGAAATTAAGTCAGCTGAAGGAGGAGTAAATATAAAAGGACAAGAGGAGGAAGGAGGCATCAAGTTGCCAAATGTAGAGTTGACCCTTCCCAAAGGCAATACAGGAACAACTGATATTGAAGAAGGAGAAAAATTTAAGTTTCCACCATTTGACTTCTCCGTCCCAAAAATGAGGACAGACCAGGTGGAAGTCGACACTGAAGGGCCTAAAGTGAAAGGAGGTAAATTTGAAGGAGAGTTTATTTTAGAGGGACCTAAATTCAAAGGTGGAGAGGTCAAGATGCCTACTGCTAACATCCCAATTCCCCAAGGAAATCTAGAGGGAGATTTCAATGTTGATTTTGGTGGACTAAAAGATGGCAAAGTCAGCATGCCCTCAGTAGATGTTTCCCTCCCAAAAATGAAGCTATCTGAAGAAGATGTCACGTTAAACTGCCCTGAAAGTCCCAATGTTGAAATTGAAGGAGGGGAAATTGGAAGGAAAATTGACATGCCTACAATTGATATATATCATCCAAAAGGAAAAGCAGAGGGTAAGATGGCTATTAAAGGACCCACAGGAAAAGGAGGCAAGTTTAAGATGCCTACATTTGATATATCTGTACCAAAGAAGAAGATGCCTGAGGGAAATATTGGTCTTAAGGCACCCTCAGTTGATATCTCTGTTCCAAAAGGAAAAGCAGAAAGTAACCTGGAAACTAAAAGCAAAGGACATTTTCAAATTCCCTCAATGGATGTTTCTCTCCCAAAAATAAAATCAACGCAAGGTGACATCCATATAGAGGCACCAGAAATCAAAGGTGGCGAAATTAAAATTTCAACTACTGACATCACACTTCATCAAGGAACAGAAGAAAATGATATCAACGTTGAAGGAAAAGGAGGCAAATTCAGCCAGCCATCCCCCCCTGCAGTACAATTACCAAAAGGAGATGTGACGTTTGAAGGCCCAAAAGTCAAAGGTGGGAAATTTGAAATGACAAAAATCAACATCTTGCTTCCCAAAAGTAAAGCACAGGGAGCCACTGATATTGACATTCACTCTGGAAAAGATGGGGATATTGATATTCCATCTTATGATGTTGGATTTCCTAAAGGAAAAGTAACAGGTGACAGAGATGGTGAAGGTCCTAAAGGGAAAGGAACAAAGATAAAAATGCCAAAATTTGACATTTCTTTACCAAAGGTAAATTTTCTTGAGGGTGACAAATTAAAAGGGCCTGACACTAAGGACAAGAAGATTGAAATGCCAGACATTAATATTTCACTCCCCAAAGGAAAAGCAGAGGGAGAAATTGAAATTGGAGGACATGGTAGTAAAGAAAGAAAATTCAATATGCCATCTAAGGGAACAGAGATCAACAGCAAATGTCCTGCACTTGAAGGAGAAAAAATCAATATGCCAGACATTGACCTTTCACTCCCCAAAGGAAAAACTGATGCAGATCTCGGTATCGGGGGACCTGAGGTAAAAGGAGGCAATTTCAAAGTGCCCAAATTTGATGTTTCAGTTCCAGAGATGAACCTGCCAGAAATTAAAATGCCGACAGTTGATATTGAGGGACATGGTGGCAAAGAAAGCAAGTTCCATATGCCCTCAATTGACATCTCTCTTCCTAAAATGAAAACTAAGGGACCAGAGATAAATGCTGAAGGCCCTGAAATTAAAGGTAGAAAACTAAATATGCCATCAGTTGATCTTTCTCTGCCCAAAATAAAATCTCCTAATGTAGATGTCAGCCTTGAAGGTCCTGATAGTAAAGGAGGAATGGTTGACATCCCAACTGTTGACATTTCACTTCCCAAAGGAAAGGTTAAAGGTGACTTCAATTTTGAAGGTCCTGAGATGAAAGGAAGGAAATACAAAATGCCTCGTGTTTCATTACCAAAAGTGAGTCTCCCAATGGTTGATGCTAACGTGGAAGGACCAGACATGAAAGGAAAACTTGAAATGCCAACTGTTGATATTTCACTTCCAAAAGGAAAGCCAGATGTGGATATTAACACCGATGGGCACACTGGTAAAGGAGACAAGTTTCACATGCCCTCAGTTGATATTTCTCTTCCTAAAATCAAAGCAAAGGGAACTGACATTGATATTCAAGGACCTGAGGTCAAAGGTGACATGTCATTCCCAAAAATTTATTCTCCAGAGGTAGATGTCAGCCTTGAGGGTCCAGATGTTAAAGGAGGGGAGTATAGCATGCCAACTGTTGATATTTCACTGCCCAAAGGAAAGTTTGAGGGTGACCTTGATATTGAAGGCCCTGAAGTGAAGGGGGGTAAGATTAAAATGTCAAAATGTGATATGTCTTTACCAGCAGTGTGTCTGCCAGAAGGTGATGTCAAAGGCCCACACATCAAGCAAGTGAAGATTGATATGCCAGACATTGATATTTCTCTCCCCAAAGGAAAAGCTGAGGGAGAAATTGAAGTACATGCTGGAAAAGGAAGTAAGTTCCATATGCCATCTATTGATTTTGCTCTTCCTAAAATGAAAGCTAAGGGGCCAGAGATTGACACAGAAGGTCATGGAGTTAAAGGAGGAAAAATCAACATGCCAGACATTGACCTTTCACTCCCCAAAGGAACAGCTGATGCTGACCTCAGTATTGTGGGACCGGAGTTAAAAGGAGGCAAATTGAAAATGCCTGAATTTGACGTTTCACTTCCAAAGATGAATCTGCTAGAGGGCAACATCAAAGTCGAAGAACCTGATGTAAAAGGAAAGATGGAAATGCCAAACATTGATATTTCACTCCTTAAAGGTAAAGTAAAGGGGGATGTTGACATTGAGGGACATGGTGGTAAAGGGAGCAAGTTTCACATGCCCAAAATTGATATCTCACTTCATAAAATAAAAACAAAGGGAGTTGATGTTGGTATCGAAGGACCTGAACTTAAAGGTGACATTTCACATCTAGAAGGAAAACTTGAGGGTGACCTGAATGTTGAAGGGCCTGAGGTAAAAGGGGCAAAAATTAAAATGACAACATTTAATGAGTCATTTCCAAAACTGAATCTCCCAGAAGTTGATGTAAAAATGAAAGGACCAGACATTAAGGGAGGCAAGATTGAGATGCCTGACATAGATATTTCACTCCCCAAAGGGAAAGCTGGAGGAGAAATTGAAATGGAAGGACATGCTGCCAAAGAGGGGAAGTTCCATATGCCCTCTATTGACTTCTCTCTTCCTAAAGGCCCTGAAAGTAAAAGTTCAAAGATAAATATACCATCAGTTGATCTTTCTCTTTCTCTGCCCAAAATAAAATCTCCTGATGTAGATGTCAGCCTTGAAGGTCCTGATAGTAAAGGAGGAATGGTTGACATCCCAACTGTTGACATTTCACTTCCCAAAGGAAAGGTTAAAGGTGACTTAACTGTTGGAGTCCCTGAGATGAAAGGAGGGAAACTCAAAATGCCAAAGTTTGGTATTTCTTTTCCAAAAGTGAGTCTCCCAGCAGTTGATGGCAATGTAGAAGGACCAGACATGAAAGGAAAACTTGAAATGCCAACTGTTGATATTTCACTTCCAAAAGGAAAGCCTGATGTGGATATTAACTCTGATGGGCACACTGGTAAAGGAGACAAGTTTCACATGCCCTCGGTTGATATTTCTCTTCCTAAAATCAAAGCAGTGGGAACTGACATTGATATTCAAGGACCTGAGGTCAAAGGTGACATGTCACTTCCAAAAATGAATTCTGCAGAGGTTGATAACAGCCTTGAGGGTCCAGCTGTTAAAGGAGGGGAGTATAACATGCCAACTGTTGATATTTCACTGCCCAAAGGTGACCTTTATGTTGAGGTAAAAGGGGGTAAGTTTAAGATGCCAAAATTTGATGCATCTTTACCAAAAGTGGGTCTCCCACAAGGCAAAATAACAGGCCCACAGATCAAGGGAGTGAAGACTGATATGCCAGATATTAATATTTCTCACCCAAAATCAGAGGGAGAAATTGAAATTGAAGGACATGTTGGAAAAGGAAGCAAGTTCCATATGCCCTCAATCGATATCTCTCTTCCTAAAATAAAAGCTAAGGGACCAGAGATCAACACAGAAAGCCCTGTACTTAAGGGAAGAAAAATCAACATGCCAGACATTGACCTTTCACTCCCCAAAGGAAAGGTAGATGCTGGCCTCAGTATTGAGGGTCCTAAGGTAAAAGGAGGAAAGATGCCAACAATGTCAGATGTTGACATATCAATTCCAATGGGAAAATTGGAGGGAGACAGCACTATTGAAGGACCAGCTGGAATGGGAAAGTTTGAAGTGCCGAAAGTTGACTCATCTGGCAAAAGAAGTAGTGGGTTCCACATGCCAACTCTTGACATAAATCTCCCCAAATCTGATTTTGAACTCAGCTTGACCTCTGGTCTGAAAGACAAAAACCTTTCAGTGTACACCTGTGGTCCTGACGTATCAGGAGATTTGGAGATGTCTGGTCTTAAAGGAGATATTAAACCAGCCAAGTTGAAAGTTAAAAGTGCAGACATTGAGACTGGTGATGGAGAAGGTCTGGGTGTATCCCTCAAACCTCCCTCAGTCAAACTACCTACAGTTGACATTGCAGCTCCGAAGGTGGATTTAGACTTTGGCCTCAAAAAACCAAAAGGTGATGACGTGGAGGTGGAGCTTCTGAAAGCAGAGGGAGGTAGGCCCTCTTCAGGGGGCAGCTTTGATCTACCTGATGTCTCCCTCAAAGTCCCCAGTTTTTCTTTTCTCAGGTTTGGTGGAAAGTCAAATAGTGGCATAATGGAAATATCAGGACAAGGCCCCTTGGGAGATGATTCCCTCAGCCAACCACATGTGGAAGGAGACATTAGGACACCATCAGTAGAGTTTGATGGTGATGGAAAAGTTAAGGTGAAAAAATCTAAAATCACATTGCCGTCATTTGGACTATCCAAAAAGGATGCAGATATATCAGTGTCTTGTCCTGATGTGGATGTTAAAGTAAAAAAGAGCAAAATTTCCATCCCAAAGCCAGAAATCAATGTTGAGAACCCAGGCGAGAAATCAAAATACAAAGTGAAATTCCCGAAGTTTAAAATATCATCCCCAAAAGGTCAACTGCCAGAAGGAGAGGTAGATGCTAAATTGGAAGCAGATATGGAAGGGAAGGGTGGCTGGGAAGCACCCAACATCACAATGAAACCTAAATTCTCCATGCCAGGATTTGGCTCCAAAGAAAAAGATTTCCATAAGCCAAGTAGTGACTTTGAAGCTAGGGCCAAGGTCAAGATGCCCTCTGTTGAGCTTTCACTACCAGCAGCCAAAACACCAGAGACTGAAGTTCTTCTCCCCAAAGCAGAAGTTGATGTTTCAGAAGCTGATATCAAAGGTTATGAGGGAACCCTTAGAATTCCTAAATTGCCAACAATTGATGTTTCAATTCCCAAAATAGACTTGGATGTAACCCTCCCAAAAGGAAAAGGAAAGTCTCCAACGATTGAAGGAGAAGAAATGAAACTAAAAGGAGGTAAAGGAAAGTTCAAAATGCCTCACATAACAATGCCATCAATAGACATGTCTCTGCCTAAAGGGAAATCTGGAAATCTTCATGCACCAGACCTTGAATTAAATAGTGATGGAGAAAGCAAATTTAAGATACCTGATGTAAAAATGCCTGGCGTTGACATAATCGTGCCAAAAATGCCACACCTCAGCATGCCCTCTGGTGATATTTCTCTTCCAAAGGGCAAGATTGAAGGTCCAGAAGTTGAAATGGAGGGAAGTACTGGAGGAAAGTTCAAAATGCCTCAAATGAAAATGCCAGATTTTGATATCTCTCTGCCCAAAGGCAAGATTGAGGGTCCAGAGGTGGAGGTAAATGGGGAAGGTGGAAAATTCAAGATGCCACACCTCAGCATGCCCTCTGTTGATATTTCTCTTCCAAAGGGAAAGATTGAAGGTCCAGAAGTTGAAATTGAGGGAGGTACTGGAGGAAAGCTCAAAATGCCTCACATGAAAATGCCAGATGTTGATATCTCTCTGCCCAAAGGCAAGATTGAAGGTCCAGATTTGGAGATCAAAGGGCAAGGTGGAAAATTCAAGATGCCACACCTCAACATGCCCTCTGTTGATATTTCTCTTCCAAAGGGAAAGATTGAAGGTCCAGAAGTTGAAATGGCAGGAGCTGATGGAGGAAAGCTCAAAATGCCTCACATGAAGATGCCAGATTTTGATATCTCTTTGCCCAAAGCCAAGATTGAAGGTCCAGAGGTGGAGATCAAAGGGGAAGGTGGAAAATTCAAGATGCCACACCTCAGCATGCCCTCTGTTGATATTTCTCTTCCAAAGGGAAAGATGAGAGGTCCAGAAGTTGAAATGGAGGGAGCTGATGGAGGAAAGCTCAAAATGCCTCACATGAAAATGCCAGATGTTGATATTTCTCTGCCCAAAGGCAAGATTGAGGGTCCAAAGTTGGATGTAAAAGGGGAAGGTGGAAAATTCAAGATGCCACACCTCAGCATGCCCTCTGTTGATATTTCTCTTCCAAAGGGAAAGATTGAAGGTCCAGAGATGGAGTTTAAAAGCGAAAATGGAGAATTTCAGATGCCTCACATCAGTATGCCTTCAGTTGATATTTCACTGCCCAAAGAAAAACCTTCAATTGACAGTCCAGGTATAGATATTAAAGGAGATGGAGGGTCCAATGTGGACATCCCCAAAAGAAAATCAGGTATTAATAGTCCAGAGAAGAAAGTTGAGGCAGAGGGAGGAGCCATCAGGCTTCCTCATATCAAGATGCCAAAAGTTGATATTTCATTTCCTAAAGGTAGAAGTAAACACAATGAAACACTTGCTGTAGACATGGAGGTCACAGGGGGAGAGTTCAAAAATCCAGATGTAAAACTTCCAGATGTGCCGAAAGGTACATCAGGCAAGGCGCAGATCAACTTACCAACCATTGAGACAGAAGCAGGTTTTCATGTTGAAGGAGTGCACAAAGGTTTGAAACTTAAGATGCCAACAATAGATATTAAAGGTCCTAAAGGAGACATAGATCTTGACATGGGATTTCATGGAGAGGAAGGAAAGAAGGACAGGAAAAAAGTTGAACTACCTGACTTGGATCTCAACACAGCAGGGACCAGCAGCAAAGTCAAGGGGCCTAAAGTCAAAGGTACAAAATTCAAGATTGGAATGCCAAAAAAGAAAGCTGTCAGAGATGGAACAGCAGAAGCAAAAACTTGCAAAAACTGTGGAAATGAGGAGTTGGGTGGTCCAGTCAAACATGTGTGCAGCATTAAAGAAAGATGTGAGTATGAAGTTGAAATTGAAACTCACAACAGACATAAAGACTCAGCTGACCAAGAAACAGTGGGAGAAATTAACCTCTCATCATCCAGTGCAGAAATCAAAGTCCCCAGGATTCCAGACATCGAGTTTGATATTGGTACATCACAAGATGATGATGACAAAACAGAAAAAGGCAAGACAATCAAAATGCCAAAGTTTGGTGTCCCATTACCCTCGATTTCCTCTCCTGAGGGAAGAATCTATGGGCCAGAAATTCAGTATGAGGGCCCGAAAATGCCCAAAGTAAAGAAAGCTGTTTTCGTCTTGGTAAATCCTTCCCAAATAGATAAGCCTGTACCATGCACAGACCTCCTGGAAGAGGAGCCAACTACAGAGGCTGAGACAGAGGACATCAAAGTAAAATTGCCCAAAACCAAAAGTAAGCCAAACTATGGGAAGTACAAAGACAAACCAACTGCTGTGAGTACAGATGGGGTGGTGGCGGAGAAGTCAAAGGGAGGGAAGATGAAAATGCCTAAAGTGTCATTTTCTCCTGGCAAATCAGGCTCCTTTGATGTCACTCTTAAAGGAGAAGATTCAAGTCTCAATGGTGAAAAAGATGCAAGACCTCACAAAGGCTCTAAGGATGACAAAGGGACGTTCAGTGGCAAGATCAAACTTCCAAAGGTGGAATTTACCAGTCCTTACAGCAAGATAGCTGCTGGGGAGGAGGACACAGAAATTAGTGTGAGACTGGGAGAGGGTTCATCAACAGCAGAAATGGAGGGAGATGCTAAATGGCTACAAGTAAAATCAAGCAAGATATTTACAGGTTTTAGTGAGGAGAAGGGTGTGGTTTCATCTCATGCCAGAACAGATATGCTGGACAAGGACAGCTCAGAGTCTCCTGATGGTTCTTCTATGGAATTCAGCTCAACACAGGTCCATGCCTGGAGTGAGGTGGAGAGCAAAAGCAGATTGTCTGAAGAAAGAGAGTCTTCACACTGGTTCAAGGTCCCTAAATTCACTCTGAAGCCACACTCTACAGGTAAGGCTAAAATATATCTTGAACAGTGATAGGATATTTGAAAAATTAGAAATGGGTGCTGATAGTACCCAAGTCAAACATATTTTATTAAGCACAGAAGGTTGAAATGAGTCCTTGTTTATAATGAATATGCAGTTAAATTGAGCTCTCATAGTATATAGTGTCTTTATTTGAATTTGAAAAGGAAAAAGTTTAGTCACAGTTAATACTTCTTATGCCGTGTTATGTCTTCGGTGCAGAGTTTTTGTCAACTATCTAATAATAATCTAAGAATAATTGATAATTATTTAATAATATATCATCTCCTCTTCTGTCTCTGCTACACAAGGCTAAGTTTCCCTTTTCCTCTCTTACATTTTTGCCCTTAATTTATTCACCTATCCCCCTCTTGTTTTCTTACCTCTACTTGCCTGTCCTTGTCCCCACTCCTCTTTCTCCAGGCTTCCTTCAGATAACCCCAGAGGGCTCTCCTCTGGCACAGCGCAAGGGGGAGGTTGGAGGTGAGGTTGATGTCTTAGGATCTTTCTGCCTTCACACCTCAGGGTTTGACTTCACCACCCAGGAAATGTCAGAAGAGCGCCAAGTCTCCTCCGCTAAGGAGGAAGCTGTGACCCTGGTGACCAAGACCACCAGAATCACCCAGAACACAGTTAGCACAGAAACTCGAGCAGCTTCAACAATCACAACAACAACACAACAGGTGTCAGACTTAAAAGACTGAGGATGCTGTAATTATATCTTAAACGTCTTCATTTTTATGTTCTTCTTTGGTGAGGTTGTAGTGTTCTTGTGAGCTAACTGCACCATGGCAAACCTCTCTTAAAGAAATGTCGTTGATTTATTTTGTAAGTGAAGTATGAATGTGATGAAAAACATTTTATTAATCAGTAATATCATCATTATTAGAGCAACATAGTAATATATATTGCCCATTTTACATTTTAAATGACTATTTTTTGTTAGTTTAGTCCATTATTTATCAGATTTTATTTGGTTTTAAAGATTTCACTGAATGTAAACATGTCAGATTTCTTCATTATTTATTGCTGTTTGTGTGTTCAAAATATGCTGCAGTGAGTCATTTCTTACATCAGCATCATGGTTCTGACTGTGATTTTAAGATTAGTTCAAAATAATTCATTTTGAACTACCACAGTAGTGGCCAGAGTAATATTTATGTAAATATAACTATATAATTGCTTTTTTGGAAGCAGTAGCCCTTCAATCCAAAATGTAATTGTTTTCATATTCAGGAGTCATGAGCAGAAATTATATTTTTTGACCTGATAACATATTTTGTTTGTCTTGAAGGAAAATTGTGAGCTTTTTGAGATTATTACCTATTTTCAATTACTGCCATAGTTTTATATTTTAAGCATTTAGCTGGTGGTGTTATCCGGAGATAGTCAGAGTGCATGACTAGCAGGATACCCTGGACTCTGTCTGCTGTGGGAACATTTAGGCCAACCTGCTGCTAATCTATTTTTATATCGATGTTTTTACTTTACACTGCCAGAAAATAAAATTGGCTCTAAGACACACCACCTGACTGATGCTCAAGCTTTAATGACAAGTTTCAAAACATGAACAGTAGCTGGGAAGAAATTTCAGGATTTATGGGTGATGATGGGTGCTTAACAAAATAAGTGTGTTTTAAAGGTAAAATTATAACCCCTTTTCTGTTGAACCTTTAAAGATATCCCTCTAAAAATCGTGGTCCTATAAGGCTGCTACAATGATAATGAAGAAGTGGTGAAGTGGTGAAGAAGCCTTGATCTTGTACAAACACCATTGTGTAGCAGATTATGTCTTCTAAAGACAGCAGAGAGGAGATCAGGAACAGGAGGACCAAGGCATGTTTTCTTTTTGATAAAAATACCTTTAATAATCTGACATTATTCTCTTTCTTTTGTGAATATTTTTGACGATGATGCAGAATAATATACAGACATTAAAATGAATAATGTCAGATCAATAAAAGTATTTTTAAGTACCCTTTCCAGGGTACTTTGTCAAACAATGTCCTACATTTAAAATGTGAATTGCTTTGAAATTGCTTTTAAAGGAAGAAAAAAGCCTTGTGCTGTCTTTTAGATATTTATAGTTTCAAGTTTCATTCCCAAATGCAGTAACTACCATTTGAAAAAAAACACCCACTATAATGTTGCCAGCATTCAAATAACACTTTTGAAAAGTACTGATTTTATACACTACTGAGACTAAAGTAAGAGTTTCAGAGGATGTAAAAATCATCAAAGTAATGAATTATTATTCAAATGGATGTTAAGCATTTAAGAATGAACACTTTTCACCTGACTTGGTTTACTTTACTTGGTTGGTAGAAGGAAGGAAATTGTGTGATAAGTTGCATGAAGAGGTCCTGATAAATCCTCTCCCACATTTTTACATTAACAGCTTCTAACACTGTTTGTTTTGCAGGTGAAAAAGTTTTTTAAAGCTGGGGCAACACACACTGAATAGTCTCTATGTGCATAGGGATTTTTAATTTACTGGTTTCTAAAGTCTTCTACTTTCTTTTAGATTATAAAGGGTTTCATTGGCAAGTGTTTTTGTCATAGCTGCATTGGAAAGACTGTTGGTTAAGATGAAATCAATAAAATAATATTCACACAAAAATGAATAGAGTGTTAACTGATGTCTTGACTTTCACGGTGGCTTAATTTAATTGTTAAAACTGTCAGTTTTGGTGTTGGTGTGTCCTGGTAATCTCAGAGTCCAGCCGACATTTATAACCCTGAATCACTGATTAATGTAGGTAAGGTAGGCATAGGAAATAGGTTTTTGTACAATGACCTTACTGAAGACCTGTTTGTTTGTGTCTAGTTGTCACTTTTTAGCATTAGTGTGATAAGCAACATCAATCATTTTGTGTATATATATATATAGATACAGTATTGTGCAAAAGCCTTAGGCCACCCTTAGGTTTGTTTTTTATCAATGCTATAATGACCATATATAATTATTTCTCAGTCTCTTTATTATAATACAACCAGAAAATACAGGAAATGTATAGCAGGATTTAAAAAAAAAAAAAAAAAAAAAAAAAACAGCTTCTATGGGTTAAAGTGGCAAGTATTCAGTGTGACATCCCCTTACACCTAAACAATATCAGGAACCTAAATGGAATGGAACCATAATTAATGTCATTTTTAACACCTGTATTTGTGACAATTTCATGTCAAAATGATACTGTGAAAAAATGTCCATTACACCAGGTTTGTGCAGGACATGCTTGAGCGTTACATACAATTTGCATCTCATTTGTTGTATGGCAGCTGCTAATATGTACAAGACCAACTTTTAATCACGATTCCATTCAAAATGCCAAAGATCACAGAATTTGACAGACATAAAATCATAATTTAGCATCAGCAAGGCCACTGTCAAAGGGAAATCAGCACTGGATACTCAAAATATGTTATTCAAGCTGTTATAAAGAAATCTGAAGAATCAGATAAGAAGCTTCTCAGAGTTTGTTCTTTGAGAGACCAGAAGAAGTCCAGGAAGGACCTGGCTCAGCATCTGGCAGGTTGATGGGACTGTGAATGCTGAAAAGTACAAACATCACCTCATTCTTTCTGGAAGGAGGCTGATTGGGAATGGTTTTATTTCTCAGCACAATAATAACCCCAAGATCACTGCTAATGCAGTGAAATCATATTTGGAGAGAAAAATAGCTGATAAACCTAGCCCTATCACCTGGACAGACAAAGAAATAAAATACAGCCTTTTTAAATTTAAAAATTAAAAAAAAAAAAGTGCCATGTACATATTTTTAATTACTGGGATTTCCACACAGTCAACTCAGAATTGAGCCAAAAATGAAACACATTCTGTGACCAGCAGCTCTGCAGTTGAAACACCTTGTAAATGAGAGGTTAGGGGAGAATGGCCGGACTGGTTGCAGCTGACAGACAGGCAGGTAACTAATTTTTACAACTATGGTTAGCAGAAAACCATCTCAGAATTAACCACACGCCAAACTTTTAGGTGGATGATCAACAACAGCAGAAGACCACTTCAGGTTCCTCTCCTATCAGCAAGAGCAGAAACCTGAGGCTGCAGTGGAGGCTCACCAAAACTAGAAAAATGTAGCCTGGTCTGATGAATCTGGATTTTCCTGGACATGATGACAGGTATAGGAACACAATTTGGAATCAATATGGACCCAACCTGCCTTGTGTCAACAGTCCAGGCTGGTGGTGGTGTAATGGAGTGGCTTTTTGGCACACTTTGTACCCCTAAATACTAATCAATCATGATTTGAATGCCACCATATATCTGAGTATTGCTGTTGACGATGTGCAACATCAAATTGCATTTTCTTCTAAACTGACTTAACATATAAAATGTGCAGTATAAAGGAAAAATATCTAAAAAATCATATTATATATATATTCAACATATTTACCACTGACACAGTGACAATGCAGAATCCTATATTTTCCAGCCTCAGTGTCTTTTCTGGCTCATCATTTGGCTTATAGCTGGGAAGGACAGAGATGCAGGAATTTTTGACTTTAGGAGTCAGAGCATTTACTCACAAACAGCCTGAAGTCAACATACATTGTAGTGTTAGTTCACATCTACACCCCTACACTCAGGACAGTTGGGATGGCTCACTTTGTCTATAGCCAACTACCAGGCAACAATCCAGGGTAATCCTCAGTGGATTCAAATGAAGCTGCTCTCCTCTCTGCTTTACAATGGCTGGAAGTCTAGCTAGCTTTCAAAGACAATACCCTGCTGCCACCACAAGAAAGGGTTAAATTACATGATTAATGTGATCAGACATTAAATCCTTTATGGGACAGAAAGCTGCTCTGAGATCAGATGTAAGGAGAGATATCACTTCACTTCAGTATCTTACTAATTGATGCCAATGATAGAAATAGGGAGTGATTTCTGACACAGCCACACTTTTAACATCTCGGTCACTGTAAGAAAATGCTGGGTGTGCATAAAAACTGAACACTGTGACCCAGGATCATAGAAAATTCACTGTTAAAATAGATGTTTCACTTAAAAACACAATAGTCAGCATTAACTGCAGAAGCAAAAGCACGGCACAGCAAAATCATTTCAGGAACATATCATTCTCACCTTTAGATAAACCCCAAATCAGTCACCAAGAAAGAGCAGAGAGAGAAAAGCTTTCTGCTGTGAATCAGACAAAGAAAAGCACATGAATGAAGCTTATTGGAAAATGCCTGGAGAGGAGGGATTTTGGAGGAGAAAGTGATAAACTATTCATGGGGTGTATGACGTCTTCCCTTCGTCTTTGTGTGTGTGTGTGTGTTCCCAGTCTACTCATCTGCTGCTGTGATGATGCTGTGCGACGTAGCCTACGTGGGTAAGTGTATGTGAGGGGATATTAATGTTGTATAAGGAGTGAAATGTGCCACAAGGAGAAGGGAAGTGAGAGGCAAGAGACTGCAGCTTTTTTTCAACTGATTTATAAAAACATTATATTCCTCTGGTGATGGAGAGGAGACATTTTCTTAAGATTAACTCAGATGTTGTACATATGAATAACAGTGTTTTGTTTCATCATTCAAGTATCTCATAATTTCATATCTATTAAAGTTGGAGTAATCCAGGAGATGTTAGCATGAGTGAGCTAAAATTCTAAAGTATCCAACTGAAAACACCCACCACCTTCCTTGGGGTATCCCTCCAAAGCCGCTCCCCTAAAACACATAAACATGTATTGCTGGAGTCAAGAGGGAGAGAGTGGAACAAAGCAGAGATTGTGTATGTGACACCCAGAGATGGAACAGCACATTCATCAGCAAAAGCACATCTAAAATGACTAATCTAATCTAATCTAATCTAATCTAATCTAATCTAATCTAATCTAATCTAATCTAATCATTTGCTTTCCTTTTTCACAGAATGTAACAATAACAAGTTACATTTCTCTTTAACTTATTATTTCGTGTGCATCCTTATTTAAGTGCATAATCTGTTCTGACTTTAATTGAATAAATTCATGAATTGTTGTTTCTTTGCATGCGTTTTCATTACCCTTACAACATAAACCATGAAATCGTCGTTTCTTTATATGTTACACAAATAATGACAACACAGTGTGGTAAGGAACTTGATTATTGTTTATTCAGGACCCTAACCCTGTATTTTCACAGCAGATCAACCACAGCAGCCACGGACCACACACAGTGTGCATCCAGTGGGTTTTTTTCTTTGTTTGTTTGTTGTTGTTTTTTTAAGAAATCTAATAATTTAAAGATAAATTTGAAGACTAAATTTCTTTCCCAGTCCAACTATGGAGCCATTACTAGTCTTACTTTACTGAAATAGCTAACCCTACAAGCTGCTAAAGGGCACCAGCTTGACTGGTTTTATTTTCCTGCATGAGACACTAACTTGACACGACATGTCTGTTTTCATTTGTGACAGCTACAGTCACATGATAATGTTAGCTGACTTTTACCAATATCGCGACTTTGTTGAAAATGCTACTATCACTAGCAGTACACACCTGCCCTGAAGACCCACACCTATTGTTTTGTACGTAAGTCCACATGTTGCCATCATCTTTGTGGCATGATGGACATCACCTTGGCAGCCAACATCCCTGTCCTATTTTCCAGCACTGATGCATATCACAAATCAATATCAGGCCAGGAGGTCCGACCATGGGATGAGAGTCTGCTGTCAACAGCTCATGTCTGTGTCTGTGAGCAGCAAGTTTTCCAGATGGTTTCCTTCAATGATTTGCATGGTGTCTGTAATACTTGGTCTGCACTGCTCTGTTGTAATGGGACATATTATTGTTCATGCATTTTTTAAATTAGCGGGAGCAAAGTCACAATGTGATGGCTGTGATCTTTGCTAACTTAAATACATTTCATGAGTACATCATTTTCATATTCTTATATCATTTGGCTGACATAATGTCATCTGGTGATAATGTTACTAAATTAATTTGCTCCTTCACTTTTCTCTTAAGAATATAAGTACCAGGATTAAGTGGTCTTCTATCTAAAGTAATCAACATAACATCTCTCTTCAATTCATTGATTTGTCTTCACCAACCTGCAGGTGCAGTTTGTGCTTGTTGGCATTCAATACCTTTAACATCATTGTAGCTCACAGCGTGGCTCTTATAGCCATGACAAGGAAAGACATACACTGTTTCAAATATTGACATAACTAGTTTATTAAACAGCAATTAGTGATATATATTATTTAACAAAGAATCACAAAACATGCAGTGTTAATATCAGTAAGATCAGTGTGGGATGCATGACATTCAGAGCAGAGTGTTTGCTGCCACATCACCAACATACCGATACAAAGAACCTTGAGTCAGTATTACACCAGATTTCTTACTACCAAGTCGCACAGGGCTCTTTCACACAAAGGCTATTGCACCACACTACAACTACTGCCTGAGATATAAGCCCAATGCTAGTTTATGACTTTTATGACTATTGGCTCACCCAATAGTCAGTCAATGGTCACTAACAAAATACATACAATTAACACAAGGGCATAGGTTTGGTTTCAAGATTGTTAAGGACAGAACAACAGCATCACCCGTCCAAATAAAAGAGGGCTTTTAATACTGTCAACCACGCGTTTTTTTTTTTTTTTTTTTTTAAGATTCATTGTTTATATTTGAATGAAAACTATACACAGAAACAAATTAAAGATCAAATTCTGTTGAAGAAAAAGAGAAAAAAGTCAAACAATATTTTTGCATTTTTACACCAACATCAATATTTTTATATTCAGTAGGGCTACTAGTGTTGCGGTTACCCTTTTATAGCTAATTTCACATTTAAATCTAGCTCCAACATGACCAGCTACAACCATAAAATGATGCTAATCCAGAGATGCATCAGTATTAATATATATTATAAACAACCTTTCAAATGCTAGCATGCCTAAATCAGTTGTCTTGGAGGAATTATCTAATGACTTCATTTCAAACATAGAGTGAACTCACTCACTCACTCAAATATTTGTAGGGAGATCTCTGTTCTCCCAAAATATTGGTATGTAAGTATGTATGTATTGATATGTCCATATGCAAACCTTTGCCCTTGGTTTAATGACACAACACTATCTGGCCCGTGTAATGTCATCAGGTTAGTTGCAAATACCTGGATGATTAATCCATGGGTATTTTCCCTGTGATGATCTCCTCTATAGCAATGCTCACACCTCATGACCTATAATATCTGGATATGAATAACTATCTCGTAACATTTTTGGAATTTATAAAACATGGCGCTATTGTTTGCCTCCCATGGTAAATGCTTGTTTCACTGAAAAACAATTACCTGGCAATGTTTTCCTAATCCACATCACTGGAAAAGACACACGATATATGCTCTTTTTGTTCAATTGTTAACAAAATATTGACAATAGGAAGTAATACCATTAAAAGAAATTAAGAAAAAATATTGAAAAAAATTTGGATCGCTTGTAGAGAAAAAGACAAATTTCCAGATCTTTCCAAAGCAAAAACTAGGAAAAGGAAACATAAAAAAAAACACACACAAATCAGAGCGATGCTTAACATTAAGTAGCCTGTTATTCTCTGATGTGATGATTTGTTCTCCTTTCTTTGTGTATGTGTGTGTGTGTGTGTGTGTGTGTGTGTCTTTTGGTTCTTTATTATTAAAGAACCAATGCAAAATAAAAATTAAAAAAAAAATGCAAAATATTGTTTGACTTTTCTCTCTTTTTTCATCAACAGAATTGAACCATTAATTTGTTTGTGTGTATAGTTTTCATTCAAATGCAAATAACGAGAGTGTGGCATCAACAACCCCTCATACACTTTCGCTCGCCTCGGTCCTCCGTGTCTCTGCGTGGCAAGGATCACCCCTCCTATAGGTGAGTGGGCTGCAAGTCAAATGAGCTCTCCGTCATCCTGCTCGCTGAGCGCGCCGGAGGCTACTGCGGTAAGATGCGGCGGCGCGTGATGCCGAGCCGCGGTGAATGAGATGATGCGCAGTGTCCGGGCGAGTGTGGGAAGAGAGCGAGAGAGAGAGAGAGAGAGAGAGAGAGAAAAAAAAGAGCCAGTGCTGTGTTCAGCTCTGTTTTAGACGACGGGGCCGACCTGAACGCATGTCCGATTGATTTGTGTTGGGTACCAGTGATTTCCAGTGGCGCAGGCCGACTGGAAGGATGTGGTGGCGCTGATCCCGGTGAAGGATGCTCCGGAGCCCGAGGAGGCTGAACAGGACACGTCTGTAAACAAAAAGGAAAGCAGAGATCCCTGATGCAGGCATCGAGGTGAGAAAACAATACGCTTTTCCTCGGGCATTTCTTCCAGGACGGTGTTTTTTCCTGGTACTGTGTGTGGTTTGATGTGGTTCATCTTCCTCGCAGTGGTACACAGGCGACTGATATGAGTAGGCTAAAAGTGTGATGTGCGTGGCCCAGACCTATTTTTGCCGCTCATGTGGCGGTTCATGAAGTCACTTCAATCCTCTGCTGGGGAGGATCTGTGGGTCTGTGGCCACCTGTGTTTCATTTTTAGTCCATTTGATGATTCTGTGTGGCTGATGCAACAACTAATCTAATAGACGTGGTGTGAACTCACATTTTTATACACAAATAAGGCCCGTTTGTGTGGGATTCAGATGAAAAGAAGCCACTTGGATTTAAATGTGCGTTCTTTGACAAAAGTGAAACAAATGACTTCTTCATTTACATTAATGACTCTTTAAAAATACATATTTCATCTTTTATTGACGTCAGATTAGATCTGTCTAGTATCTACTGTAACAAATGCAATACAGGATCGGACAGTGTCATCTCCAGGCATGACTCTTATTTTTTTAACCATATCAGTTAACTGCTGAAGTTCACATCGCTTTCATTTTTAATTTCCTTGTTTTGTCCCTCTCCTTCGCAGGTTGTTTTTTGACAGCTAAGCCAGTCCATAGTGACGTGAGGCCATCCGACAGTGACGGCGTCACTGAGCATCAGTCGGGGAGAAAACAAACATCTCATTCATCCACTCTGAGAGCTCGACCTGGACGTTTCTTTTCTTCGTCAGGAGACTCAACGTTACTGAGCAATAAAGGGAAACAGATCTCAACAACTGACTGTTTTCCATTTTTTCCCCTCAATCTCAGATGTTGTCAGGATGAACTATTGAGACATGAGATCAACAAGAGAGTCAGCTCTCTCTTACAGAATGAATCAATGAAATTCTTGAGAGTATTTCAGCTGTTTCATAATGCCCAGTCAGCTCTTTCCACCTTTTCACTGACACTCTCTGAAACAAGAATAGATTCTTGATTTTGGCTGCATCTCCTCTCACAAATGAGAGTTCAACTCAACCTGACAGGCTGCAGTTTGATAAAGGATACGTGAGGACAAACCAATAAAACATAGATGAGGCCGACAACGAGCATCATGCTCCAGCAGAATAACAACAACAACTACCCCTGTCTGAACGTGTCGGGCTCCACCCGGGAAATGCTCCAAAAGTGCTCCAGGACCTCTCTCCCCTTCCCCAGCCGACTGGAGTTGGGCTTGGGGGATATGCCTCTGATCCGGGGCTTTAGAGCCTGGGTCTTATGCTCCAAGAACCGCTGTAAGGCTGTTGGTCTGCTGGGAGGAGGACAGGCCCCCACAGCTCCACCTGCAGGCCGTGGTAGTATGACATCTTGCCCCAGGCCTGCAGATGTGTACCTTAGCAGGGAGTGGGGACACATGGGGTATGGGCTCCCCTTAGGGCTAGATGCCAGACAGGCTGGCATTGGAGCTTTGGTAACAGTTGCCACCCTAAAGACCTCAGAGGGCAGTGGGAAGACGCAGACCCAATGCCTTTTCCTCCGGACTGAGAAAGGAAGCTGTTTGTACTCTACAGCCAAGCCTGGATCTGGAACTACTACCAGTGCAGCCTCCAGTGTGGTTGGAGGGTGGCTGAGGGGGAAGACAGGAGGAGGAGGCAGAGACACTCCAGCTGGGAGGAGGGACAATGGCCCAACTCTGCCGGCACAGACTGGAGCAAACCGGGTTAGAGTGCGATCAGGCCGTAGATGGAGGAAGTCCAGTAATGCAGCAGCCCATGAGAAAACAGGCGTGAGCAGAGAGAGGCAGCAGAGGAGAAGGGAGGATCCTGCAGAAGAAAGACAGGAAGAGAGAGACAAAGGAGGCTTGGAAAGTAAACAGTTTCCCAGCCCACAGCAGGACGGCAGGAGAGCCGGACAGGAGAAAGAGGGAGCAGGCAGAAGTCCCAAATGCTCCCACAATGTTTCTCCTAAAACTTGCACTCATTGCAGAAGGAGAGGACAGAGAAGGGAAAGCCTGGATGAAGACAAGGGAGGTGAAAGTCAGAGAAGAGATGTTCTAAACAGGCTAAATGGTGAGGTGAAAGGAATAAGGAAGGAGAGGCAAAAGAATGAGGAGGCAGAGAAGGGAGGCCTCTGTGAATTAGAGTCCTCTAACTCTGTTCTGGCTGTACCAAACCTTGACCTAGAATCTAACTGCTTTCACCCACAGTCTCTCACTGGCTATGATGGTGAAGAGATTAGAGAAACTGAAAGCAACAAGGAGCTGCAGACGCAAACAGCTCACAGCGAGGATGACGGTTCCGAGAAAGAGCAGGATTCAAACTCTCGGATTATGAAAATACCTCCTGGAAACGATTATTTAATTCATGTTCACTCTGGACAGTCGACCGGTGACTTCAAATCAAGACGCAACAGAGGCCCTCGTGACAGTGATCACCCTGGAAATCCCTGTGAAGAAATGGGGGCTAATGTGAATGGATTTTCTGATTGTGCAGAAAAAGAGAGGGTGGAAGAAAAGGAGGAGAGGAGCATCAATCAGACTCCTGCTGGATTATCAGATGTGTCAATCCACCATGAGGATGTCTCTGTCTCCACTTGCCCTCCCTCCATCAGCACTGCAGGCTCCCCTGAGTCCTCCACCCCTGTAGAGGGCAGCATGTGCATTGCTGACCATGACGCTTGTAGAGTTAAGAGAGAGCAAGAGAACAAACTCAAGGAGGAGGGCTGTCATCCAGTGGAGGCGGACTCTGGGATCATGAGTAAGGAAGAACTGGACATTAGCAGGTTTGAGCCCCAAGAACCAGATGGTGTGTTTGACACGAACAACACGGTGAAAACTACTGAAAACTACAGCCAGCTGGAGGAGAGAGGAGATCCATCTTCACCTCTTGGACACAGAGTTCAAACAATTGTTGAGACATCCAGTAAGACTGTGACAGAAAACAGTTGCGACTATAGGACGGTTGAGTCAGAGCGGAGAGGGAAAACAGACTTAGACGAGGAGAACATAGAGAAGAAACTGAATCCTGAGGAAGCCGGGGAGATTTGGAGCAGGGAGTGCACCTGCCATGCACTGGACAACGGCAATGATGATGTCAAAGACCAGCAAGAGGAGATAATTGTTAGAATCAAACAGGAGAATAATTATAAAGACATCACCAGGAGGTTACAAGAATCAGCAGATGAATGCACGGGAAAAAGGAAAAAGGATGGAGACATCAGTGAAACAAGCGTCACCCATGTTGAAGAAAATGGAGAAACCAGTACTAACGTCTTTAGCGTTGCCCATTCTGATCCCTACACCTCTCTTGCACTCTCCCTGGCTAATCCTGACCCCTTTCTGCACCTCCTGGGAGCCATGGCGACCGACCTACCCCGTCAGGAGGAGGAGGAGGAAGAGAAGGGGGGGTTACAAGCAACAACAAGAGACGGAGGTCAGCACGGGAAGAGGAGGCACGGGAGAGAGCTGGAGGAGCAGGGCAAGGAGGAGAGGGGCTCCACCGTGGTCAACGCTGAGGGGAGCAAGGATGAGGAGGAGGAGGAAGATGAGTTTGGAGTGTTCATGTATGCAGAGGGAGAGCCAGCCTGGAGCGGGGGGTTCACCATGTCTGCCTCGGTGCCATGTGGGAGCAGAGAGAGTATTGGTGAGTCTCACAGTTGTTAGTTTGTCATTTGTCATCTCCTTCCTTCTCCTTTAGTCTTTCTCTATCGTCTTTTGCAGCTTTAATGAATTTGCCATTTCTGTTTGTGGCAGACATGAGAAAGAATCTTTGACTTAAGATGACAATCCTGGCACTAAAAGGCTTCAGAACTGCAGAACGTCTGCAAGATGTCAGAAATGCACAAATTTAGACACATAAAAATATCATCACATTCTGCCTTGTGCTAGAACAACAGCCTCACTCTCTCAGAGTATTAGTGCATTTGTAACCCTTTGTACAGCTTCAGGAATGCATGTACATGCACTGTTTTAAAGGGCCATGACAGGGGCTTTACATGTTTTAGCCCACTCACAACAATCATGTACAGTTTATATCATAGCTAATCATTGTGTGATTCATGTGAAAGCAATTTTCCTGGTTTCAAGTCATGAATGAAAATATATTAGCAGCCACATTATTATTATTATTAGACAATCAGTGGAGACATTTTAAATCAGTCTGCACTTAAACTGTATTGCCATGTAATTATAGTGTATTAATGTCCAAAGAAGTGTTGCAGACTTTTAGTTCATGTTAGTAGCAATAAATACAAAATAGAAAACAGTATAGTAAATGGCTTTACACATAAGGAAGGAGTTTAAGCTAAAGTCCGGGAAAACATGGACCATTGTTTTAAATATAAATATAATAAATAAATATAATATATTCTCCAAAATATTATTGATAACTTGACAAGCAATAAGTTATATTAAAAGTTTCAAGGCATGTATATGTTATTTAACACTCAGAGACAGCTTAATCATAACTTTGGTGTGATCAGATTTGATATACATAAGCAAACAAGTATGTAGCATCACATTTGTCCAACTGAACCCTGCCCACTTCAAACCAGTGAGAAATTCAAGGACAAAAACACAAGTAGGGAGAGGATAATATATACGATTTTAAGTTGAGTTTTTTTTTAGTCATTTTTTTAGTGATTTTATTTAAGATGGCTTGTTTTTCATGAAAGGGATGTTAACTAAAAAAAAGTTATGTTCTACCTGTAAGAAAATAAAAGTTAAGATAAAGTGATTTCCATATGTTTTAAAGCCAAAATTTAAAGCATATTTTATTTTATTTTAAGCATATCTAACTTGATGGGCCCTGACAATTTTCATGATTATTGTCATGAAGAATTTTCGCCAGCATAACTATGACAAGAAATTTTCATATTGTCCCATAAAGTAACTCACTGACGTGAGGGAACCAAAACCATTTGATAGTAACCTGTGTCTTTATTTGAAGGAGCCATGCTTCCACAAACGAGTCTGGCCAGTAAAGGAAAAAATAAAAAGTCTACTCTAACAGTCAGTGTTAATCAGTCCTCATGTTCCCTCTTCATGCTCCTTTTAGCTAAGCGCTCAAGCCCAGTTACCACCGTAGGGCCAAACGAGGCTGATCAAGGTTTACTCATTAATCATGTCTTCTCAGTTTATCTGCATAAAACATTTTTGTGTTTATCTTAACGTATTAATTAAGTTTTATCAGTATGTGATTTATTAGCAGAGTCCACTGTTCTTGAAGAAAACCTCACCCTAATTACAAAAATATGTATTCCTGCACCCAGGTGGTATCTGGCCATGCACACAGATTTCCTTTCATTTGTTCAGGTTTGGAGATATCCCCATTAACCTTGATAATCGCAAGAACACAGTATCAACAGTTCTCATGATGACTATGACCAATAAATATCATTTTTAGTGCTGTGAGCATTACAAACAAAATGTTATTTTTCTCAGCAGTATCACGTCGCAGGTAGATATATTTGTTATGTATTTTGCAGCATGTGAATCAGCCCTTTAACTGGATTCTATACTATGCACCTGTACAGGTCCACTAATCATTGTCAGACTGCTTTTACAATCTAATCTCAATTCACAGAAAAACAGAGAAACAACTACAGCAAAGGTGACTAAAAAAAAGTTCAGCTGTCATGTAAAATATGTGTGATTTGATTTAAACGTCTTACAACAACATAGCAACACTCCATAAACAGTATAGTCTCTGAAAAGGAGCTGATTAATTAATAAATGTATTCATAAAATCAGTAAATTCATAAAAACTGTTAATAATTAATACTGACTGTGTCAAGAGTCTGGACAAGAATATAATTGGATTGTATTAATATTTGTTGACCTATAACACTTTTAATCCTGAACAACAGAATTCAGAGCTGTTTGTAAGCTTCACTTGCTCTCACAGTGGAAATAGGACTCCAGTTTATTCTGACCTTAATTCACGGTCAGAACGGTTCATTCAGCACGATGTTGCAGCCAAACATACAAACACAAATACTCCTGCCGTGTCAGCAACAACAACACAGTAAGACACTCACTTGTTTCCTCGCAATACCGTGGCAAGTTTAACTTGCTACTGAAAACACTGAGGTTTTACAGACCCCATACCAATTTAATTAACTCTTACTCTCTTACTCTCGTTACTCTGTGGATCAATAAACTGTAATTACGCAGCATTTCTGAAGGATGGATGGAGACGTTGATATGACAACATTTCTCTTGGGCTTGTTCAAATTTCAATTGCTTTATAGTGACATGAAAATAACGTTGTAACTGGGAAGTTGAAGTGGTCTGAGTGGCAGATATCCAAACAACTGGCTAAACCAAACTACTACTACTAAACTACTGAATTGACCCTTTATGGGATAATCTGAATAATTCATCTCATCATCACTGGCAAAGACACGGTTAATGGTGTATAATAATAAGTGCTAGTTGTTGAGTCACTAACACATCTCTATTTGACCTCCACTGTCCACTGTCCATCCAGGTCACATGAGAGCTATTCACAGTACACACGACACAAATAAGGACATCTACTATAGATACTCTACATTGTACTAAAGACTGTGTATGTGTGTGTGTGTGTCTGAAAACAGCTCTGAGAAAGCAGGCAGTCACCGGAGAGTCGACCCACTGGACACAGTGCTGGACGGACAGCTCGTTCCTCCAATCAGATGACACCTGGACAGCCTTTCCTCAGGATTCATCAGATGAAGGGCAAGAAGTTGTGGGACAGTGGTGGCCGACCAGCGCTGTGGAGGAGAGGAGAGACTCTCAGCTCTTTGCTAATCAGAACCTGGTACAGTTAAATTTCTGTGGTCAGACACCACGAAAGCACAAAGTAGAAATTAGGGCTACACATCACATCACAATATCTGAATAATTGCAATATGATATTCTAGTAAAAATCCACATTCAGGGCTTCTGTCTGATTATTTAGTAAGAACCAGAGTTCAGTCAGAAATTATTTTAAAGCATCATTTGGTTATTTTTTGAAATGTTTCATTTGATGCCTCATCAGTCATTGAATATGTCCTGAACACAGCTGTTATGACTCCTGTAATATCAACCTGAGATGTTTAGGGCCCTCTAGGAATTATCTGCACCCCAAGTGTGCACAGGCTACAACATATATGCAGTGATTGATAAACCAAAGAAAGGCACGTTAGTTTAGTGACTCTAGCCCTATGAGAGACTGGTGATCTGTCAGCTGCGATGGCTCCTGCCCCCTTGCAACCACGCACAAGTGGCAAAGATGATGGTATAGATAATGTAGGTAATTGTACAGACCCTCACTGCTCCTAGATGATGTTTTATAGTAACCATTGTTTCCTGATAATTCCCTAAATTATCTATAAAGTCATCCAATACAAGTGTGTGGAGCAAAAACAGTGCTCAAGCAAAGACAGATGAGCGTCCAGTAGCTTAGTTGATGGATAATGAACATACTGGTCAGTTGTCCTGGCTGCAGTGCTTAGTGGCCTGTTAAGGCTTCTTTGTATGAATATGTGTCCTGTCGACCAGACAAAACATTCTCACTCTTGTGAGATGTGTTAGATGGATGTAATATTTTTTGCAGACAAACTCCCAGAGATGGATAAATCACCACAACCTTAGTTTTTTTTTTTTTCACCTGCCATCTTTGGTTTGAGCCAGACCAAATAGCAATTATTGATATTTAGAGTCAGACACAAAATTGAAAATCCTAAATTACTGAACCTGAAAAGTTCCTTACCTAGAAAGTTGTTGCTTTAGTCCTTTAATAAAACAGGTCAGTCTCTGAGGTCTGCCCTTCCACTGTGTTAAATGTGGTGTTGTTCACACTGTGGTGTTGTTCACAAGTACTTAACTTATGACCCACAAAGAAAGCGGTTGTTGTTTACGTTAAAGGGTTAACCCTAACCCTTTTTACTTACTTGTAATTGTACTTACTTACTTACCATGAACTGTCTGTTTGGCTAAACTTGTTAACAACAGTAAACTCATAAAATGGACAAAGTAAAGATAAGACTTAACAAGACAAAGCTCCCATTAGCTCGTCACATGAGATTTTGTGGTGTTTTGTTTCAGGTGATTCTGTCTTTGCTGAACTGATCTCATCTGTAGTGAGAAACATGTGTTAAACACTGATCTGACCATTCTTAGTGTAAAATAAGACTTATCAACAGATACAGTGTATTAATAGTTTGCATCAGACTGTGTTCATATTTAATTACAGCTAATTAATTACCATTCAATTATATCAAGTCATAAAAAGTGCACCAGCAATGATGGTGACATGGTTGTCACGGATCTATCACAGTATCAGCGGCTGTAAATTTCCAGGATGGGCTCCAAGAAAATGATCCATTATTTTAGGAGAGTAAATGTAATGGCTACAGAGCTTACTGTACATAAATATTTTCCACATACCAACCTGTCCAAGAGCAATAAGGTGACGCGTGTCTGCGCTCAGTCATTTCTCTTCTGTCAATGAGGAATACCCACACCAATAGTAATTCATTCATCGCTTTCTTTTATAGATTGTTGTCCTTCCTCTGAATACAGTGGTTTTTATCTGGAGAAACCTTTCCAAGGTTTTTCCACTATCCTCCTCATTCCTGTAGCGTACTCCCTCTCCATTTGTCGCTCCCCTCTTCAGCTCTGAAAAATCCAAACATTGCTGGTTTATGTAAAATACGTCACTGCTGGTAATTCAAAGCTCTGGTATACTGCGAAATACAGAAAGATTCACCTGCTGCTGGCAGCACCGTGCAAACTCTTTTGGCTCCGTCCTCTTTTGATTGAATGAAACTGAAGTCCTCACTCTCATTATTATTTATTCAAGGTCTCAAAGAAGTTTTTTTTTTATCTTCAATACTATTTTTATCAAGAATGCAGAGTATTCATACTGTTCTGTCTGTCTGTGTACTGAGGCTGCATAGTTCAGAGTATCAAGAATTTGCAGTTAGCAGTGCGGTGCTAGGGACGGTTGGCCAACATCAGTAAAGCTGGTAAACATTAGTTTTACCTCCTACACATCGGCATGTCAGCATCGTCTTTGTGATATTAGCATTCAGCTCAAAGTCCTGCTGTACAGCAATGACAGCTGCCGATCTGTGGCATCTGTTGCATTTAAAACAAATAAACCCAGAGACCCCTAATAACTATAGTCTCCTTGGCTGAGGTAATTATGAGGAATGTTCTATTTTTTTTTTTTTTGAGTTACCTTTGTGTCATTACCATGGAAACACAGCTCATCCTGACACAGCCCTGGGGGTTGGGGGACTAAGTTTTTAGGCTTAAAATTTGTCAGTACTTTGTCAGTCTCTAATGCCTCACTCACATTATGCCAGGCTGAGCTGCCGGATGGAGACGAGGAGAGGCTCCCAGTGGACATTAAAGGCAGTGAAAAGATGCAGATGAAAATTTGGCTCTGCCCAAAGCTGCAGTGAAAGAGAGTGTTGGGTTTTAATGAGTTGTTTTGTATTCTTGTAGTCCCATGAAAATCAAGTGTTCCCTTCATATGTGAAAAACTGAAGAGAGTTGCAGAAGGTTATGGATTATGGATGAATGTGGGCAGCAAGTTTACTTCCTCTCTGATGTTGTAATAATTGAGGAAAATCTCTCCTTCTCTCTGCCTGTAGGTGGCTGTCTTTACTCAAGCCTTCCCATCGCTGCCTGGCTTGTCCTCGGGTGACTCCTGTGGCCTCGAAGCTGTTCCCACTCTGACCCAGCTCCTCAGGGGCAGTTCCAGCCAGGACCAAGGGTAAGTAAAACTGCCTTGACTGAGCCAGGATCAGAATAATTTTGATTTACTGCACAGCAATTGATTTGCTGCAGGGATTGCTGCATGTGTTGACACATGCTTCCAGTTTGTAACAGCAGATATCAAGCCCACTAAAAAATTCCACATGATCTGCTTGCAACTAGGACAATGACATGGAGGATTTTATAGCATTTCATCTAATAAACCACCAAACTTTTTTCTCTGGTGTGTAATGAGATAGAATAGTGATTAATAAACACTTTTTAAAGGCTAAGTTCCTTCTTCCAAGTCTTACAGATGTCAGTCCACATTACCAAAACAAATTTTTTTATGTTTCATTTCAAGTAATGAACATTTCTGCCTGTGCATCAACACTGTTGTTGAGCAGAGAATCAAGAGTTCATGGGAAGAAGCGTAAACAAACACCTCATTTGAGGCGTTTTTTTAGGTGAGTTATGTGGGGCTCAGATAAAAATGTTTTAAAAATGTTTTAAATAAATTGTTGCCACTAAGTATTTAATGTGGTGAACTGTTGTAGTTTGTAGGTAATGGCTGGTCATTGCACATCAGTGGGTCAAAATATCTTCGATTCACATTCAACCGATATGGGTCACTCAAATACTGACATTTACGTATTGGAGCAACTAATTATTCATTATCACCTGTTTTGTCAAAAAAAAAAAAAAAAAAAAAAAAAAAGCAATTATACAACAGTTAACAGTTTACAACAAAACGTGGCATTTTATGTTTTATTTGGCATTTTAATATATGGTGTGTTTGTATGCCTGCTACCTTGGTCTAGTGTCTCATTTTTTATCTCAATGACACCTTCTGGTAGAATAAAAAGAAAATTTACACCATTGGGTAACACAAAAGAAAAATAACATCTGAATATCAAGTTGACTCTTCACTGAAGAGTCCACATATAAATAAAATATAAAACTGTATTGTCACCGATGTGAGAAAAACATTGTGTAGATCTAATAAAAAAAAATATTATGGTATATTTGATGACTATTTATTCCTATTTTAAACCAAGCTATAATTTAAAATAAACTCACAAATAACTTTCGTGTGTGTTCATGTTTGACCCCAAAGGCTTTTGGACAATTTCCATGACTTGAACAAAATGATTGGCCAGAGATACAAGAGAGCGAATGGCATGTCTCGTGACCTGCTGCTGAAGACTTTAACCCTGGAGCAGCCACACACTGTGAGTAAAGACCGGTTTCATTCTCTGTCAAACATGGGAATGGCAGCACAGCACTTCTGTCGAAAACTAAGAAAGACTTGACTCGCATCACGCAAACGTGTTTCAGCATTCAGAAAACACCCACAATCTAACAGTATACAGTACATGCTTCCTCCCTCTCTCAAGACACACGCATTTTTCTATAATTTCATGCAGAGGAATTAGCAGATAGCACTTAGTGTTCAGTTTCAATTTGTCAAGCTTCAAGGGTGTTGAATTGAATTTGCAGACACAGCCTTAACAACATGTAAAATGAACTGATAGTGCTGTTTGACTGACGGCCTTGAAAAACTGCATCTTGAATCAAATTATGTGGCTGCTGTCATATGCAAAACAGCACTCACACACCACAGCTGCAGATGAAGCAACAGACCGAGCCAGCTGGTCTCACAGCTGAACCACATCATGTCGGGAAACAACAGAGTGCCTGCAGAACATGCAAATGTTTGGTTTCACCCTCCAAAGTCTTTTCTGCAGGGCAGTCAGAAAAACTGTCATTGTTTTATCTAGACGTCTATTTTCTATTTAAGACATTTAGATAAGTATTTGTGAGCTTTTCATCATTCAGCAATAACTCAACTGTCCAATTGTTGAAAATTATTTTAGCTTACTTCAATGTCATGTGTTAAACATGGAATAATGCAAAAGTGGCTCGCAGTAGAGGTTACTTGAGCCTGACAGTGTCACATTTTAGGGATAACTGAACCCAAATATTGACAATACATAAAGTGGTTTGTGGTGAAAAAAGGTCTTTGAATAAGAAAAGGTGTCTTACAAACTGCTTAAAACTGGAAACCCAAAATGTAGCAATGAAACACGTGAGGTCGGGTGAGACAAAGGAGGGAAAGAAGAATGTGACACACAAGGGAAGTTCTTACAAAATGGAACAGGACATAAACCAGGAATTCAAACTTATTTTTTTCTTGAGGAATAAATTGATTGTCATAATTGTTGTAGATTATTTTTCTGTCTATTGACTTATCATTTAATATTTTAATCATTTCAGTATTTGTGTCTTAAACCAATGGGTTTAGTAGTAATATCACAACTCTCACATCTTTGCAGGAAAGCAGACCAGCTCCCTGGACAGTGAACCGGCGCCTCTCTCCCGGCCTCCCCTCGGCCAATCAGCATGCTCAGAGCACTACCGCCAAGCGACGGCTGTCATATGACTACAACAGAAATATCATGGAGTAACTCTGGAGGGTCAGTTAGAGATGGACTGTGATTCCTCAGCGTTCTCCTGCAGGTTTTAACCCAAGCAGGGCTGGACAGATCAACAACAGGTTTCTCAAGACTTTGGATTAATGACATATGTACTATCTGCTAGTCACCGACCTTTGACCCTTTGCACCCTCCCTGGTTATTCGAGCCAAGGCCGCAGAGTCGACACAGCCCGACTCCCCCATGTTACAGACACTCTAATCCAGGTCCTGTATACCGGTGGAGTGATTTCACAACACGTGTGCCACCCTGTTCAACAACCACCTCCCATTTTGATTTTCCTTCTAGACCTTGATACCAACAGACTATCAAAGACTGGAGTGTGAAGGCCTGTGGTTACACAGTACTCAACTCAATGTGCGAGGAAGGGTCAATTATTTTTTGTTACATTATAATCTGAGAAGATTTGCTTTAATAGAAATACACTACTGGTCAAAAAACACCCATTTTTCTCCAATTTTCATTGAAAGTTTAGTAGGTCAGGTCAAGTAAATAACCTGAAATGGTGCAAAGGTGAGAAAAAAGCGAGAGACCCAAAAAATTAAAGGTAAATAACCAGATGGCAGCACAGTCTCCAGACTTGAACCACGTGGAGCTGGTTTCAGACAAATGAACAAGTTTGTTCAGCTGCTGAGTGAGTCAGGAATTTTAATTAAATTTAGGATTCAATGATTATTTATCTTTATTATGTGTTTTATCCTTTAAATTTAATGACTGAGACAGTGAATTATGTACATTTGAAAGTTGAAAACAGCTGAAAAATGGAGATGATGGTTCTGACACTTTTGACCAGGATATTTGTCTCTGAGGCAGAGCTGCTGCTTTAGCAGAAACAGTCTCATTGGTTGGATAAAATCTCAGAGGGTTGAGCCAAACAAAACATTGATGTGCAAGGACGTAACAAAAAGAAATAACTTATATTTTCCACATAAGCACTGAATGAATCATTGCAAATGAGGCATTCGTGTTTGCTTTACAAGCAGTTCAGTATTATTCAGTGTTAATACGATGTGAAGATGATACGAAGCGCCAGTCTACCTCCCAGAAAGGATGTATTTGTCAGAAAAGGAGAGGCAATGATAATAAAGCCCCCTCCCCTTTTAGTTTTCTTCCAAACAGTGTAAGATGCTGGGTGGCTGTCCATAGGTCTACAGATTTCAATGTGAAATGAATGCAAATGCTGCTCATGTCCCTCCCTTTATTGTTTATGAATGACAGAAGTAACAGAAAAACGTGTCATCACACTGGAGGGCAAAGTGAAGCATTATTTTTCCACTTAGTTACCAGATGTAATGACGTTTAGATTTTAGGTTTACATTTTGCAAAGTGATGCATGTGCTTTCATTGTGTAATAGCTAATGACAGGAATGAGCCGTAAGGATTGTTTTGGCTCCTGAGAAACAAGCACGTCTTCCAGTTTGTGCCAACAACCAGTGAAAGTGCCAATGTTTACAAGGTCACAGAATCGTCTCAGACACATTCAGGAGAAGACAGGCAGAAATTCTGGTATGTGATGGTTTGTTTTGTTTTTTGTCTTTCTGTCTGGATTCCTGTCTGCCTCCTTTTCACTGCACTCATGTGAAAACCACATTTTTTGCAGTCAAGTCCACCTCACAGGCAAAATTTTGATATAGGTGCAAATCCAAACAATATTTTTGAGAACATTGTTCATGTCAGTGATGCACTGTACACTTTTAATTAGACATACTATCACATATCATCACCTCAGAACATCTGTTTGGCTTTACGTTGTGTATCTCACCTGTCAACTCAATCATTTGTGATGTGTGCGCCCGCCATCTGTACAAACTACAAAGAAAAAGAAAAAGATTAATATTTTCTGATCCGTTCAAATGAGGAAGGACATGTTACCTTGTTAAGTGATGTAATAAAATGATGAGCTGTGTGATGACTGCTTCCTCGGTGTCCAGCTAAAGTCTGACCTCAGTGTTTCACCTCTGAATTTAAAAACTAGCCTTTTTGAGACAGATGTTTCATCTCATCCAAATCTCATTCAAGGCATTACACTTCTTATCATCACTGATCACCAAGATACCTCAGATACCTGACCTCAAAGATACCTCAACATCCTCGATCAAGATGGACATGTCAAATGCGCCGCCACCAACATCAAAGAGAACGTTTCTCTCTAACCCAACCTTCTTATTCAACCCGTAGGCAACAGCAGTAACAACTGGTTATTTATTGATATGCGTGCAAACATTGAGGCCAGAGCTTGTGTCACCATCACCGGTGGAGTCATTGAAATAGATGAGCACTGAAATTACAGGATTGTTGACATTTTTTCTGAGGTAGGCTTCAACAGTCTCTTTCATCTTTGGCAGCACCATGGAAGAGGTTCTCTGGGTATAAGGACCCTTTTGTACTCCACCTGAACCTTGAGGCGACTGTCATGGACAACAGCAAATTAAATGACCAGAGCTTCACATCTGAAGCACACAACTGTGCCATCAAACCTGTGGTCAATCAGTCTTCATCACAGACTGTTGGTGGAATCAGGTTGGTGGCAATCCATTTTTCATTTTTATTTTAAATTTAAATTTGTTATATAAAATGACACTTTTTAATGTGGATTATAGTCTGCATCAAGTACACACAGTGATGCAGTCACATTAATTCTTGGATAATATGTATATCCTATCCAGGCGCGTAGTGACTTTGTATGGGGGGTTTGAGTTAAATTTGATTGCAGTCAGACTCATGACCACTGACTTGTGGGCACTGTGAAATTCATCATACCAATTTGAAATTCTGTAGGATTACACCGATACCAGTCACATCAAAATGATATGCAAAACAAGCCAGACCAAACAAAATTTCTAAGAGCAGCAGTTAACAAAAAGGTATTTTGTAAAAAGTAACTGCTGAGCTGGTGGAAACCTTGTCACAAGGCTGGACTTTTAGCTTGTATGTAAACCACACCCCACCCCCACCACCTCGACCAGAGGATAAATAAAAACAAACAGATCAAATAGTGCACACTGGGACATCTTTGGCTTCAACTTTTTTCTATCAAAACAAGATGTTATGAAACATGCTGACATGTAATAATTAACGCTTCTTTGTGCAGTCAAAGGTTAAGTTCACAGCTTAGTACGTAGTGGTAAAGTTTAGTTTGTTGACATACCAGGACCTTTACATATCCTAACATATCACTGGATGGCCTAGGATTCATTTAAATTTATTCATTAACAGATCAGGTGGTGTGCTGCAGTTTTCTTAAGAAGATGAAGATGTCATAAAAAGCCAGTATCAACATTCACATCGACTTGTATGAAGTGCTATCAACATGTCTCCCTGCTGAGATGCATGAGGCAGATCTGTGTTTCAGAGGGAGTGGAGCACTTTATTTAGTGAGTCAGAACAGCTGCCTGCTGCACTGTGATAACAGAGCCAGACCAGAGACTGCCGGCCTTCTCCACAAACACCACAAACAAGACAGGGATTACTTCCAGAAGAAACGGACAGAGTGTGGTGAGGTTTTTAGGGGCTGTCGTCGTTGAACTTGAAGCCCTCCTTGGCCCCACGTCCTCCTCCCACAGTAGAAACAGGAGGGCGTGTCCAGGATGTCAGATGTGAGCTTATATGAACTGGAATCTGTTTATTACAATGTTTATGCTAAAATGTGTTAACCAGCTGCTGGCAGTTACTTGATATTTACCTTGTGGACTCATCTAATCCCCCTGAGAATAAGACAGATAAAGTTAAACTGATAAAACCTTTAATTTTCCTAATGGGCCTCACCAAAGAATAGTTTTATTTATTGAAGGGCCATTTCAGTAGGATAGAAGAGTGAATTAGATTAGTTTTTTAAAAATAAACTCCCACAAACCTTTTTCCAAAACTTTCCAAAAAAATACACGTGTTGTTGACTGAAAGCATGTTGAGCCTTTTCCCTAACCAGGACCAGGATGCACAACAGGACTGAGCTGAACACGCCCTCCTGTTTCTACTGTGGGAGGAGGACAAAGAGACAAGGAGGGGTTCAAGTTCAATTAGGACAGCCCCTAAAAAAAACTCCCCACACTGCGAGGGAAGGAAGGCAGTCGGTGAGAGGCAGAGAGGGAATCTCCGGGCGCTGGCTCCCCTGATGTTTATTCACCAATAAAAACCAGACATGCATTCTGTAGGCAAGTCGTGGCTGCTGCTTACAGGCTTCATACTGTTTTATATCATCTACCTGCTGTTCGGGGCCCTGGTCTTCTCCAGCATCGAGCGGCCGGTGGAGGACGAGCTGCGACGCGACATGGCAGCTCTGAAGCAGGAGTTCCTGGGCCAGAGCTGCGTCAACGCCGCGTCCCTCGACAGGTTTCTGGTCAAGGTTTTGACGGCCAACAAGTACGGCGTCTCCGTCCTCAACAACTCATCCGCCACTTCTAACTGGGACCTGGCATCCTCCATGTTCTTCGCCAACACCCTGGTCACCACCGTCGGTGAGTTAAAGCTGAGGTACAAACAAAGTCCTCGGAGAGAAAAGTCACCTGGCGGCGCTTTTACGCGTGACGCAAAAAGCCTCAAACAACGAGCAACCCGGATCAAACAAAAACACCACCGGCCTGCTGTAGGGGCTGTATTTTATTTATTAGTTTTTATCTTTTGATTTGAGATTAAACAGCACAAGAGTCAAATGTAGGTGATCGGTTTTTTTTTGTTGTTGATGTTTTTGCCTCGTGTCACGGATGTTACAGACAAGTTGCAGCTGTGCAACTTTCAAATGAAGTCAGAAACTAAAATTAGGTTCCATCGATGCACAGTGATCGAGGGAAAAACCATTTCCGGTTAATTTAGTTGAAAAACTCCATATGACTTGACTCTCCTTGTCAGAGTAAATGTTCATGGGCTCTTACTGTGAAATCAAGAGACATGGTTGTTGATGAGAGTAGAAAAATGGTGCATTTCTAAGTTTATTTACCAGAACACTGTGGTCTGTTTTGGTTGTTTTTCTACAGACTGGTCTGAATAGAGACCTGATGTCAGGGAGTGTAAGGTGGTGCTGGGTGAGAGCAGAGGTCACTACATCACAACAGCGATGCCGCACATCCACACCCTTAAAGTGCATTTTACCCACAGCATCAGTCGATCAGGGACGTATCACGGGTATGGTACAATAACCTGTCATCGCTCACCTGTGAGGGATGGAGAGAGGAAAGAACACATCTCATTTGTTCCATCTTCCATTGAAATCCAAATTGGCAGCAGCCGTTGCTGTTTTTATTGGTTATGTTGGGCTTTTAAATTTATATTACGATTGCTCATCATGAGGAGGAGCACCACTTTGCACACTGTCTTCTTCTATTGGGAGTGGATTTTAAAACATGTTGGAGTTTATCAGTCAGTCTAATAAAAGACACTGTCAAGTTGCATGATGGGAAATGGAGGATCCAGACCTAACGTCAGGATATCTCAGCTTCTTCTTCTTTGCTTTTGACCTTTGTATTGAAAATGTGTCAATCTCAAGACCAAATTTTATGAAAGTGCAACACCACGTTGCAGTTGATTTCATCAATAAGGTGCACAGTGCCACACTTTTAACAATAGATACCATGTGATCTGTTGACAGTGGTATTAGATATTAAAGGTTTGATGTCTTGTCAGCTTGGGGAGCAAGGCCTGACCAGAGACGATCACTGTCTGCAGCTGTTGCACCAAAGGCCTGAGGGTCAGTGGCCCGGTAATAAGATGAAGAGTTTATTTTTTAACAAAGAATTGTGTGTGTTGTGTCTAGTAATAGTATAAGTTAATTTAACTTGGCAACATAACTCTACAACACCGTGCTTTACTTTTAATGCATAGATTCATTTGCAGCCGCCCAGTGCAGCAAGAGTATAGCCACAGAAAAGTTTGTGGTGCAGTGGTCAAGTTTTTCAATGTTACGACAAAAGAAATCAAATTTGTCATCTTCAAATAAAAGGTAGCCAGTCACAGTGAGACAGTTCCCTGTGTCCTTAATCTGTTGTATCAACAGGATGTTGAGGCAAAACACGCAGTGTGAATGCCTACTTGTTTGGAACATGAACCGCAACGGCTCATCAGGAAAAGACAAACAATAATTAACTAATTTATCATTTCACAAAAGTGCTTTCAGCCAGAGCTTCAACCTCGGATCCAAGAGAGAATAAAAACCTGACTGTTTAGTCTAAAAAAAAAAAACAGAACAGGAAGTAACAACTTTTGACCAACATCAATAACATTCAGTTGTTTTTAGTGTGTTTCAAATGCATATTTTATTGTTTACGATCTCGTGATTGGCTTCTTGTTAAAGGTGTTTATTTGATTATTTGCAGAATGGAAAGAAAAATGAAATGTTAAAGCTAATTTACCCACCTCTGTCTTAATTATGGTAATTGAAAGTGTCTGTGGTTCCATGGCTAGAAAAAAAATGATTTCAAACTATTGAGCAAATTACGTTTTGAGGACACGATGATCAAATGTATCAAATAAATTCAGGTACATATTTTTTTTCCTCCCATTTACTTTCATGTAGTTGTAAGTTCTTCCCTCTTTTTGTAAATGAAAAGTGTTTGGCTGAAATGCTGTGTCATGTAATGGTCAGCAGAAAAAGATGACTTTTAATTTGCTGATAAAGTTTGTGTCTTGACCTGGGCTTGGCCAGTGTCACAGGTACCAGGATTCAGCAGCAGGATTCATAATCTCTTATGGCAGGCTGCTGTGTAATCCAAGCAAACCTCTGTGAGGATGATCACATTCACAGGCACACCACTGCCAACCAGCAACTCACATGGCTGCTGAGCAAATTCATGCATTCAGATGAGAAATTACCTTTGTGTGCAGGAGATGTTTGTTTGCCCGTTGTGGTGCATTTATTTCTTTCACAATACTCGTGTTTCCTTAAATGTCTTTGTATAGTATGTTCAACTGATGTATCGGGTTGAGAGGGTTTCCACTGGTGTGTGGTGGGGTTTTTGACTTGAAGCTTCTCAGACCAGAACAACAGGATAGAGATCAGATGATAAGGAACGTTGTAAATAAACCACCCGTTTATCTGGTGGTGAAACCATCCACTGAGTCAGTTACAATCTCTTATCTGCACAGAATAACTGTGCAGACATACAGTGTGTACAGCACCTTAGTGAGATCATTAAGTTGTTCTGCAAAGTCATATTATGGATTTGACGTACAGTTGGAAGTCATTTTCGCATTTCATTTGTTTAGTAAAACGGTTTAAGCACCAACCTTCATTCTTTGTAATGTTTGTCAGCATGACTGCTGAACTCTCCGTGGAGGGAGATTTCCAGACTGATGGTATGGCTACGCTTGACTTTCTAAATGAATCTGAGTCTGAAAAGTACAGCATGATATGAAATGGTTCTTTGTCTCGTCGCTGTGCACTTAAACTAAATGGCTGCTTATGTGTTATAGTTACAGCATGTGACTGGTGACACTGGATTTAATGAAGATTACTGATGGGTAGTTGATGTTGTAGTTGTTATAATATATTGACACCCTTTGGATTAGTTAGTTGCAGAGTCTCTGCATGTTGATCAGTTTCCCTCCAACCTGCTTAATAAATAATTAGAAGTTGCAAACTTAGAAACCAGTAATGGAAATGTCATTGACAATAATTTATACACTTGCATGATGTGGCTTTTCACTGTTGAACAAAGTAATATTTCACAAACTTGAAATGGAAAGGCCCCAGGGAGCCACTTCAAATTGAGATCATCATCACGTTTAATTGGAATGAAATGAGGAGAGGGGAAAACCTTTGTTGGCATAACATCCCCTTGTATTTAGTTTTGAGTTTTCTAAAAAAAAAAAAAAATTGCTTCTGTGTTGGGCAAAACTGCAACGGAAACTCAGCTACTCTCTAACATGGGTGGATTATTAAATGAGTCTACTGGGCACTGGTCAAGGAACTCAAGAGGTCTGGGGGCTGCAAGACCCAAACCTCTGAAGTGACTTTCTTGTTGCAAAGTCAATCCAACGACTGCACAAAACAACCACAAAAAGAGAACAGGGGATTATTGTCTCCTAATCCATCAATGCTTTCTAATGGTGGAAAAATTGTTTAAAACTTTTCATGGTGGTGTTTTTATTGTACAGGAACTTTGATGCAGTTAAAAAAATTGTGTGTCAAACTGAGTCACTTATATGTTTGAGTGCACTGTTTTTTTTTTTTTTTTTGTAATGTTTCTTTGCTCTGTATTGTATTGTATTGTATACCTTTCAATGATGCATTGTTACTTTAAATACATTTTCCTTAATGTGACAGGAGACAGAGCTGAGATCAGACCCAGTCAAGAGGCTACAGTAGTTTGACTGCTGTCTGGTGCCTGACGCTTCCCTTGGGCACGTCTGACACCCCCTCAGTGTAGAGTTTGAGCTGTGCACCAGGGCTTTTATTTAGTTCCTCTCAGCATTGGCTTCCTTTTTATTGGCCGCAGCTACTGTTTTTGAAGTGAGAGTTGGCACCAGCCCAACGTCAGGAGCAAGTTAGATGCTGTTATCACTTGTCTGACGGGTACAGTAGCTTTACCTGCAGCACGGCTGAGTCTGTCGCCTTAGTCTGCATATTCAGAATCAAGTAGAGGGATTTTTACAAATTAAACTATGAGATGTCTAAACTCTTGGTGGAAATGTTTCACCTAAAGTTAAAAAAATACACAGCAGTACAAAACATTCAATCATAACATAAAATGTTTAGCAAGATTTGTAGCTCATTTGTCTTTAAAATAGCAGCTGTAATAAGATCTCAAACACCCTACACCAGTTAGGTTTTTAATAATCATAATATGCATATATGAATAATATACTGCTCAAAAAAATGAATCAGCACAGTATAACACAAGTCAGTTAAACTTCAGAGATATCAATCTGTCCATTTCGAAGGCACTATGAATCAATTTGACCTGCTTTGATGCAAAGTGACAAGTGAAATGGAGAGGCAAAAACAGGACAACCCCCAAAAAGGGAATAGTTTTGCATGTGGTGGCAGTTGAGAGAGACAGTTGCTCTCTCTGCTTATCCCTCCTGACTAATTCCACTCAAGCTTAGTGTTGTCACTACTGGAAGCATGAAGCAGCACCTGCAGCCCAATCAGGCTGCACAGGTAGTCCAGCTCCTTCAGGATGGCACATCCATATGTTTGGTGCAAGAATGTTTGCTGTGTCTCCCAGCACTGTCTCAAGAGCAGGGGGGAGATACCAGGACACTGGCCATCATACGAGGAGAGCCAGAGAGGGCCATAGAAGGGCATCAACCCAGCAGAAGGACTGGTACCTGCTCCTTTGTGCCATCGACACCTCTAGGATGAACTAGAACAGAGATTGCCAGGCCCTCTAGTCCAACGTCAGTGTCTGACCTTACAAATGCTTTTCTGGATGAATGAACACACTCACACACAATCTTGTAGAAAGCCTTCCCAGAAGAGTGAAAGCTGTTATAGCTGCAAAGAGGGGACCAACTCCATATTAATAGCTCCTGTAGGTGGCCCAATACTTTTGTATTTGTGTATATGTATGTGTGTGTGTATATATGTATGTATATACTGTATGTGTGTGTGTGTGTGTATGTATATATATATATATATATATACATATACATATACATGCACACATACATAACTCCCCTTTTACTCTGCTGTCTTTCTTCCTCCACCACCAATCATTCTCTCCCCTTCTTTTATCTCTAGGTTATGGCCACACCACTCCTTTGTCTGACACCGGGAAGGCCTTCTCCATTGTATACGCCCTGATAGGAGTCCCTTTCACCATGCTAGTGCTTACCGCCTGCGTGCAGAGGCTCATGTACCCTCTGGTCCTTGCTCCGGTCGGCCTCCTGCAGCGCTCGGGCATGGAGCCTCGGCCAGCCACTGCTGTCCACTTCCTGTTACTCCTTATGCTGGTGGTGCTGTGCTTCTTTGTGGCTCCAGCAGCAGTGTTCAGCATTGTGGAGTTGTCCTGGTCGTTCTTGGATGGCATTTACTTCTGTTTCATCTCACTGTGCACCATTGGACTGGGGGATTTCGTTCCAGGGACACAACCTGGGCAGAAGTACAGGCAGCTGTATCAGGTCTCTGTCATGGGTGAGTGCAGTTGTTACTATGTTCCTCGTCACCCAGCCTGGTGTAGTCAGATTTTACCCGTACAGTAACATACTAAATCCCAAACATCCACCTGGTTAGTTAAGTTATTTAGTTAAGTTCTATTTGTCCTTTTCACACTGAATTCCACTGAGGGTAAGAGAGGAAATAAATAATGTCTCGTACATATTTTTATGCACTTTTTTATTTCCAAAAATTCCAGCCAGTTTTTTCCTAACTCACTTTTTTCAAGCCATAAAACTTTTCTGATTTTCTGCTTCACTTCTGTTACTTTTTGTCTTTGTCTCGTCACATTTGATTCTGATACCTAATTCAGTCTGCAGTCACGGCTCCAGACTCATTCACGTCCTTTTAAGGCTTGTATAATGGCAGTATGTTTTTGATGTTTGACGTTTTTTTTCAGTGTCCTAAGAACCCTAATTTGCTCCATACTTTTTTCCCAAGTCATGGAACCACAGACATGATTTGCAAATCGTTTTGTGAATAAGAAAGTGAACTCAAAAATATTCAGTCTATTTTGGTAAGTGACACTGAATGTAATGGTCTAAACTAAATTCAAATGAAACACTGGAGCACAGGATTCACTTCAGCAGTTTAATGATCAGATGCAAATGATATTTCAATGCACGCTGCATCTTCTTCAGGGTCAAACAATAATTCCTCAAGTTGTTTTTTAGTTGTTTTTAGGGCCTTTATTCTGATAGTGATAGTGAGAGAGGTACGGGTAAGTCAAGGAGAGAGATGACCGGATGACATGAAGTAAAGGGCCATGGGTCAAAATTGAAACCAGGCTGCTGCGGTGAGACTACACCTTCTAGGTACAAGCTCAGGTGAACCCTAGGGGCACCCCAGTAATGGCAAATATTTGAAAACCATTTAGATAACCTCCTCTAGGTAGAGAACTGTGCATCATTGGTTAACAGAGGTGGGAGGTACTTGGTCTGTGGGCCAATGTCATGACAGCAAAAAAATTGTTATGCAACACAGCCAATATTATTATCAAAGGAACAAGGCTGTATAATGACTATTGGCACATAAGATTAAGGATAACATTTGAAACACAGTTCATCCTTCAGTTCATTTGGTTCACCTGTGTTTACTGTGTAGTTATAATACCTTATTGATCATATCCCCTCCTCTCTTAGTCAGATGCAGTAGCTCCAGCTCATGCACAGTCTCTCTCTCTTTAATATTCTTGTTTCAAATATCAGAAGTGATTGTTAACCAGACAAAATACTTCAATAAAGAGAAAATGATGTGTTGTTGGAACCAGATTTTTTTTTAAATAAATAGCAACACTGCAGAAACTGCCCTTATCATATCCTTCATCTAGGAGGAATCATTTATTCAAATTCTGATCAATCAATCCTTATTATTTTACATGTTCCTCCATGTACAGCATGTCTCTGAAAATGATTTAAAAATCTATTGTACAGAGAGGCTTCATTAATGTCTGCAAGTTTTTATTTCAAGGCAATGATCACTAAGAATGTAACTAAAAATCTACTGCACTTGTGGGTTTGTTACAAGGCTATCAGGAGTCACATGACATGCTTAGTCCAGTGAGGGTTCACACAGAGCTGCTACATGCCTGCAGAGCTGTAGCTCTGAGCCTCTGCATAGTAAAAGTAACAGAGGTGTCACAGACGATAAAACCAACAGATTCATATGTCTCTGCTGCAGAAACTCTTCCTCATTGTCTTCATTACAGAGAAAAGAAGGCAAGGATTTTTTTGTTGTTTTAAATTAATTTCTTGAACACGTATAACAGAAGTTTGTGGGATGATTGTTTTGTCTTGCTGCTGGTAGGTGAGAAGCTGACCGTAGCCTCACACGCCACCTTCATTCCCACTTCCAATGTGAGAAGTAGCATCTCGCACTGCTTCTCTTTTCCTCATTCTTCATAAATTAAACCACTCTGTAACTTTTATCTGTTAAAATTACTGAAGTTGAAATTCAGTCTTCTGTGTCACTCATTTTAAATTAATTCAAGTTTGCGGAGAATTTGATGAAACAAAATAGAAATTATCTAAGAAGCAACAGTAAGAGAGTCCATGCGACTGACTGCAATATTAGGCTTAGTGTGTGGGAGTCAGACAGCGGCTTAAATTAGAGAGCAAACACCCTGCAGGGCCTCTTTTGTTTATTAGGTTTTAGTCACATTGGTGGCAGGGCTCTGTGAATAGCAGAGATGGACTGAAATATCTCTAATTCTCTAACTCAATCTATAAATATTATCCACATTAGGAGCTTTATTTTATCGTAATTCTATTTCATGATGTTAATTCACATCATCTTATCCCTGCTGAAAAGCTGGATCCAGAGATGCAGCCAGTGTTCACTTTAAGATGATGAAAATATAACCTAATGTGTGGGAAACTATGGAAAATGATTTTACCAGCATATAATTAATGAAACTGTAACATTGTACTCGTCAGACACAAACTGACAGCATGGACAGAATACTGTTTGTTGAAATCATTCCCCAAACTATGCTAAAGATGTTAATCTTCATAAAACCTTACACTGGACCCCGGTGGGTCTTTGTTCTTCTGGAGATGAAGATATCACTGTCACATGATGGAGGGTGTTCTCACAGTGCTGCTCTTCGTGTTCTGTGTGAGGTCGGGGTGTTTTCGCTGAAATAGAATCAGGGCTGGGATGACGTTTTTGCCCGAAAGTGAATATCTGACAAACAAATGACTGTGGTCTGCTGCATTTAGGAATTTGAATGAAAAACAACAAACTCAACACTAAAAACAGCTGAGGATGATTTAAGATGTGACTGTTTGTTTCTCAGAGCATGATTCAGATAACATACACTTGTTTCCTTACTGACTTAAATTAGGAGGATGTTGGATTTGATGGTCGGAGTCGCCTGAGTGGGTGTTATTGCAAGTTGCTGTGTGTTTTCCTCTGTTCTCTTGTAATCCCTTGATTTGAGTTTAGACGGAGGCCCAGCAGTTCATATGAAACGGCCGTGTTGTTTCTTGTCCCGCAGGCTGTATTATATAATGATGATCTAGGTCAAGTCAGATTTACCCAAACTGTCCCCACAGGTTTAGAGGAGGATTAGTGACTGACTGCAGTTTGTGGCCCAGTGTTTCTCACAGCCTGATACTGTAACCAGCATTGTTTCCCCAGCTGACGTGCCATGTGTCAGTTTGTGTAAATAACACATCCTCATTGTAGTGGTAAATGAAAACTAAGGCCACATGCTAAAATTTTTGAGGGGGTTTCCATCATAATCTCCAGTATGAAATCTGTTGTATTATTAGCAAGACATATAATAAGGTATCAAGGTTCCTGAGATGACTGGAGAATTTACCCTATAATATTATTAATGTCAGCCTGAAACAATCACATTTATCATTCTTCATTTCTGTCTTCTGGTCCTTTTTCTGTCCAGACGGAGCAGTACAGGAGGTTAAGGCTGTAAGGTGATCATTGTTTATAACATTTTCACAAAATACAATGAATTTCTACCATTTTGTTAGAGGCAATTTAACTCATACATCATAAGCTATTTTGTACATTTTCTTCATGTAAAATGTCTTGCTGAACTTAAGCAATGTGAGCACCTCAGGTATGTTCACAGTCTCAACATCTCATTGAACATGTAACGTTCAATTAAGAAAAGCAAAACACAAAAAACAGATGTTTTTAGGTTTTTCCATTACAGCGAAGCAATTCTAGTGACTTGCTGAAGAGCAAATATTTTTGAATGGCAGTTTGGTGTGTGGTCGGTCAAAGTGTTTTAACTGATCTGGTGCTGTTTCGTTTTTTTGTTTTTTACCATGAAGGTTCACATGTGCTTCACAGTTGGAGAAATAAAAGCAAAAAATGTGCAAGATTTAAGACAAAAAGTTGAGGTTCAGCTGATTGTGACTACTGTAATTATTGAATGACGACATAAGCAGTGATTATCTTTACCTTTACCTCATGCTCTTTAAATCTAATTCCATGTAGATTATTTTTAAGATCCTTAAAACATGATGAAATACATCTGATCATATTCAACCACCAAGGGTTGTCCTATAAACTCAGGGTTTCCCTTGTACCACTTACTGTAAACTTTTCATGGTATAGTTCTGGAGCAGATGCTTCTTTAGCCCTGCACTGTTTTTCTTGAAGAGCTGGCCTACTTACAGTGCAGTGAGAGACTATTGTCCAGGACCTGAACGCTTATGTAGGCCAGCTCAGTGCATACATGTGACAGAGAAAGAAAACTATATGGCCTTTTTTTAAGGCAAACGTGAGAATCAGAGCAGAAATTAAAAATAGTGATTAGTGAAACAGATTTTGTTTTCATCTTGAAAACATGTTTGCCCTGGACTTACTGAAACAGGTGTATGTCAGACTTTGACATTAATTCCTTGTCTGGTAGGCCTGAATGGAGGAGACTGCTAATAACAACTGATGATGCACCTTTAAAGATTTATGTCAGAGTTTTATATGATGATGTGGTGATCTATCTTTTCTTTGTGATAAAATCTGACCAGCACGGAGCTGTTGTGAGTATACACTGTATACACTTACTCCATTTCTATGTCAGTCTGAAACAGCAGCTCCATGTGGCATGTAAACAAAACCAGTATAGACTAAAACACATATCACATGGTTATTAGTGGTGGAATCCAATGCACTTCATTTAAGTGGTCATGCTGGTGTGTTATTGTGTAATAGCAAGGACAGGAAAAGCCTAATGGGACGTAAACATAGTCTGTCCCTCCTGTAACCCCACCACCCACTGTAGATTGGCAAATTCATGATTTTCAGCTGGTCTTTGTAACCATGGCAACAGCGCAATGTGGCTGTAATACCCATATTACACCAGAAAACAAAACAGTTTGATGAAAAATGGAGAGATAACTGTTATTAGACTGAATGTTTATTTGCTAAGGTCACCAGGTCCCCCCCACCCCCCAATATTACCAACTCCAACCAAACAGCCATCCCATACATACAGTGCCAAAGGGGGAAAAATCATACATACTGTCAGGCTTATGACCAATTTGGAGAATGTGTTTCTGGTTGAATGAAGAGTTGTGTAGTTGTGTGTTGTATCTTACATCCTCAACCCACATAGTTGTACAGTTTTGCATATGATTCTGTTGAAATGACCTCCTGTGATCTCTCTCTCTCTCTCTCTCTCTCTCTCTCTCTCTCTCTCTCTCTCTCTCTCTC